>CM076576.1:719821834-720059529 GCA_034641835.2 Pinus albicaulis | reverse complement strand
CATATGTAAAGTTGGGTTACACTTTTTTCCCTTTTTTAAGAAAAAAAATATCATTTTTAGAAGTTCTTCAACTTTATGCGAGCCAAAACAATTTTTTTGTTTAGAATTTCATTTTACGATCAAAATAAAACTTGTCAGAAATTTTATTAGCTTTCTATTAGTTATTTTTTGGAATTTTTTTATTCACATTTCATATGTCAACTTAACAATTCTTTTAGTGTGTGTTCTTTAACAATCAATTGATTCATAAAAAGTCATGTTGAGATGCGTTGGTGTATTCTTTGAAAACTTTGTGTTTTTGAGAAAAAAAATGTATTACAACAATCTAGACAAAGTTTACTACGGTATCATTATATTTACGAAACCAGTTGATGCATATCATAATTACTAACTTTTTTTGAATTGAACCAATATGAAAAAACTGCATATTTTGAATACGTTTTGACTTACATCAAGTTGCTCAACATATTAGTTATAAACTAAAAATCTTAAAACTACCTATCGCTGATGACAGACCAATGTAATGCACCATAAATTTTGCAATTTATTAACAATGTATTTTGGGAGATATGGAATTTTGATTTCACTAAATCATAATTTTTTTTCTCTCATTTTATTATAAAATTAATTAAAATTAGTAAATATCTATGGAATTCCATAAAAGTTATATTTCTTGAAAGTAGACTAAATTCTATAAATGCTAGTTTTGGTTCTAAAAGTTAATTTATAAAATTTGATGGAGTTTAACCATTCCAAAGTTGAAGAAATGTGTTCAGAGCTGAGCGGAAACGTAGTTGCAAGCGTTTTAGTTCGGTTGAACTTTTGTAATAGTTCAGCCGATTTTTTTTGCCTCTTCGTCTCGTTAGTTTTAACGACAAAAAATTTCAACCGAACTTTTGCTCGTAAATTGTGTCGGTCGAAAAAATAAAAATAAAATAAATAATAAAAAATAAAAAATTGATGAAGCCTCTAAAAAAAAGACACAATTTCTTCATTTGTGATGAATTTGCAAAGAATTTGTTTTCGCTGAATTTAGAAAGGAAATATTTTGGGTTGAATTTGCAAAGGAAATTTTTTGGACTGAATTTTCAAAGGTTATTTGGGCTTAATTTTCAAAGGACATTTTTTGGAGGTATTTTTTAAAGTGACATTTTTTTAGAGTAAGTGTTTTGGGTTGAAGGAAATGTTTTATAATTATTTTTTAAAGTGAGTTTTTGTCTAAATTTTTAAAGTGAATTTTTTTTAGGACTTTGAAGGAAATATTTTGAGCTTCATTTTTAAAAGATATTTTTTGGCGGAATTTTTAAAGTAAGTGTTTTGGGTTGAAGTATGTATTTTGTGAAAAAAAAAATTAAGGTGAGTTTTTTTAATTAAATATTTTGTGATGATTTTTGAAGTGAGTTTTTGTCTAAATTTTGATAATGAGTTTTTTTGCAGGATTTTGAAGGAATTTTTTTGAGCTTCATGCTAAATTATCAGAGGAAATCAAAGAAATTTAAAGAGAAAATATGATCGAACAAGAGACCCCGAGGCTCGTAGAGAACAAGGGAGAGAATATCACAAAAAAGAGAGAGAAGCATGCTCAAATATTGAAAGGGAAAATAAACCTCAACTAAAAGTTGAAGCATGTATGTAAATGTAAATATTATAAATGATATTTAAAATTTAACTATAGTGTATTGTGAAACTTAATTTTTATTTGATGAACTAATTTGAAAAATATTTTGCAATGTAAACAGAGAGATATATTCCTCATAACATTGATGATGAGATAGAAAATTTTCAAAGAGAAAGTGAAAGAGATATTGAACCAATGATTGAAGATGTTGAAAATGTTGTAAGAAATTCAAGTGAAGAAAATGAATCACCACGTATTTATATATATGTTGAATTTGTATTATTGAAATTATACTTATTTATTAATATAATTATTTATTGAATATGTAAACTCATTTTGTACATTAAATTCTAATATGTACAGATGAAATCAATCTCGACGATAAGATGTTCGAAAATGTTGACAGTGACACATATGGAGATAAAAAAGTTGACCATGTTATACGATATCATGTTAAGCACATTATTGATATGTTCTTCAAAGATGAAAATGTGGCAGTTCAAGTCCAAATTTTGAGAAGTCTCTTAACATCAAATAAATTAAAGGAAGTTGCGACTTTATTAGGTATTCAAAAAATCAACAAAAGATAAAAAAAAAAAATGAAGGAAAATGTGATACAAAATATAAATGGTGCTCTAAAGTCAATTGGAAGATCTAGAAAGAAAAGTGATTTAGATGCACGTAGAGTAATACAATGGCAGTAGTTTCATCAATTACTAAAGAAAATCATTGGTAAAATCTATGACACAAGAGTAAGGGACCTCACGAAAAAAATTGCACAAACATCAGAAAATTTGATTGCAAATAGATGTAAATGATGAACTCATTTTTTGGACAGTTATTTGTAGGCAACCATACAAACATAGACTTGGAGAAGATGTTAAAAAAATAATATATAAATATTGGATGAAAAATTCATGTGTTTCACCAAAAGAAACGGATGTGATGCGAAGAATAGCATGAAATCAATACGAAGAACATGCAAAATATATCTTGGACACCACTCAAATAGAGTTGTTCAACAAGTTCATAGAAGAGAATCCTGAAATTAATGTTTAAATCAATGTTTTTGTGCAACAAAAACCATAGTATGTTAAACCTATCATTATATGCGACACTTGTTGTTGTCGTTATCATGTGGAATTTCAGTGATATTATGACACATTCCTTAATTTTGATACATGTTTCTGGAGAAACTCACCTACTCTTTCCACTATCCATGATTTCATATCTCAAATTCTATGTGCAAGAGAAAGCCATGAATTATTTGACCAAAAGAAATATGTTGGTGGTAAAAAATGTGATCATTGTGGAAATTTGACTTTGTTTCTCAACAAATATCTTATTGATATAAATGATCAATCATTTTCCAACATAAAAGTGAAATGGAAGAGATATGAATATATTCATACATGGATTGGTTCAAGTAGTACTACAAGTGCTAAAAGGATTGATTTACAAGAAGAAGAAATTTTTGTGATAGAATTTTTGACAAATTTTGAGGCAAAAATTTATGAATACACCAAGCATTCCCATACATCTCGATGATATGACTTGCAATTCAAAAAATCCCGTGAATTTTTTCCTGTATATTCTCCGCATCTCTCTGTCTATTGTTTTCTCTTGAATTTTTCGAACATTTAAAAAATCCCACTCGTAGAAGAGGTATGTGCATGATCGTGGTCATCGAACTCTGTTCTGACGTAGTGAAGGCTCCGCTTACAAAGGAATGGCTCGGTTGGTTGTGAACTGAGAGTGTGGTCCAAGAGTTGAACCTAAGTTAGTGAACGGGAGAACATAGAAAGGAAGGCGTTAACCCCACGGTCAATCACTGTACAAAGGCTGGAAGCGGTTTTGATCACACTACCTTTGTGGGACAAGCGGTATTCAAGAAATTGGAGCGATCCCATAGACCGGATGACGCGTGTCCCGGAGTAGTTTGGAAACCCCACTCTCATCGCACGTTAACTGTCAACATCGGAGCTAGCACGATATTGATGTATACCGTCCGATCTGCAGACTGACCATCGAATGGTGATCGCACCCAGACTTGCTCAGAGGTTAATCTAAGGTAAGGCGTGTGTATTTAATTGAACCGCCGATTGAGTATGTGGGCCCGGAACCTAAGGCATGCCAAAGTATTTCATATGATTTATATGAGTGGAATTTAGAGTACAAGGATAGTGTATATATATGTGCGTGAAGGACCTTAGTCCAAGTTGTTTAAGGAGTTTATTTGTCAATTTCTCTGAAATTGATAAATAAAATTATAAAAGAATTGAGCAATAAACTAAATTAATTCAAGGGAAAATGTTGACAGAGCTACCATAGAGACCAGCTCTCCTTGTGGGGCCCGAATTCAAATTCGTTGCTGTCAATTGTGGTATCAGAGTTGTTTTTGAGTTGTTTTTTCAGAGAATTAACATGGCAATCTGAGTTGGTAGAGGAGTTGGCAGAAGGAGACTCGTTGCCAATGCAGAAGTGTTGGAGACCTTGTAGAGGGTCCAAGCCAAAATGGATGCCACAAAGCGAAGAAAGCCCAGATATCCTGAAGACATCAATGAACCTGAAATAGAAGAAGCTAGAGAAATTGCTGAGATTCCTCCTGACATGAGGCTCCTCAGAACTGTTCTGGGGTCTGCAGTTAAGCCCAAGATTGAAGTGTCAAGTTTTGCAGGAGGACTGAATCTAGAGGAGCTAGTGGACTGGATTAATGAAATGAACAAGTGCTTTGACTATGAAGAAATGAGCAAAGATAAGAAGGTCAAGTTTTCAGTAACGAAGCTAAAGGGACATGCTACACTCTGGTGGGATGGAGTGCAAGCAAAAAGGAGGAGAGTTGGCAAGCAGCCTATCAAAAGCTGGACTAGAATGATGGTTAAGTTAAAAGGTAAATTCTTACCTAGTGATTATAATCTAACATTGTTTAGGCAAATGCAGAACCTGAGACAAAGGTTGCTAACAGTAAAGGAATACACAGAATAATTCTATAGAGTAAACATAAGAGCTGGGAAATTTCAAGACACACAAAAGAAGACTGTCAGATATGTGAATGGTATCAAGTTGGAGATCCAAGATGAGATTGGTCTTCTGTCTCCTAAGACAGTTGAAGAGGCCTATCAGGTGGCCTTGAAAGTAGAGGAGAAACTCCTGAGGAAGCAGTCTGCCAAAGGGAGAGTTACTTTCTGTGGAAAGTAAATTCAGGGTGGTAGAGGAAAGCCTACTACACCCAGAGATGGAGCTAACAGTAGCCCACCTCATAATGCATCTACAAAGGGTGATGCAAGAGGAAGAAGGGGTTCTTACAAAGGAAGAGGAGGAAAAGGCAGAGGTAGAGAATTGAGGTGCTATAGATTTCAGCATTGGGACATAAGCACTATGAGTGCCCAGAGAATGTGGGTGCTAGTCCAAGGAATGTTGTTGTTGCCCAGGCTGGAGAAGAGGCAGCAATTGAAGAATAAATTCTACCAGAGAGGGGAGAGTCCTTGGTGGTTAATAAGGTACGGTTGAAGCAAGCCAAAGAGGTCACTGATCCTGCACAAAGGAAGACTTTGTTTAGGAGCATATGCAAAGTCCAGGGGAAATGCTGCCAGCTAGTCATTGATAGTGGCAGCACAGACAATCTGGTTTCCACTGAGGTGATAGAGAATTTGAAGCTAAAGACAAGGGAGCATCCAACTCCCTACAGGGTGTCCTGGCTTCATAAAGGGCACCAGCTGATTGTAAAAGAACAGTGTGAGATAGAGCTACAAATGGGCAACTACAAATACAAATTCCTGTGTGATGTGATGCCCATGGATGTGTGTCACATACTGCTGGGTAGACCTTGGCAGTTTGACAGAGCATTAGTGCATGACGGCAAGAAGAACACTTACAAGTTCTTCAAGGATGGGGTACATCATACATTGATACCCATGGAAGAGGGAGAGCCATCAAGCAGAGTGGTTGATCCAAAGAACTTGTTGCTGAGCGGGAAGGAATATCTATAGCAGATTGAAGAAGAAGAGGTAAGCTTTGCTTTAGTTTGCAAGCCTAAGGTATTTCTTACTTCTACAAAGATTTTTGATTTGCCGATAGAAATCCAAGAGATGTTAGACAGTTATTGTGACATTGTTGTGGATGATTTACCTGATGAGCTGCCACCTGTGAGAAATATCAGCCATCAGATAGATTTTATCCCTGGTTCAAATTTGCCAAATAAGGCAGCCTACAGAATCACTCCCACGGAAAATGAGGAAATCAGGAGACAAGTACAGGAATTGGTGGACAAGGGACTAATTAGAGAAAGTTTGAGTCCATGTGCAGTACCAGTAGTATTGAGCCCAAAGAAAGATGGAGGCTGGAGGATGTGTACTGATTCCAGAGAAATCAATAAGATAACAATCAGGTACAGATTCCCTTTGCCCAGAGTTGAGGATTTAATGGATTGTTTGAGTGGTGCTAAATATTTTTCAAAGATAGATTTAAAAAGTGGATATCATCATATTAGAATAAAAGAGGGTGATGAGTGGAAAACTTCCTTTAAAACAAATGAAGGACTGTATGAATGGATGGTAATGCCTTTTGGGTTGTCAAATGCACCTAGCACTTTCATGAGACTTATGAATGAAGTATTGAAAGAATTCATTGGTAAATTTTTGATAGTGTATTTGGATGATATATTAGTTTTCAGAAAAACCAAAGAAGAACATTTAAGGCATCTTAATTATGTCTTGAAGAAACTGCACCAAGAGAAACTGCTGATAAACTTAAAGAAATGCTCATTCATGAAGGAAGAATTGGTGTATCTGGGCTTTGTTGTCTCTGCAGAAGGATTGAAGATGGACCCAGAAAAGGTTAAGGCAATTTTGGAGTGGCCTTCACCCAGAAATGTTTTTGAGGTAAGAAGTTTCCATGGACTTGCCAGTTTTTACAGGAAATTTATAAGAAACTTCAGTAAGATTAATGCACCCATCATTGAGACAATAAGAAAGAGAAAACAGCCATTTAAATGGACTGCTAAAGCTGAGAGAAACTTTAAACTTTTGAAGCAAAAGATAACTAGAAAGCCTGTTTTGATTCTGCTTGATTTTTCCAAACCATTTCAAGTGAAGTGTGATGCCAGTGGAGAAGCCATTGGAGCTGTGCTGAGTTAGCATGATAGGCCTATAGCCTATTTCAGTGAAAAACTAAATGACACCAGAAGGAAGTATTCCTCTTATGAGAAAGAATTTTATGCAGTTGTTCAGGCACTGAAAAAGTGGAGGCATTATTTGATGTCCAAAAAATTTGTATTATACTCTGATAATCATGCTTTGCAGTACATTGTACAGCAGCCCAAGTTGAATCATAAGCATGCCAAATGGGTTGAGTATCTCCAAGGTTTTAACTTTGTTTTGAAACATATAAGTGGCCAAGCAAATAAAGTAGTTGATGCTTTGAGTAGGAGGCACATGCTTGTTCAAGAAACCAATTTTGAAGCTGTAGGATGTGATTTTCTCAAAGAACTATATAAAACAGATCCAGATTTTAAGGAAGCATTTGAGGCATGTTGTAACCCTGTTCTAACAGATAGAAGCCAGTGGCTGGATTATTTCTTGCAGGAGGACATACTATTCAGAAGAAACCAACTGTGTGTACCAAAATGTTCCATGAGAGAAAATTTGATCAAGGAGAAGCATAGTGGTGGACTTGGTGGACACTTTGGTACTGACAAAACTTATAAGCAGCTGAGTCACTTCTATTATTGGCCCAAGATGAGAGAATAAGTGGAAAATTTTGTGAAAATTTGCAAAATCTATCAATATGCCAAAGTAAGGAGCCAGAATGCAGGATTGTACACTCCTTTGCCTATTCCAGACAAGCCTTGGGATATGGTGAGTATGGATTTTTTTCTAGGATTGCCGAAGACTCAAAGAGGGAATGATTCAGTCTTTGTTGTAGTAAACATATTTTCCAAAATGGCACATTATATTCCATGTTACAAAACTAGTGATGCCACCCATGTTGCTAACTTGTTTTTCAAAGAAGTTGTTAGGTTGGATGGGTTACCCAAGAGTATTGTTTCAGACAGAAACACCAGATTTCTGGGCCATTTTTGGAGGACATTGTGGAAGAAACTTGGTACCAAACTGATTTTTAGCTCAACTTATCATCCTCAGACTGATGGACAAACTGAGGTAGTGAATAGGATTCTGGGAAATTTGTTGAGAAGTCTTGCGGGACAGCATCCCCAAGCAATGGGATCATATTTTGCCTCAGGCAGAATATGCATATAATGACTCACAAAACAAAAGCACAGGGCAGAGTCCATTCCATATTTTTTATGGAATGCACCCCAGAGGAATATCAGAGTTAAGAAATCTGGGAAAGGCAGAGCTAAGGAGTGTTGATGGTGAAGAATTTGCTTCAGAGATCCAAGCCATACACGAGCAAGTGAAACGGCAGCTACAAGGCAGCAGTATCAAATACAAAGGCAGAGCAGACTTGAGCAGAAAAGAAGTCCATTTTGAAGTAGGAGACCTGGTTTTGGCACACTTGAGAAAGGAGAGATTCCCAAAGAAGCAGTATAATAAACTGAAGTTCAAAAATATTGGGCCATGCAAGATACTTAGAAATTTTTCTGCTAATGCTTATGAGATTGAATTGCCTCCTGATGTTGGAATATCTCCCATTTTTAATGTTGTATATTTGTACAAGTATGAAGAGGATGGTGCAGAAGAGGGACTAGCAGACAAGGAACAGATTGAGTGGGAAAAGCAGCTACCTGCAGCACAACCACTGCAGCCAGAAAAGATATTGGATAAAAGAGTGTTCAGGAAGACCAGAGGACAAGAGTACTTCCAGTACTTAATCAAATGGAAGGACCAGCCAAAGGAAGATGCCACTTGGATGACTGAAGGAAGGTTGCAGAAGATAAGCAGATCAGCAGAGGGGCTCATGGATAAGAGTCCATGAAGAAAATTTCCCTCGGGAGTCTGATGCAGGGGCATTAGACACTAGCCAGCAATGTAGGAGGTTTTGTCCACATGTTGTGGCTAGGAGGGATAAAAATAATTTAAAATTGTAATAGCAAGGTGTCAATACCTTGGCTTTTTGTTGCATTTAGATCAGTTAGAGTCAGTAGAAGTCGAATAGTTTGGTTCATTCCATCTGTCATGTTCAGTTATTCAAATAATGTAATTAGGCCTTTTTTAGAATATAAATGGTCCTCACTGAGAACCCGAAGAGACACATTGTAATGCATATAAATTGTATCCCCTGAATGTGTTGTGGGGAGGAGATTTCTGCAATAAAATTTGGGTGTTAAGCAATTGCTTCAGCTTGAATAAATTTCAATGCTTGTTGATTATCAAATTGTCTTGAATTGATATTTGTGAGGGAATTTGTTTAATTGTGAGGCGATTGAACACTGTTTTGTGTATAATCGTTGAATAGAGTTGTTGCATAATCTCTGCTTCTCTCTGTCTATTGTTTTCTCTTGAGTTGTCCAAACAATTGAAAAATCCCACTCGTAGAAGAGGTATGTGTATGATCGTGGTCGTCGAACTCTGTTCTGGGGTAGTGAAGGCTCTGCTTATGAAGGAATGGCTCGGTTGGTTGTGAACTGAGAGTGTGGTCCAAGAGTTGAACCTGAGTTAGTGAACGGGAAAACATAGAAAGGAAGGCGTTAACCCCACGGTCAATCACTGTACAAAGGCTAGAAGCGGTTTTGATCGCACCGCCTTTGTGGGACGAGCAGTATTCAAGAAATTGGAGCGATCCCATAGACCGGACGACGCGTGTCCCGGAGTAGTTTAGAAACCCCACTCCCATCGCGCGTTAACTGTTGACATCGGAGCCAGCGTGATATTGATGTATACCGTCCAATCTGCAGACTGACCATCGAACAGTGATCGCACCCAGACTTGCTTGGAAGTTAATCTAAGGTAAGGCGTGTGTATTTAATTGAACCATCGATTGAGTATGTGGGCCCAGAACCTAAGGCATGCCAAAGTATTTCATACGATTTATATGAGCAGAATTTAGAGTACAAGGACAGTATATATATATGACCTTAGTCCAAGTTGTTTAAGGAATTTATTTGTCAATTTCTCTGAAATTGATAAATAAAATTACAAAAGAATTGAGAAATAAACTGAATTAATTCAAGGGAAAATGCTGACAGAGCTACCGTAGAGACCAGCTCTCCTTGTGGGGCCCGAATTCAAATTCGTTGCTGTCATCTCCGTTGCCACTGCCTCGAACTCTACGCCACCCTTGATCCCTGAGCTGCCATTGACTCACCGAGTCTACTTCCCATTAAAACCCAACCTTCTATGTCCATTAGTGAGTTCACAGAAAAGCAACCCCGCAGTAGTTGGCAGAATTATAATGAGTTCACAGAAAAGAAACTCCACTGTACTTGGAAGAATTACGATGAGGCGAAGCTCACATCGTTTCCCTAATTTCTGACAGCAATCACTGGCTTAACTCCACCCACCCTCGATTTCCCTTCAGTATCATAAGACTTCGCGGGTCACCAACACTTCCATGCAATGGGCTCAACTTTGGGGTGCCCTTGGATTTTCATGAATTCTCATTACCCATTTCATCAACCTTTCCATTTTTTTAAGCTGCAGTCTAAATAAGGCATGGAATTTGACGCTATGATTTTTTTAATTGAACGTATTGGATGGCTCTGAAAAATTTTGACAATTGGGAAAAAATTGAAGTTTAAATATTTAAGTTGCCTGATGTTTAAATATTTAAGTCGCGGTTTTGTTAAGGTGGACTCTAAATGAGGCGTATGGAAAATTTAGAATTTGGGAAAAAATTCACATTTAAATATTTAAGTTGCCTGACCTTTAAATATTTAAGTCGTATTTTTGTTAAGGTGGAGTCTAATGAGACCTGGAATTTGACGTTATGTTTTTTTATTTGAACGTATTAGATGGCTATGGAAAATTTTGATAGTCAGAAAAAAATTGACGTTTAAATATTTAAGTCGTCTTTGTCACATTAATGAGCGCTATCAAATTAAACAATCGTCTTAGTTGCAACTTTTATCATTCTTGCTGGCAAGATATACTGTGTTTGATATTCCATTGACTCTACATTAGTTTTACTTTGAAAAAAAATCAAATGGTTATATCCAAAGTTAAACATGCGTAAAAATATTAAAATTATTTTTAAAAAATATTATATTTTATTTATCTTGCATTTTATTGGATTTGAGTTTATTCTTCTTATTGTAATTATTATTTTTTGGTATTCCTTTTAGCTTTGGTGTGTTGGTTGTTGCATTTTTTGTTCTTATGTATACATTGATAAGGATTTGAGCTTATTTTTCTTATTGTGTAATTATTATTTTTTGGTACTCCTTTGAGCTTTGGTGTGTTGGTTGTTGTGCCTTTGGTTATATATATACATTGACAAAGATTTGAGCTTATTCTTCTTATTGTGTAATTATTATTTTTTGGTATTCCTTTGAGCTTTGGTGTGTTGGTTGTTGTACCTTTGATTCTATGTATACATTGACAAGGATTTGAGCTTATTCTTCTTATTGTGTAATTATTATTTTTTGGTACTCCTTTAAGCTTTAGTGTGTTGGTTGTTGTACCTTTGGTTCTATGTATACATTGACAAGTACTTGTCACTTCCAACCATTAGACTAATACATTATAACATAAAAAAATACCCATAACTATATATATATATATATATATATATATATATATATATATATATATATATATATATATATATATATATATATATATATATATATATATATATATAACTATGCTATACTCTCGTCCTTTAAGTTATTAAACTTACAAATTATTGTGCCAACTCTTTTCTCTATGCATAACCCTTACTTCTCGTACATGAAAAATTTATGTGTCATATCAATAAATCTTTCAAATCAATTAGGGTGAAAATGTGAAGCCAGGTTACACTTTTTACCCTTTTTTGAGAAAAAAATTTCATTTTTTTCGGTTCTTCAACTTTCTGCAAACTATAACAATTTTTCTGTGTATAATTTCATTTTGCGATAAAAATAAAAGTTGTGAGAAATTTTGTTAGCTTTCTATTACTTATTTTTTGAAATTTGTTTATGCAGATTTGATATGTCAACTTAGCGTTTCTTTGAGTGTGTGTTTCTTAACAATCAAAGGATTCATAAGAATTCATGTTATGACGCAATGTTGTATTCATTGAAAATTTGTGTTTTTGAAAAAACAAAATGTGTTACAACAATCTAGACAGAGTCTACTTTGTTTTCGTCGTATTTACAAAGCCAATGGATGCATATCATAATTACTAGAATTTTTTGAACTGGTCCAATACGAAAAACTGCGTATTTTGGATATGTTTCGCGTCGCAAGAAATTTCTTAACATATAAGTTATAAACTAAAAATCTAAAAGCTACCCATTAAAGACAACGGACCAATGTAATGCCCCATAATTTTTTCAATTTTTTTTACAATGTACTTTGGGAGATACAAAATTTTGATTTCACTGAATCACAATGACCCTCAGAAATTGTTTGCACCCATTTTATTAGAAAAATAATTAAAATTATTAAACGTTTATGAAATTCCATAAAAGTTATATTTCCTAAAAGTAGATTCAATTCTAAAAATGCTTGTCTTGGTTCTGACAGTTAATTAACAACCTTTCATGGAGTTTAATCAGTCCAAAGTTGCAGAACCGTATTCAGAGCCTAGTTTTTGCGTAATTGATGACGCGTTAGTTCGGCCGAACTATGTTTTCCGCTTAAGACCCGTTAAATCTAACGTTTTAATAGTTCGGATGAACTTTTGATCAAAAGTTCTGCCAAACTATTGTATAACTCTCCGTCGGCCGGAGAGTTTTGCGGAGCCCCCTAAAACACATTTCGCGTCAATATAAATTGGCGCGAAATGATTCACAATTTTCGCACATTTCGCACACTTCTTCTCATTTTACAAAGATCTTGTTTTGAGTTCAAAAACTTTTCTTCAAAGTTTGGATTTAAGAGCATTTCTTGGTTGATTTTATAATTTTGGGTTTAAAGAATTTTTTTGGAGGACATTTCTTAGAGGCGGCGTGATTTTGGCGAAAATTATAAAAAATTTCTTGGACGTACATTCAAAAGACATTTCTTGGAGGTATGTACGTGTTTTGAGTTGAAGTAAATCTTTTGAGCTTTGTTTCATTTTTATAAGACATTTTTCTCTCGAATTTTTTGAAGTAAGTGTTTTGGATTGGAATATGTATTTTTTGCAAAAAATTTACACTGAATTTTTTTAAATTAAATATTTTGTGATATTTTTTGTAATTGAGTTATTGTCCAATTTTTTGAAGGAAATTTTTTGAACTTCATACCCTATTATCATGGGAAATCGAAGAACTTGTGCGAGAAAATATGATCGAAAAAGAGACCCTGAGACACGTACAGAAGAGACTAGACAATCTCACAAAAGAAAGTTAGAAGCTCTCTCAAATATTGAAGAGGAAAATCAACCTCAAGAAGAAATTGAAGCAGGTATGTAAATGTAAATATTATGATCTATTGATATATATTTAAAATTTTCCCAATGTAAAATGTGAAGCTTAATTTTTATTTGATGAACTAGTTTGAAAAATATTTTGTTTAATGTAAACAGACAGAGATATTCCTCAAAATATTGAAGAAGAAAATCAACCTCAAGTAGAAATTGAAGCAGGTATGTAAATGTAAATATTATGATCTATTGATATATTTTTGAAATTTTCCCAATGTAAAATGTGAAGCTTAATTTTTATTTGATGAACTAGTTTGAAAAATATTTTGTTTAATGTAAACAAACAAAGATATTCCTCAAAATATTGAAGAAGAAAATAAACCTCAAGCAGAAATTGAAGCAGGTATGTAAATATTACGATCTATTAATATATTTAAAATTTTCCTAATGTAAAATGTGAAGCTTAATTTTTATTTGATGAACTAGTTTGAAAAATATTTTGTTTAATGTAAATAGACAGAGATACTCCTCAAAATATTGAAGAAGAAAATCAACCTCAAGCAGAAATTGAAGCGGGTATGTAAATGTATATATTATGATCTATTGATATATTTAAAATTTTCCTAATATTTATCGACATATTTATTAATTTAGTGATTTATTGAATATGTACTATTTTTTCGAATATGTACAGATGAAATCACTATCGATAATGAGATGTTAGAAAATGTTGACACTCACACATATGGAGATAAAAAACCTAACCATATTATACGATATCGTGTCGACCGCATTTTTGAAAAGTATTTCTTAAATGAGCGAGTGACAGTTCATGCTCAAATGTTGAAAGGTCTCCTATCATCAAGGAAATTAAAAGAAGCGACGACACTATTGGGTATTCAAAAATCAACCAAAGATAAAAAAAATGAAGGAAGAGGTGATAAAAAATATGAATAGTGCTATAAAGTCAATTAAGAGATCTAGAGATAAAGATGTTTCAAATGTACGTAGAGGAATACAGATGGTAATGGTTTCACCAAGTACTCAAGAGAATCGTTTGATAACATCTATGGCACGAGCACTGGGAACCTCGCGAAAAACTCTGCAAAAACATCGAAAATTTCGACTACAAATAGATGTAAATGATGAACTCGCTTGTTGGAGAGCTATTTGTAGGCAACCATACAAAGATAGACTTGGAGAAAATGTTAAAAAAATAATATATGAATATTGGAAGAACAATTCGTGTGTTTCACCAACTGCAAGACATGTGATGCAAAGAAGAATAGCACGAAATGAATACGAAGAACATGAAAAACATCTCTTGGAAACCACTCAGACAGAGTTATTCAACAAGTTCAAAGAAGAGAATCGTCAAATTTATGTTTCACTTAGTGCTTTTGTTCAACAAAAACCATGGTATGTAAAACCTATCACCGTACGCGACACTTGTTGTTGCCGTTATCATGTGGAATTTGAGTTATATTATGACACATTCCTTGATTTCCGTAGAACATTATGGAAGGATTCACCTCCTCCTTCCACTATCCGTGAATTCATATCTCAAATTCTATGTGAAAGAGAAAGCGATGAACTATTTTACAAAAAGAAATGTGTTGGTGGTAAAAAATGCGATGATTGTGGAAATTTGACTAAATTTCAAACAAATATCGTATTGATATAAATGATCAATCATTGTCCAACATGAAAGTGAAATGGAAGAGATATGAATATACCAGTACATCGATTCAAGGTGCAGATAGTGTTAAAAGAATCGAATTACGAGAAGAAGAAATTTTTCTAATAGACTTTTTGAGAAAGTTTGAAGCAGAAATTTACAAATACACCATGCATTCCCATAGAGCTCGATGGCAAGACTTGCAATTCAAAAAATATCGTGAAGGTTTTCCACCAGGAACCATTTTGTCATTGATTGATTTTGCAGAAAACTACACATTTGCTCCACAAAAAGAAATTCAGAGTGAATACTATCACTCTGACCAAGTCTCCATGCTCGTCCATATTCTATATAGACATGCTGAACAAAATGTCGATCATATAGAAAGTACGAGTGAAAATCGACATATCATTAAAGAATATCACTTTTATATCAGTGACGATCTTACACATGATACATGTTTTGTACAACATTGTTTTGGAAGAATTTATGATTCATTGAAAAATCGTGGAATAACATTCAATGAACATTGGATATGGTCAGACGGATGCGCAGGTCAATTCAAATCTGCACGATCATTATTTTGGTTGTGTTGTCTTCATAAGAAAACCTGCATTAAACATTGTTGGAATTTCTTTGAGACTAGCCATGGAAAAGGAGAACATGACGGTGCAGGAGCATGCATAAAACAAGTACTTCGAAGATATCAAATGAACCACTCTGCACGCCGACTTGTGAACGCTGAAGAAGTTGTTCAATGGTGCATCGCTGCTCTAAGCCATGAGAAAAACCCATCAAGAGAAGTGCGAAGGTACATTCAATTTAATTTATATTGAAAATCTAATTTTAAACATTGTACATTTATCATGCAATGATTATTTTTAATTGTATTTTGATATCATATTTACAAATTCTTTTTCTAATTTTCCATATAAAGGTTTTTCTGGCATATTGGAATTGAAGACGTAGATAGATCAATTGGAAATGACGTTGAAACAATAAAAGGGACTCGAAAATTGCATTCAATTCAAACAAAGTCGTCCAGAAATGTGTTTGCATTGGATAAAAGAAAATATTCTTGTTTTTGTGATGTTTGTATAGACAACACAAAATCCAATGACGTTTGTGAAAACAAAATGTATGTGAACGATTGGAAACATACAGAGCTAAATACAAAGGGAAAAATGTTTGTTGCAATGTTTGAAGAAATGCAATCAGAGGAAACTACAATATCATCCGATGGTGATCAAGTTTCTGATCTTGTTAGAGAAGTTAACATTTGAATTACTTTCTAATGATTTAAAGATCTAGAAATAAATTTAAATATGCATAATTAAATGTTAGATTTTTATTTTATTGTGCAGGATATGTTTTTGCTGTAATTGCACCTATTGACAACGATGAAAATGTGAAGTATTATTTGATGTGTTGCACTGAACGAAAAATGAAATTATTACAAGACTATAATGATCACGGATTTCAGTATGACAGAGGGTCTATTATACTGAAAGGTTATTTTTTCAGACAAACTCATCAAAGTGGAGACTTTGTTTACTTTTAAGACAATGAAACTGATTCCATAAGTTGTCAATATAGTCACTTGGTGTGTGCAACACGCATAAAGTTGATAGAAGTTCAATCAAAGAAAAAATCGAAAATTAAGAAATGGAAAATGTCAAAATCCGATCATGAACGGATTATTGAAGATGGAATTCCATTAGAATTTTTTTGAGTGAAGTGTCCAACAATTTATTATCTTTGGATTAAATATTTTTTAGAACTTCCAATACTCAACTAAAAATTGAGTTGCTTATGTTATTTGTGGTTTGCACATGTTACAAATTGTTTGGGTACAAGCACGTGCTCTAGTATCAACTGAAAGTAGTTTTTCGATACATGTGCATTGATGAAAAATGTTATATGTATTGGATATATATATTCTAAAATGAAATTAATTGTTCTTGTATATGTTTTCTGACCGTATGGTACAAATTATTTCACTTTATTTTGTAAGGTCAGATTCGGTCCCCATATGGCCTAGCCTCCAAGGGACGAGATAACAAGTGGTTGTCCCCACTTGCCCGAATCTCAGCGTTTAAGTACAATTTTACTGTTTATGGCGGACATCTTACATGATGTCCTAGCCAAGGACAGATTCTCTTTGTTTCAAGTTTTCGGTAAAAGTTGTCACCGAATGACCTACTAGGATATTATAAATACTAGCTTTGTAAGATCATTTGGCATTCGGAAAAATTCGAAAGTCTTGGACTGTCAATCAATTTAAAGTATCATTCACCCTAGGGAGTGTAAAATATTCAATGTAGGTTGGTGACGATGCTCACTCCTAGCTTGAAGCAGCTCCAATGACCAATTATTTAACGAATTCCAATGCACTAGACCAAAGTTGGTGACCCACTTGGTTTTTCACCCAAGAAATTCCAAGGTACTCTTCTTACCTTTGGCCCCCAAAGCTACAATGGATTTATAGGAAGGTGAAGAAATTTTTTTTCACTGATAGGAATTTGGTCACATCCCTTATCTCCCCTTATCAAAAAGTTCATATCTACTACATTATCCAGCGTGTACTCAAGATCACTATTTCGTAATTAGAATATCACAATATCATAATTTCTCAGAAAAATACTTGGAATGCCATTACGACACTCATCTAACAATGGGGAGCTCAAAACCTGGAAAGCTCCTCGTCCCCTTAATAATAATGTGTTTAATTTAGTCTTTTAGGTGAGGATTAGGTGTGAATCTTGTTTTCACATACAAAAATAATTAATTGTTAAATTCCATAAATTTGATTATTCACCAAAATACATGTCATATCCACTATTTGTCTCTCCTACAAATTCCCATTATTTTATTAAAATATATGATTTTATCTCACCCAACTATCACATGTTCCTAAATTTACTCCTAATTGTTCCCTATGCCCTAAATCTACTCCTAATTGTTCCCTATGCTGCTTTTCCCTTACTTATTTTTAGAAATTTATTTTCCTAGATCCATCATAACTATGGATCTATCAAGCGCTGAGAGGGATCAAATATCTAGAGGTGCAAACCTCTTTTTTGAGTGAAAAACTTGAGGAAAGGTTTGCACCTCGAGAGATTTGATCCCTCTCGGCACTTGATAGATCCGTAGTTAAGATGGATCTAAGTTGGTTTCAGTTGTGTGCAACCAAGGAAAAACTATCGATAATATGAGAAACATATGATTAATTTTATCAATAATATGTAAATGCATCTAATATTAATATAACCATTTTAAATATGCTAAATATGTTTGAGATTTATCAAGTCATTTTAATTTTAAATTTTCTTAGTTACCTCAATTTGTTGAGATCATAAATATTGTAGAATAACTTTAATAATGGAAAATGATCAAATAAAATTTTTGAATGCAAAGTGACAATGTAATAATATTGAATGATAGAATGTGAATAATTATAATGTAATCAATTACAAATAGCATTTATTGTGATCAATCTTAAACTATTTTCTTCTTCTATTCTTATTGTCACCTTATTAGTTTTGTCATCTTTCCGTATCGATTATATTAAAAAGAAAGTAAAAATCATAAATCATAAACCATTTAAATATTTAGCTCGAACTCTTGTAGTAAACACCATACCTCAAGTCTCTCTTGCTCTCCAATATTATTAGGTTTAATTATTATAACACAAAATCGTTCTACATTGTCAATAATTTTTTGCGCTTACACTGAAATCAATGAACACTATTAATCCAATGACTTTACAAGTAATGTACCATCATACATGCAATTATATCAAATCAGAAATCAACATATACAATGAAATCAATGGGGATTGTCTTGTTACAAGTAACATTTCAATTTACCACATGTGAAAATGTAGGTTGAAACCATCCAAAAATTTAAGTTTTAAAACCCTTTTGATTATATATTGTGCAACATTAAAACATTAAACATTTAAAGTTCATTAAATATCACATGCAAAATGTAGATTGAAACCATCAAAAACTTGAGTTTTAAAAACTTCACATGCCATGCCAACTATAATTCAACTATTCAACAAAAACATTTAACATTAAATATCACATGCCATATGTAGTTCAGATGACAACATTACTTCACATTCACATGCCAAAAGTACTAAAACCATCCAAAAATTAAATAAAACAAATTATATAATAACAATGTAATAAAATATGTCCAAAAATCGTAAATATCACTTGAGTATCAAACTGTATCAAGTTTAACAAATTTTAAAACCATCTAAATTTTAAAATCAAATCTACTGTAAATGATGTCCATCAAATGGAGGATCTAGCGTCTGGGTCTCAGTCCGCGCCCTATCCTGTGAATAGGAAACCTACATACACAATGCACATGTACTTTAATATTAAAATTGAAGTTTTAAAAATGAATGAGAATATATATATCTAGAACTTCATGTAAAAAACAAAATATAACAAAAAAATCATTCAATACCTCGTAAGGTTCCCTCTCCATTTGATGAACAGGTTCTCCCATACGAACATCTGCAGTGGTAAACTGTACAATATACATGTACAGTTAAATATATATATATATATATATATATAATTTATATAAATTAAAAACTTTCAAATGAAAATGCACATGTACATATATAAACTTATTTTCAATAATATTAAAAAAAGGAACTAAAGACAACTTGTTCAAATGCTGTGGATGTTCCTATCTCCGTCGCTAGAGTGCCCGGATTAAAGAAATCTTCTATAGGAACCTAAATTCAAAAAAATTTAAATAACTCAAAATATAGATCTCTCTCTCTCTCTCTCTCTCTCTCTCTCTCTCTCTATATATATATATATATATATATCTCAATTTTTAATGGAACTTTTTGAGGTAGATATATATATATATATATAACTTTTAAACATAAATTTTAAACTTGTGAAAAATTGTCCATACTTGTGGCACATCTCCCAATGAAGTAGAAGGTATATCTCCTAAGGAAGAAGAAGGTACCCCATCCCAAAAACATCAGACGGAATCGGTACCTGTTAAAACATTTTATCAAATTATATATATACATACATGTACATGTGTGGCAAAAATTATTTATTTTAGAGTCACTTAAAAAACACTAACATACATGTGCCAACATATCATGATGGTCAGACCCATCTGCATCGTTTGAACTGGAGGTCCCAAATGTAATATTAACATTTTCATCACGCATCATGCCTGAGAACTGCAAATGGTGTTTTAACATATAATCATACATTTTTGTTATATTAATGTACACATACAAATAAATGTATACATGTACACACACATGTATTTATTACAAATTGTACACATGTATATTTAAAAATAATTTCAAACCCTAAGGTCACTAACACATACCGTTCCGGTGCCCTCTTCCTCATGAAAAATTAGGTCTTGCAGACCATTGCGACAATTTATTGCATATGTTCGGAGATCTTCAGCATTCATGTTGTAAATCTCCTCATCTGTACGATAAAAAAAATTGGCACGTGCATTTTCACATGCTCTTTGTCGATTTAAACAAAGATCGACTCCACTCAACCCGCTATGAACATTGTCGATCATAACATCTCTTGCTTCTTGACTTATTTGAGAAGTCGCATCCATCTCTGATCGCAGGTTTTCGACTCGAAACGGTCGAATCACCAATGGCGGCTCAGGGCGAGGCAACTCCACATCTCGCTTAGCACCCTTATGTTGATATAATCGACCTCTCCTCAGGCCAAAAAATTCTGAAGGAAGGTCATTGTAGTCGGGTTTCATACCCAAAAATTTTTTTGCATAAAACATTTGTGCAAAATAAACAGGAACCTCATCGTTCCATGGAAGCCTTCCAAAGGCCGCAAGATGTCGATCATACAAATAACCAGCTTTGTCTAGGTGCTTGAAATACTCCACCTTCAACATTTTTCTTTTTGGCCCTTCCTTATAATTAAACATTGACTTGGCCTCTGCTCTTGTAACTTTTTGTTTTATGTCCTGCCATTTATCGGGACCTATCACTGTTTCTTTTCTCTTTCTCATCATTTCTACAAACGAATCAGTCGTTGGCCCCAAATTTCTGTACACATTTACCATTTCACCCAATGAATGTGTAACTATTTCAAGGCTTTGTCTACTCTCAGCAGGTAGAGACAAAGCCATGAGATCTCTTTGCAATTTTGCATGAAGGCTTTCACACCTTTGTAAGGTGCATTCCGCCATGTTGGTTTCCCATGGTATATCAGTAATCTCAGCCGGATAAGTTGTGCTGGGTTGACAGCCTTCTTCTTGAATGTAGCAAGCTGCTCTGCGTCTATTTTGACCACTAGCTCGAACATTTTCGGCCTCTGCATCAATATATATAAAATTTCGTATATTAGAAAAAACACGTGTAAAAAAAGTTGTACAAATTTAATGAAAAAATATTTAAATTGATGGAAACCTTGATGTTGTTGGTTAACATCTTCTCCAACATGACCCTCCTGGGAACCAAACCCAGAATGACACTGCTAGGAACCAGACCCACAGTGACCCTGTTGAGAACCAGCAGCCGTTGATTGGCCTTCAGGGGAATAAATATCACCCCCTTCCCACAATCTGCTACCACTCATACCTCGATCGGTTGAACCTTGGCCACGCTCCATGGATGGAGTAGAAACCCTTCTCCTCTTGCCTCCTAAAAATTAAAATATGAAACTTATTAACAACTAATTTCACTCACAAATTTAATAAAAAAATCAATTCCATATGTACACACATGTATGGAGATTTAAGATTATATTTAAATACCGTGAACATCCTCCGATCCCTGAACCTCCATATGGGATTCGGCTGATCTTCGTCTTTCATCCTCCATGATATATATCTATTGGTCGACATTTACACAAAATAGATTTTTAAAAATCAATTTGTAATTTAGTGTACACAAATTATGTAGAACACAACTTTCAAAGCAATAATTGATCATGTGTGAAACTAAATTTAATCGAAAAAGATATTATAAAAATGATAAGTTCACCAAATTGTGCTTTACATGGTGGGAGCACACTTGGTATAAAATTTACTACTTATACACTTTAGTTTGTGGAAGAAATGACACATGTACATAGTTTACCTTAAATTTGTTGTGTTTTACAGATATTAAAATGAAGAACTTCTATTTAGATCCATTCCAGAGATTGACTGCAGGGGCATTTACTAGATATGTCACCTTTCATAAAAGATGAGATCCAGAGGCTACCTGGCCCTTTACAGACTCTGCCTATAGAACTTGTAGAAGTAAACACCAGAGGCATTAACAATATCAAAGAACGTTTTCATGCTCAGACATGGGAATGTGTCTCTTTCCCTACGCAAAAAAATAGTTCAAGGTAGTTAATCTTCATAGAAATGTCATCAAGCAAGTCAATGTGATCATCCCCAACTTACTTTTTATGAAATTAGGCTTGGAATCCTCTACAACCCGATGGATGGAGTTGAATGGGAACTAGGTTGAAAGGCCTTTACAAAATACATGCTAGTGAATAACACTTACTAGGTTATGCCAACAAATAAAGTGGGAGAAATGTTTTCTCCTCGAGGTTGTCCAATTGGGTGTGTAATACCTACTTCACCCATTTCCTCACAGGTTTCTCTCTTAGGTTACAAATGTCTTCCACCTTATTAGTTATATATTTTTCAATTTCCCGAGGATTCCTTGATTTTTTTTTCCTACCATCTTTCTCTCTCACTCCCCAAATTATTGCCATCAAACATGCCCCATTGAGGATCTAGAGCAATGTTTGCACCATACTTAGAACTGTCATTGCTGCTAATTGAAATTGGAGTCATGTATACTAGATTTCTTGCTTAAGTGGCTCTTACTTGGACAATATCCTGAGATGAGTTTGACATGATGGTCATATGAGGTTGGAAGCTACTTGGTGTAATTTTCCTTAAATCTTCAAAAAAACAGAGCAAAAATGTCATTTTCGATCATTTTTATTAGCTTCTGCATACAGCAAATGTTATCACAATTGCAACACAATCATGTTCCATGAGCATGAATTATGAATTTTGCAAGCCAAATGGCAAGGAAATTTGCATTCATTTAGGCAAAAGAAGGCTATGACATTAAGCTCCATGCTAGAAAAAATTATGCAAATAAATGGATATCTCCTTTCATATATACCTTTCTCTACCATCTTATTTCCAAGTGAAATGGGAATTTTCACATTTTGAATGCCATTACCATGTAATTTGGTAGCCTGCTAGCTAGACGTACCATAAGTAATGTTGTCATACCAAACTATTTCTCTTGCTCAACTCAGTGACCATGACTCTCTTCTCACACTTCTTACCATATAAGATCTTCAATCGTACATGTCACGCAAAGTTGGGGGTTCTAGGTCTACACCTATTAGGTAAAGTTACATATTTTATGTCATTGTGGTCCTTAAATTTGGAGGTGTTCCACCTGAAAAAGTAGGCATTAAATATGGATGAAAAGGATTTGTTTTAACTTTGATAGAATTTCCTCGTGGAATTACTGAATTTCTCGATGACATCATGCTAGCTTTGCTTAGAGAAGAAGGTTTTGGAGGAGAAATTGAATTCTTTCGACTTATTTTTGTCATTTAAGTTTGAAATAGTAGTTTTTATGACTCCATTGATGACCTTGCTGAGGAATTTGATGCACACAATATTGACTTTGAAGATGATTTAGAAGATGTTGAAGAATTTGTAGATTTTGGTGTTGTCACTGAATGTTTCTTTGTTGTTGGACTTGATCAAGATATGTAATTTAACTTTACGAGTAGATTGAAGACCTTGAAGAGGTTTTAGATTTTGTTGTTCTCACTGAAGGTTTTTGTCTAGTTTTGTTTCTTACACCATCATTTCCATAGGACATTTTTGGTGAATAGATTCTTGACCTTGATGAGAGGATATGATACCTTGAAGAGGCTACATCTTCCGGTGACGTCACTAATTGTTTCTCTATTATTATGTTTGTTAAACATCTTGCGTAGGGTGAGGCAACTCCACATATATTGTACAGTTTATGGGACAGAAATCAATATGTAGAAATATTCACTTGGTTTTTATAATTGGATAGAAGAATGACTTAAAATGACCTTATATGTCTTCTCATTTTAGAGCTCAAATTTTTAGGAAAGATTTAAGTATCCACCTTTCAAGAATCACTAGAAGAGGTTGATAAAGAATATAGGAAGGAAATTTGTACATGAGCTCTATTATTTGACTTGAGAGTCAGTTGTTTGAAGAGGCATGTTTTGTTGACTTGTGTTTGGTTGATGGTTTTGTACACCAATATGTAAGAGTACATGGAGATATTCACATGATGTGAATTTTTTTTTCTTTTAAGGAGAAAAATGATATGTCAGCGAGCTATGTTTCTTGCATGATGTGTTTTCAGTTTGATGGTTTTGTTTGTGACAAGACGTCACAAGATTTTGCGAAGGTCCACTCTTGAGTGAGAGCCTCATGATTACAACCTATTCATGAGAATCAAATGGGAGTGCATCCTTATTTTGAAAACAAGTAGGATTCTAAGCTACCTAGGACTCAAACCATCATTTTTAAATTTGAAATATAATGGTGTTGTTTCAATGCTTGAATCCACAACCCTAACATAAATTGTTTTATTCTTTTTTTGGCAAACATTTAGTTGGTTATATTAAAAGTCGCCTTGAATTTAAAATTCTTGGCTTAGTGGCATGAACCAAACATATTGTACATATTAAATGAGGAATTTCGCTCTCCCAATCATTTCTAAATCACCCATATCACCAAGAAAACATGTTTTAAAAGCACATACTTTGGTATGGGAAAGAACTTAGGTTTCAAATATTATAAGATCGTATAATATTATAAGATTGGATAATTATATTATTTGTCATACTATATTTTGATGCTTATAGAGTGAAAAAACTAAAAGAATCAACTTGTAGGGTCATTTTAATGGTGGGTGGAGAATTGGGGTCTAAAACCTTTTGGAGTCATTTTGAGTTATTAAATGACATTTCTGGGGGTCAAATGATTATCACTTGTGCCAAAATCTTGGCCATTATTCTACACTTAAAGACATATATCCAATGGTGCAAGAAAAATATCAAATGAAGTTCATTCAAAATTTATGCCTTTAGTAAGTTGACCTATCATGTTGACCAGGTCATGGTACGAGAGAATGACATTTTAGACCCATTACTCATGCATGGCAAGCTAGCTACATGTGGAATTTTAACAAGACTCTAAAAGGTCTAAAATCACAAACCTCGTTAATGGTTGACAGCGTCAAATCTTACACCTAATTGGCTATCATGCTATGTTAAATACTTGGCCACTAGGAGGAATAAGAATTCCATTTTGTGTTATTGTATTTTGTTCCATAGTTGAAAATACAACTAGGAGTGTGAAGTTAGAGAGAAAATGTATGAAGTTAAGTTCTTATGGCAACCTTACACGCTAAAAGTCTTAGCTAACTCTAGAGAGATTACCTCTTTCTTTGTACTCACATATTTTCCATACCGTAAAAGAGAGAGCATGTTTAGATTTTAGTGTTGTTTTTTTCCCATAAGGATTTCAAAGGGAAATAGGAGTCTAGAGCATCATTACTTTTTAGGGTTGCTTGTCTCCCATATAAGGATTTCCTAGGAAAACAATTGTGTTGATTGTCTAGAGATATGTATGTGTGAGTTTCATTATGTTCTCTATTTCTTACGTTGTGTTTCATTATGTTTTATTTTCTTACATTTATGCCCGAGCCTATTTTTCTTTCCAATCAAGGCTTATAAAATAACATGAGAAGCAACATGAGACTTGGAACAATCATTTTCATTATCTATATGGAAGTCAAGAAGGATTATATCCCCTTAAGCTTAAGCTTGTCAATTTTTATCATATATTTTTTGGTAAGGGTAAATAAGCTTTATCTATAGTACAAGTCATGAGTTCCCCAATTTTACCTTATGTAAAGCATGATTCTAGGATTACTACAATTAGACTTGGTTTTTTAAGAATATATCAAATAAATTTTTTGAGAAGCAAATATGGCTTGTTCCTCAACAACATTCCTGAACATGGACACATCCTTGACTATCTAAGGACATAATGACCGAATGAACCATTTACATAAGATATCATCAGGGAGTTTGGTTTGTATTAACCCCTTGCGACATCACCAGTCATGGATTTGATTAGAAATCAGTATGGCATCATCTTGTTTTAAATTAGAAAAGAGATCAAAATCGATGCCATGCCTCATCAGTAACTAAAAATGAGTTAAAGGAGTTTGAGCTAATGACGAAAAATTAATGTAATATTTTTTGTCTAATTCAATATAAATTTAGCATCATCTCCAGTTAAGGTGCATTAAAATAGACGTAGTTTAATGGAATCATCCACGAAATAATTTTATGACCACCACAGATGATAGGTGGTAATGCACATTAATGGATTTTCTCTAGAATTCCCTTCAAATTTGGGGATATTGGAAGGCAACTTGGAAGGTATGGGTGGCCACCAAGGATCATGATGAATGGGGTCATTAGTTAACTTCTCCAAATTTGAAAGAAAAATGGAGGATAAGAAAGGATTATGAATTTGACTAAATATGATATAGGAGGATGATCACCTTGAACAACAGTGAGGTCCCCCCATATACTAATTCTAAGGAATAGGAATAGTATGTTAGGAAAAACTTGGAGTAAAAATAATTGATCCTATAGGATAGCTAGAGTTAACTACCATAGATGGTGAAGATAAAGAAGTAGGCATAGGAACACTAAGAAAATTTGTAATATCCATATAAGATATCAGTCAAATGTCCCAAGAATATCTGAGAGGTGTCAATTGAGGTGTAGCTCCTACCATGTTTAATGGTGGCAATGATGACATATCAACAAAAACTTCAGATGCAGAGGGCAAAGAGGAACTAACATCCTTCATTGGTAAAATAGGAATGTAAGTGTAAGTAGGTGTAGTATTGTCTGGGTTTAGCCACAGTAACTATAGTTCTAATGGATCAGTCAAAGGTGGCTTTACAAGAGAGCCATAATTGTTCACTAATGTTTCGATGGAAACCAAATCACTACAAGGAGGACTAGGTATAGAATCCATAATTATATTTTTTTCTAAGTCTTGGGTAGTGACAAGATCTATCCGAGCAAGAGTTAAAATTCCACCTTATTCAAGAGGAAAAATATAAATTCGACATGACTGACAGTTACTGGGTTCAGCTAGGGTGAATAAATGTATATAAACCAAAACATGTTAGTACAAACACCCATAAGGCCAAAGAACTTACTCAAACCAAACAACATGCACTAGAAAACTCTTAGAAGGTAGTCACACATGAAAAAAAATCCTAGTATTATGTCTTAGATGGCCTTCCATCTTGTTTTAAATTAGAAAAGAGATAAAAATCGATGCCATACCTCATCGGTAACTAAAAATGAGTTAAAGGAGTTTGAGCTAACGACGAAAAATTAATGTAATATTTTTTGTCTAATTCAATATACATTTAGCATCATCTCCAGTTAAGGTGCATTAGAACAGATGTAGTTTAATGGAATCATCCACGAAATAATTTTATGACCACCACAGATGATAGGTGGTAATGCACATTAATGGATTTTCTCTAGAATTCCCTTCAAATTTGGGGATATTGGAAGGCAACTTGGAAGGTATGGGTGGCCACCAAGGATCATGATGAATGGGGTCATCAGTTAACTTCTCCAAATTTGAAAGAAAAATGGAGGATAAGAAAGGATTATGAATTTGACTAAATATGATATAGGAGGATAATCACCTTGAACAACAGTGAGGTCCCCCCATATACTAATTCTAAGGAATAGGAATAGTAGGTTAGGAAAAACTTGGAGTAAAAATAATTGATCCTATAGGATAACTAGAGTTAACTACCATAGATGGTGAAGATAAAGAAGTAGGCATAGGAACACTAGGAAAATTTGTAATATCCATATAAGATATCAGTCAAATGTCCCAAGAATATGTGAGAGGTGTCAATTGAGGTGTAGCTCCTACCACGTTTAATGGTGGCAATGATGACATATCAACATAAACTTCAGATGCAGAGGGAAAAGAGGAACTAACATCCTTCATTGGTAAAATAGGAATGTAAGTGTAAGTAGGTGTAGTATTGTCTGGGTTTAGCCACAGTAACTATAGTTCTAATGGATCAGTCAAAGGTGGATTTACAAGAGAGCCATAATTTTTCACCAATGTTTCGATGGAAACCAAATCACTACAAGGAGGACTAGGTATAGAATCCATAATTATATTTTTGTCTAAGTCTTGGGTAGTGACAGGATCTATCCGAGCAAGAGATAAAATTCCACCTTGTTCAAGAGGAAAACTATAAATTCGACATGACTGACAGTTACTGGGTTTAGCTAGGGTGAATAAATGTATATAAACCAAAACAGGTTAGTACAAACACCCATAAGGCCAAACCACTTACTCAAACCAAACAACATGCACTAGAAAAGTCTTAGAAGGTAGTCACACATGAAAACAAATCCTAGTATTATGTCTTAGATGGCCTTCTTTTCTAGCAATTTTACAATCATTATCATAGCAAGGTTCATTGCTTCATTTTTCATTTACATGAGACTTCAATAGAGAACTTGTTCATGAAAGTAGATATGGTTGTACAGTAAATTTATGATAAAAAAATTTCTATTATCCTTATAGGTTAGGAGATGTAAATCTCTATTTAAATCCTTTTAGAAAATATCAATTTGAATTTTATCCAAAAGTAGGTGCCTTCCATTCACACAATTCTCTTGCATGGGGTTTTTTTTCATAACAAAGTTTAGAGTTAAGGTTGATGATATATGATCAAAGTTAGGCCATGGCCATTTAAGAGGTAAAAAGTTACTATTTGGTTAGAAATAGGGGTTTTGGATATGACATAATCCACAAAACTACTAGGCCCATGGCACAAGTCATTTGGCAAAGAAAATGACATTATACCTGACGCAGGGGAATCCCTGCAAACCCAAAATCACACTATGGCTAATGGATATAAAATACATCTCAGAAATTAGCTTTTAAAACTTCAAATCCTGGCAATTTCACAAACATTTTTACACACCAACAGTCAGATTCCCCTTAAACCAATGGCGCCCTCCATGAGATCGACTCACCAAACTGAGGTTCTAACACTGATTCGAATCGAGCTTTCGATTCAATCCTTTTATTCAAGGATCGATACATATACAGATTTCACAAATTTATATTAACTGAAGTTGATTGCAAAACCTCTGTTCCAAATCGAACTGCCCCTTCCAAAGTTTAATTATACCACAATCAGAAATGGTTTCGCTCAATTAAGAAATTGCCGGCATTTATAATTTTTATACCTCTGATCCAATATACCTTTTGAAACTGCGCCTTTTATAACCATCTTATAGATATACAATCTCAGATCGATGGTTCATTCAATTCGCATTTCGCTATCTGCAAATTACCACCACTTATATTGTTTATCAATAACCCTGATGCAATTTTAATACACCCATCCCGCTCCAATTACTGAGCTCAATTCAATTTGACTTCAAGCAATAGCGTATTAGTATTACAAATATAAATCCTGTTTCAAACTAAAACACCTGAATTGAATTATTTTCTTCCTTCATAAAGGGCGCAGCCCATACAATTCTTTTTAAAACATATAATAGACACAACCCACTCTTACTGTCTAATGAATACCGCCTTTATATGAAGCAGAACCAAAAACGTTCAACAATCTGGAAAGATTTCTATTCACTTAATTAGAAAACGCAGATTCAACCTGAAACATTCAAAGCAGATGTTGAACACTGTTATTCAATAAATATTAAGCATATCGCTTTCCCAGATCTGGTCCTACTAACTGGATTCATTCACTCCTGGAGATATAGTATGCGCCAAGTTTATGTCTTTTCACTGTTCTAATACAATATCACATAAACTCTGTATACACTTCCTTCAATCTGCAGTTCATGAAATGGCGCCGTGTTAATCCTTGATTTTTCCAAAAACGATTAATTTCAAAACCCAGCACATGGATAACTACCAGATCTCTTGTCCAATATCGAATTAACTACTTTTTAACTCGATATGGCAAAGTAAATTGCGTTTTCTGTGCTCCAGTACGCAACTGCCGGAGTTGCTGGACGCAAACTAATTAATATCCATCTATTCTGTTACCACAGATCTCTCTTGTTCTAAACAGCAGTTCGAATCACAACTGGCAATTAACAATATCCGGGATTTTGATGCGAGATTTTAGGAATCGCAATTTCCAGAATCCGGTGTTGTCCCTAAGAATCCACGCAGTCTATTCTTAGTTATTCTCTGTGGAAAGAGATTCTATTCACAAAATTTCACAAAAACCATTGGTCATAACACAGATATTCTAACAATTTTAAATTGAAACCACAGTTCAAACCAATTCAGAGAATTGTCAACGCATTAATCTGCACACCATTAACACAGGCCACATCTATTTCATTTATAACACAGATCAACCATCACACATTGGGCGCAAACACTATTTTTTTTATTCATAAGCAGTAATAAAACAGAGATTTGCTTTGATGCCTTTTCACAAAAAACGATCTCCAGTTTTCTTCAAAACCACAGTCTTCTTTATTAATCGGAGCTTTTCGCCCATACAAACAACCACACCACACTTACTCTGCCCCCTCTATCTCCTTGCTTATCACATTTTCTTATATATTTTCTCCACTAATTGTTCTAACAAACAGCTAACATAATCTCCTATTTTTAAAGAAAATCTCCTATCTTCTCATTCACGGTTACACTCATTTAATAAATCTTATCCCTAAATCTCAAATAAAACAGTTGCATTTATCACAATAATAACAAACTATATAAGGAATCGACTTCCTTAGTAAAACTGAAATTTTAACACACATCAATGAATTTCACCCTGTCAAGCCACAACATGTGGACAATTTTCCACATTGCTGGCCAGTTCCGATGCTCCTGCATCAGACTCCCAAAGTTTAAATTAACCATGATCTCCTGATCATGCACTTCTGGTTTGCGTCCTCCTGGATCCCATACTTGATTTGATATTCTGTTTTTGGTTACTGTTGTTGTTTGTCCCTCAAGTCTCCCGCCTTTGTGCTGCAATGCCTCACTATCTGCTGCTGTCCTTTTCACATATTTCGCTGCTGCTTTGCTCACTCTAATTTGCAATTTTCCATTCCCTTCACCTGTACCATTTCTTCCAGTCAATCTTCCCTTCTTCTTTTGTCCTGCATCTGTTTCACTGGAATGATGTAGTGTGAGTTTCCACAACTCATCCAATTCATTGTCCATTTCACTCCTCGTGTGCTGAATACTTTTCTGCTGCAACTGATTGTGTTTTTGAATTAAAACATCATAATCTTTGTGCCAATAATCTTCCATATACATTTTTGAAATGTACAAATGCCTTTTCCCAGGTTCTTCTTCTGGTTTCTCATTTATGACTTCATCATTTCTTACTTCAAATTCCAGCATACCTTCCATTAATCCAATCTGTGCTTCTTGGTTCAGATTGACTTCACATTTCCCTTTTCCTGCATGTAAATCTTCATCAAATTTAATCAACTCAATAAACACAAATGCTTTACCTGGCTTCCTCATCAAAAGATTCGACTTATACAAATATGCTATCTCATCTGGAAGTTCTCTCAAAAGTTTTGTATCATCTTTACTAACTGCGTTGTTCGCAATATTTGTCTTTAATCCTCCTGCACTCTGGCTTTCTTCAATATCAATGATCTTCAATGACTCAGTGTATCCTTTGAATTCAAAGATTCTTTTGCCATCCTCCTTATTCTGCATATGACTATGAGTAGTCATTTCTTCAACAGTCTTCAATAACTGTTTGTCCTTCTTCAAGTCAATGTGACCTGCAAACACACAACAATCTTCAGTTTTCGAAATACAATACCTTCCATTTTATTTTGATGCTTCAAGCACCAATCCTCCATCATAATTCTTTTGGATTTCAGCGGATCCTTCTTGCTGTGACCCCATTTCTCTGAGTCTTTCTTTCTTCAACAAATCAATATGAATTTTCCCAAGTTTCTTGAACTTATTCATCAGCTTGCCATTCCACCTCCGTTGCAATAGCTTCCACTTCACCCTTTTCTTCAGTCTCCATTTGTATCTTTGATCTTCATTTATCTTTCTTTGTACTACCAGACCAATTTCTGGTTCTTCATTCTGCTGCCAGCTTCTACACTTCTGCAATTCAATGTCTTCTTCAAATTCACTCTCATGTAGCTGATCATTCCTTCCAAATTTCTGGTTACTTCCATATTCAGCTTGCTGATTTAATATTTCTGTCTCCTTCATGCCTCTGAGGACATAACCTCCTTGCTGCTTCTGATCTTTCATCTCACCTTCATATAATCGCTGCTCAATTTCTCTAATTTCGGCATCATATTTATTAATGCTGTCTTCCACACCTTTTCCTCCATCAGGTTCTGTAAGCTTCGTTTCTCCTTTGGGTTCCTCGAGTAATATTTCTAAGAATTCCATCTCCTTGTGAAATCTCTCCAGCAGATCATCACAATTTCCATTCTCAGCTTCATTCTTTTCTTGGCAATCCTCCTGAGTTGACCTGTTTTCCACATTATCATATTGCAAGCATCTTTCATCAATTCCATTAAACAAATTCATTGGTTTACCTTTTTGTAGTCCCACTATGGAATTATCTTCAGACTGCTGGTCTATATCAACCTCATATGACTGTTTCACACCAAACAGGATTTCATCTATGAACTCCTTCTGTTGCAAATGATCAACACCTTCTTCCTCTAAAAAGGATTCTTCATCATATTTTACCTCAAGAGCTTCATTCTTGGTTGTGACAATTTCAATCGACTGTCCATCATCCTCTGCATATCCTGCAAACATACACAAACTGTAAGAATCAAAATCACAAGGCTGCATTGCCTCATCTGCTTCCTTTGTCAACATATCTTCGAATTGTCCTGAACTCTGCCAATAGTCCATGAGATCTTCAGCTGACCTCTCATTATCCTCTTTTCCTAACATCTCACCCTATTCTGGTCTGCAAATGGAAACTTCCAATTCTACCTTTGCTTCTCTGAGTTTCTCTGATTCCTCTTGAGCACTCAATATCTGCTCAATCTTTCTCAATTCTTCTACTATTTCTGACTTCACTTGCTGATTTCTCCTTTCCCGTAGCCTTTGCCATTTTACTCTTTTCCTCATGGTCCAACCACTTTTCTGCAGCATCTTCATCAATATTCCAATCTGGAAATCTATCTCAGCTTTCTCTCGGTCAAACTCTTCTTGACTCATCCTCATGCCATTTGCTTTGGCATCTTCCCTTCTGCTGTGGCTTCTTTGTGAACTTCTGCTATGACTATCTGTAGTCATTTTCTGCTCCTCTCTTTCCATGAGCTCCTCGCACCTCTGCAACAAGCCTCTGCAACAGTAAGTCCTCCATACTGCAATCTTACCTTACTAAGCTCTCCTCACTCAGTCTTTTGGTAAGCACGATCCCCTATCTGGAATCTTCTCCTGAGCAACACCTTTGCTCTCTCTAGGCTTCTGCAATCTCTCACTCTCTCTTTCGAAGACACTTCAATTGTCCTCTCTATCCAATCTCTTGTTGGATTCTACAGGTTCACTGCCACTTCTGCTTTTAAGAACGCATCTGGTTCTTCTCTCATAGCTTCTCTTGATTTATATTGCTGCAGTCTTCACTCTTTCTGATGCTGTCACCTGTGCTTTGAATGGATTTCCTCACAGCTGCAATCTGGTACTAAACTTCATTCAGAAAATAAATATATTCAATTTCAACAGAGCCAGGCTCTGATACCAAAATTGACGCAGGGGAATCCCTGCAAACCCAGAATCACACTATGGCTAATGCATATAAAATACATCTCAGAAATTAGCTTTTTAAAACTTCAAATCCTGGCAATTTCACAAACATTTTTACACACCAACAGTCAGATTCCCCTTAAACCAATGGCGCCCTCCATGAGATCGACTCACCAAACTGAGGTTCTAACACTGATTCGAATCGAGCTTTCAATTCAATCCTTTTATTCAAGGATCGATACATAGACAGATTTCACAAATTTATATTAACTGAAGTTGATTGCAAAACCTCTGTTCCAAATCGAACTGCCCCTTCCAAAGTTTAATTATACCACAATCAGAAATGGTTTCGCTCAATTAAGAAATTGCCGGCATTTATAATTTTTATACCTCTGATCCAATATACCTTTTGAAACTGCGCCTTTTATAACCATCTTATAGATATACAATCTCAGATCGATGGTTCATTCAATTCACATTTCTCTATCTGCAAATTACCACCACTTATATTGTTTATCAATAACCCTGATGCAATTTTAATACACCCATCCCGCTCCAATTACTGAGCTCAATTCAATTTGACTTCAAGCAATAGCGTATTAGTATTACAAATATAAATCTTGTTTCAAACTAAAACACCTGAATTGAATTATTTTCTTCCTTCATAAAGGGTGCAGCCCATACAATTCTTTTTAAAACATATAATAGACACAACCCACTCTTACTGTCTAATGAATACCGCCTTTATATGAAGCAGAACCAAAAACGTTCAACAATCTGGAAAGATTTCTATTCACTTAATTAGAAAACGCAGATTCAACCTGAAACATTCAAAGCAGATGTTGAACACTGTTATTCAATAAATATTAAACATATCGCTTTCCCAGATCTGGTCCTACTAACTGGATTCATTCACTCCTGGAGATATAGTATGTGCCAAGTTTATGTCTTTTCACTGTTCTAATACAATATCACATAAACTCTGTATACACTTCCTTCAATCTGCAGTTCATGAAATGGCGTCGTGTTAATCCTTGATTTTTCCAAAAACGATTAATTTCAAAACCCAACACATGGATAACTACCAGATCTCCTGTCCAATATCGAATCAACTAATTTTTAACTCGATATGGAAAAGTAAATTGCATTTTCTGTGCTCCAGTACGCAACTGCCGGAGTTGCTGGACGCAAACTAATGAATATCCAATCTATTCTGTTACCACAGATCTCTCTTGTTCTAAACAGCAGTTCGAATCACAACTGGCAATTAACAATATCCGGGATTTTGATGCGATATTTTAGGAATCGCAATTTCCAGAATCCGGTGTTGTCCCTAAGAATCCGCGCAGTCTATTCTTAGTTATTCTCTGTGGAAAGAGATTCTATTCACAAAATTTCACAAAAACCATTGGTCATAACACAGATATTCTAACAATTTTAAATTGAAACCACAGTTCAAACCAATTCAGAGAATTGTCAACGCATTAATCTGCACACCATTAACACAGGCCACGTCTATTTCATTTATAACACAGATCAACCATCACACATTGGGCGCAAACACTATTTTTTTTATTCATAAGCAGTAATAAAACAGAGATTTGCTTTGATGCCTTTTCACAAAAAACGATCTCCAGTTTTCTTCAAAACCACAGTCTTCTTTATTAATCGGAGCTTTTCGCCCATACAAACAACCACACCACACTTACTCTGCCCCCTCTATCTCCTTGCTTATCACATTTTCTTATATATTTTCTCCACTAATTGTTCTAACAAACAGCTAACATAATCTCCTATTTTTAAAGAAAACATCCTATTCTCTTCATTCACTACACTCCATTTAATAAATCTTATCCCTAAATCTTCAACAACAAACAATGGCATTATCAAAATAATAACAAACTATATAAGGAATCGACTTCCTTAGTAAACCGAAATTTTAACACACATCAATGAATTTCACCCCGTTTGCCACAACATGTGGACAATTTTTCCACATTGTCAAGCCAGTCTATGTTCTCAGACATACCTAATTATGGGAGGAAAGATAGTAAAAAAATGGCATTATATAGTGAGAATTAGTTTCAAAAAACTATAGTATGTAATTAAATGGTATGTCAATTACCATATTGCCAAGAATTAACAATACACATAACACATGAATTCATGTAGAAATTTACAAAAAACAAGATATCTAAACTTTGAGAAGTTTCAATCAAACATCACATAAAATAACATGTGAATTCCATGAATGAGCATGATGACAAGAATTAATATGGTTCTCTTTAGGAATCTAACATTGTTTTTAAGTGTGGAGATATTTGCGGCTAGAAATAAGCAATAAAACTTGAATAAATTGCAAACATAAAGGACAAGTATAAGTTCCAAGAACCTAGAGCAATGTTGAATACAAAGAATATTAGCATGCAATCAAGATCAAGAAAAAGGAGATTAAGAGTTGAAGTGTCTCGACAAGAAAGGTGGAGATGAAGCTTCACTAACAAATGAACAAGCATGGACCCTTTAGCAAGAAGATAAAATGAAAGCTTAGTTATCAAGTTATTTTATATACCATTATAAGTGTAGCTAAGACTAAGACCAACAGAGGTATCTTATTCATGTTGTGCTTTGATTCATTTCTCCAATCGGGGTATCTTATTCATGTTGTGCTTTGATTCATTTCTCCTTTAAGAGAGGAACTTGAACTTGGAATTAATGAAGAAATATAGAGTATTGTAGAATGTATTATTAGATGTTTTTTGAGATTATGGTGTCTCACTCAAGTTGTGAGATTTATTTAAGATGCAAATCTTATTTATGAGGATGTTGTTCCAACTCCTAAATAGATTTGTAATACCTTAAATGTATGCGCTTTCTTGCTAATAAATTTTCATTTTATCCATTTTCTGTCTCTCCTAAATTTCAGTTTTTTCATTTTCTCCATTTTTTGTCTCCTAAATTTTAGTTTTTTTCTCCATTTTGTGTCTCTCCTAAATTTTAGTTTTTTCTCCATTTTCTGTCTGTCCTAAATTTTAGTTTTTTTCTCCATTTTTTCTGTCCTAAATTTTTAGTTTTTTCTCCATTTTCTGTCTGTTCTAAATTTTAGTTTTTTTCTCCATTTTGTCTCTTCTAAATTTTAGTTTTTTCATTTTCTCCATTTTCTCTCTCCTAAATTTTGTTTTTTTTAATGATTTAAATGAAATTTCAAATACATAAATAGATCTAGAAAACCTTTTAAATACTTAAACTTTACAAATTAAACTATTTAGACTTTAATTTATGATTATTATAAATCTCTACTAAATTTTGATAAAATATACTAAATTTAAAATTTAAACAGATTTCACCAATTTTAAACTTAAAACAAAATTCACCAAAGAAAAATCCTTTTCCTTTTTGCTCAATTTTAAACTTTAAACAAAATTCAACAAGGAAAAATTCGTTTAAATTAAATCTTAGAAACTACTGCCCTTAAGTGCATTAAAACAACAATTAAACTGTAGATTCAAGCATTAGAATGTTATATCTCAGTTTAGCTTTCATCTAAGCTTTTGTGGCAGCATAGTGGCTTTGTTTCTTTCTGTTTTTGAAACTAAACGTGATACTATCGTTACAGGTTTAATCTTTGTGGTGCCTTTTTGTTCAGAGTTGCCTCGTAGTGGTGACACTGTCACTTCTTTATCTCGCCTATGGGCGTGGAAAAATGTGTTTGCTTATTATGTATGTGTTTTCTGTAGCTGTTGAGACTTTATGTTTAAAACTTTATAAGATCTTGGTGTGACTACGTCAAGACAGTTTTTGCTGGTTTGGATGGGACTGCTATTAGTGCATTGTAATGTCTTTTCCGTTCTGTTCCTGGTACTCAATATAAACCAGGGTATTTTTCTTACTGAAAAAAAGTAGAATGAGTGTAGAAAGAAAGAAAGAAATGAAAATTTAAATGGGAAGATAATATACCTAAGGCCAATCATCTCAGAAAACTATAAACCTCTTAAAAAATTCAATTAACACTAGTGAAATTTGTTGCCAAAAAATAATCATGGGGTTTACAAAATGAGGAAAAATTTGACCACATAGGTTGAGGCCCATTTGGAGACTAACTTTGCATAGGTGCAAAAGCAAAAATGTCGTATAGTTAAGGATAACTTGGCCTGTGATAGTATCAAATCAAGTGTTGAACAAGAAGGCGGCTACCTAGAAGAAAAGACCGAAAAAATACATACTTCTTAATATCAATAAAGAAATGCCAAACTATGTGGGACAAAAACAATCAAGTAGAATATTTAGAGGCTAATCTTCAAAGTTTATTAAACTGGAAACTAGGACTGCCTAGAGCTAAGCTAGCTAAACCCATTAGTTGGTGTATACTTCATGAAGCTTTTAAAGTAATTCCATTGTGTAGATGGACATATTCTCAGATTTTATCTCAATTTATGTTTGAACGTTCATCTAAAAAATAAGTAAAAAAAAAATTTAACCCCACAACTATGTAAATTCATTTTTACATTGGAGTTTACCACTAACATGTTAAATAAAATGATTGATATTTCCAGTGCACAAAAGTTGCATTAGAAAATTCCTCTGTAGAACATACCTGTTGAATTAGTTCGGCCGACGAGGGGAGCAGCAGCGCTGAACGGAGCAACCGGAACGCGTGAACAGCAGCAGCGCTAAGGGAGCAGCGAAAATTCCCAGGAATAATGAAACAGGTAAAAGAACAGTATTCGCGGGAAATTTATTTATAGGAATTAGTTCGGCCAAACTTTTGAAATTAGTTCGGCTGAAATTTTGGTACGAGTTCGACCGAACTTTTGGTACGAGTTCAGCCGAACTTTTGTTGCCGGTTTTCCAATCTCCGGCAAAAATTCTGTTGGCCTGTGCCGTCTGTGTGTCATCAATCTTAACGGAATCAACAGTTCGGCTGAACTTTCTAAGAAATTTCGGCCGAACTATTACAGAGTTCGGCCGAACTATTGCCGAAAAAAATTTTCGACCCCCGATTCTCACAAAAGTGTAACCCAGCTTCACGTTTCCTCCCCTATATTAATTTATTAAATTCTTCTGTCATGTTGATTTTTTCTTTTTAATGTCTAAATGGAAGCTTGATGAAAATAAACCTTTGGTTAGTGCATTCTTAGAAATCATGGAGCCATATGGCAATCAAACGGTCCCCCTTCTATATGTAAGTGAGGAAGACAATCATGCCTAGTTTGGCTTTGGTCTCAAGGGAACCTGTCTCTCCTAAAGATAGCCATTTTGACTAAGATATGCATAGCCAACTTTGATCTAAAAAGTTATTAGTTTTCACAATTGGAATGGATTAGCGGCAGCCTTGTGAATGGTTTCTATGCACCATGTTTTACTTAGAATGCCCAACATTCCTTCCTGCCTGCTGGATCAGCCATTTTAGGAAATATGCCTTTCCAACAAGGCGGGAAATAGATAGGATATTATATCAACATCAATCCATGCTCAAAGAAATCTGCAATTCTGTATATCCACACAATATTCTTAGCTATGGTGATTTTGTGGCAAACCATGTAAAATATTTTTATTTAATTAGTGCATGAATTACCTTATCCCTAATCACTATACTGTAATTTTTATTTATTTTTTTTATTTATTTATTATTTATTTTTATTTTTATTTTTCTTATTTTTATTTTTATTTCATTTTATTTTATTTTTATTTTATTTTATTTTTATTTATTTTTATTTTTATTTTTTATTTTTTATTTTCTTCACATTAGTATATGATTTACTTGATCCCTAATCACTAGATTGTTATAAATATTCAACCAAAAGAAGAGTTACAATAAATATTTCTTGTATGTTTTGTACCAATTTTTGGCTTACCTTAAGATTTATGATGATGCAGTCTCAAAGGAATTTAAAAATATCTCTTTTTATTTTCATCCCTTAAATCCCAATGGAAATACAACTTTTTTTATTTCTTTCATATCATCTCACAGTTCGGTGTTGGGAATAGATGTATTGTGAGTAAATAGTTCTGACATATGATGTTTTTGAGCAGGAAACCTCGTAAATAGTTCTTTTCATGAGTGTGAAGCTAAGTTGCTTGCATCCAAAAGGAGGAATGGCCAAATATGTCAAGGTAGGCTTGCCTTAGATGAGTGTTATGTTGAACAATTAAATAGTAGATAACTTCCATATCAAGACATATACAATACCTCTAATAAAGGTAGTTCATTTGGAAGGCACACAAAGCTCTTCTATATGCCGAATGAGAACATCAACATACCTATTACTACTCTTCCTTGTGAATGTGGAAAGAGACTCTACATACACAAACCCAAACGTTCAATGGAAAAGAAGGAAAACATGGTCCTAACCCAAGAAACACCACTCATTCAAATATGCCAAATTTTTTTATACCAAAAAGTGATCATAAATGTTTATTCTTTAAGAGTTTAAATTTTCCTTTGAATGTTAATGTTGTTCAGAAAATGTTGTCACTTCCCTAGAAAGTACATAAAAATGTCCCTTGCCATCACTCACAAATGCCTTAAATTTAATATTCATAGCTTCCATAATCAGGGAAAATTTTAAGGATGGGAAATTATTTTGAAGTTTAAAACATTGGCGAATCTCACTACTCCCTAATATGCAAACTATAAAATTGTTATTGAGATATTTGTAAACTTATTCAAATTTATAATGATTTTCTATATATTCTCTATATGACGTTGGCGATTTTTAAGTTAAAATAATTTTATATTGTAAAATTTGGGCGAATCATTTTTATAAAAAATGGAAATTGGCGAACCTTTTTTTTTGGAAAAAACATGGAAAATTAACCCACCTGTGAATATTAGCTCCTAAAATTTTCCATGTCCATAATCAAGAATCTAAGCCAATAGGCAGAATAGAATACCATCACATCCTTCTCAAAGGCAGTGTACACAATCCACTTACTGTTCATTCTACCTTTGAATGTGAATGTTGTTCACCAAAATATTTCACTCCCCTAACAATGTTCTTTACATTTTTAATGCTTCTTTAATTCTCTAATTTTATTTACATTTTCACACCAAATATCTGCTTTACCTTTAAGACTGAATGTAGATATCCTAGCCTTCATGTTCTTTGAGTAATCGTGCAATCTGAAGAATTTATTCATTCCAATAAACCATGCCTCTGCATCCTGTGTTTTCTTCATTTCCCCATAATGTAGGTGGCTTTTATTTCTTGAACTCATCCAGAAAATATCCCCTATCACTCCTCCTTTAAGGATGATAGCAATGATAACCATGATACCTATCAAAACCAGAATGAGAATAGTACATGTGTCCATCACCCCTAGTTTCTGGAGTATCCAAGAACCTAACATCCCTGATCATCTCTATCTGACCTGTGCCAACTATGGGGTCTACTTCCACAAGCCCCATTAGTCATATCCTTCTGTCCATAGTTGATCTAAAGTGGTCCCTGTCTCTACAATTTTGACACACTCTAAATAATTACTACATTGAATTCTGCTTATTTCTCCTATGGCTACATGATTTTGTCATTATCTGCTTTGCAAATCCTTATTTCCTCCTTCAAAATCCTCAATGTGCCTTCTAAGTCAGAAGATTTCCCAATGCCACACTAATCATTTGATTCATAAGGATGATCTTTGTAGTCTACCATATTTTTAATCATATTTGATCTCTTCTTCCTGCAAGGTATATTATGTCATCTAAACCAAATCATCAATCCTTAGTTAAAGTCTCATGCTTTGAAGAATTGAACTTAAAACAATGTTTTATATTAGGCTATTATACATCCTCGGGGTCTTTAATCTTTCGTTTTCTTTCAAAAACCCAACCCTCCTTGAAGAATCGATGCTCAAGACTTTGATCCATAGCAAGAATGGTGTCGTAATACATATGTAGAGATATATAGATGAAATTATCCCCTAGCTACCACTATATTATACACAATGATTCAATGGATATGGGTTTGTAGTTATCATTCAATGGAATCACTTCTAACTAGTTTCGATATCTATTTCTCTTCTCTCTCTTTCTTGACTTAATGGCCACCTTCTTCGATGTCGTTCCTTTGGAAGTTTGAAAAGAGGTTTTATTGTTGGAAAGTAAAGAAGTTGAGGGTCTCCCTTATCACTCAGATTTTGAGGTGATGGGCGAGGAATTGAAATGGATTACAAATCATGGAAAACCTCAGAAGAAACAACTTTTCTATCACAACTCACTGGCCTTACACCAACAGATGGCTACTTTGTTTCACCTAGTACTTCAAGATAAACAAGTTGAGATCTATAATCTATTTTCTTCTCTTTATAATGGCAAAAGGATGTTTTGAAACCTACGATACTATTTCGATAGTGTGGAATCCTAATTGGCTCGCGTTGAAGTTTTTCTGGTTAGTGACTCTGTCTCTAGGGACCTTACTAATCCTCCAATTGATCATGCACAAACTCTTATTATTATAGCGTATAATCAGGATTAGGGATGGTAAAATTCACAGTTTTTGTTGCATTTTTAGTTTAAATGGCTCATGGCTACATATGGTATGATAATCCACTTTTATCAACATGTTTTGTAGACCTCAAGCATGGAAATCATGTTTTATTGTCACCTGAATGAGATTGTATGAATATTTATGGTCTTGTCGATAGTGGGGAGAGTATCTAGAGTGGCTCTTCATTTGGTCTTGTTGTACATGCTCTGGAAGTGAAGGATTTCCATTGTTGATGTCAATATTATGGTTACCTAGTATTTTTTTTGGCGGTTTATGTTTATGCTTTCATGATCCTTGGGATTTGGTGCTAGCATCAAAGTATACTCTATTTCCTCTCATTTTATGGGCACTTGTAACTTGAATTTTGGAAATTGAAGCTTTTTTCAACATATGCTTTCAACTTGGTTTGTTTTGGGATGGATGAGTATGTTCGCCTCTGAGAAAGTGGTTACTCTTTTCATGCTAGATGGAAGAAGTGGTTTTTTGTAGAGGACACTCACGAGACTATGATTTACTAATGTTTCCCTCTGTCAAAGGACACTCTTTTCTAGGTTTAGAGCTCTATTTTCTTCTCATTTTCAAGGCAACTATCACTGAAGCACATTAATTTTCAGTTTATGTGCACTCTTTCTCTAGAATTGTGTCATTTTATGAGGGTCTAAACTCTTGATGAAAATATTTAGTTGTTGTTGAAATGAGACTTTGTTATTATTGTAATAGTGTTTTTGTGGTTCTGGGATCTTGTGATCATTGAAGAAGCTAGTGCTTTTAGAAGTATATAAATTTGATGTTTAATCTATCAATGTAAATCTCCTATTTTGATATGAATATGAAGTATTTTAATTTACAAAAAATTATGGAGTAGAGAACAATAACTTCATCCTCGACATGGATTAAACTTCCAACTAATCACACTATTTAGCATGTTTATAAATTTTAAAACAATACGCAATTTATTTTGAAAGAAAATTGTTGAAAGTTTAATTGTCTTTGTTTGTACACGAGCCAAGCCATGCAATAATACATTTTTCATTTTTAAAGTGAAATGCTTAGATAACTTAGGGAAGAATATAGTTAAAGTTAAGGCCATCTTATAATGTTTGTTGACATAAACAAAAAAAACTTTCACTTTTGAAAAATATCATATCTACATACGCTATCATTTATTTTTAAATATTAAATATAAATTTTATTGTTAATATAAATTTTAAAATATAAAATTAAAAAAAAAAAAAAAATCATTTTCATTTTATTTATTTATTTATTTTTATAATAAAATTAAAATAATTCATAATTTAAATAAGTTATAAAAATTAAAATTAATAACATTAAAAATATTTTGATGTCCCTTTTTAATATTTTAAAAAAATTAAATTAACTGATTTCACAATTAATGTTTTAATAAATCAATTAATGTTTTAATATTTGTCAAAATATAGACAAATAAAAATAAAATATTAATTAAAATATACAATACCTTTTAGTAATCAAATTCTTCCATTTCCAAAACACACTCATAACAAAAAAAAATCATAATAATTAGGAATGACAATACAATTAATTAAGGAATGACAATCAATTAATTGAACAATTCAAAGCACCGCTGAACATGCAAGTCGCTTAAACTCTCCAAGTCGCTTAAACTCTCCGATCATGCAAACCACTTAAACTCTCCGATCATGAGTCATGATAAGCGCTTGAGCACTCGATATCAAATTCCATAGGACCTTCGCACTGCACTCCTAATTTGCCTCTGCATATGGTCTTTATTTCAATGAAAGAAGCGGAAAAATACCAAAAATTCGCGCGATGACATATTTCAAAAATCTGGCAGAAGTCAAAGATCTGTACGAATCCCTAGAACTGATGGTCCTCGCACTTGCAAGAGAAGGCTAATAAATTGCACTGATGGTCCTCGCACTTGCAAGAGCAGTCGAATAAATTGCAGGGATTTTATGCAAGCGAGAAAACTGAACCTAGCTCAGGCAACCCTCCCATCACAGGTGGTCAAGATGTTGTTAGATCCCAACTCAGAATCCCTGGCCTTGATGCTTTCGGATTCACCTTCTATATTCTTTGAAGTCTCCATCTTCTACAACAACCTAAACCACGACTCCCACATCAAACATGTGTTTTATGCACTTGATAAAGCCCCGGCCGGCCAACATGCCAAAAAAAGCTACGAGAGCTGTTGTTTTTATATCCACAATGCCCGTTTGTGCTGGATCTCACACGGTTCCGAGGGCCTGGCTAGTGCTATAGAGCTCGACTTCATATCTGGATTCAAGTTTGGGTTTTAGCCATGCAGGTATCGAGGTTAGGGCTTCGAAAGGCTCTGAGGGTTTGACAAAACTTGGGATTCTGGAATTGGTTGGTGAATGTGTTGTCTCTACAGTCGGGTTCTAAAAGGAAAATGGGGTTCTGAAGGGAAAACATGGGTCATGGTTTCCAAACTCAAAGATGAGCAAGGGATTTTGAAATTGAATCTGGTATGTATTAGTTTGATTAAGTGTTGTGTCATTGACTGCAATGGTCCTGTTTTCTCAGCTCGACTTTCTCTTCAACATATGTTGTTGGGTAGGACAATGGGGTTAGGGTTTGGACCCTGCGGCCTCTGGTCAAGGGAAAGCATAAGTTCAAGGGCAAGAAGAATAAAATTGTACATGACAGGGTTTCCATGTGCGAAAGGAGCATAGATGAAGTGTCGATGAATGGGGACAAAGTTGGAGATTTGGATCAGAGAATTTTTCAGTTGATTTTTGCGGAAATTTTGACAAAGAGCATCAAGGGCAAGACCAAAGCCACTGAATTTCAAGTGGAAGTTGTTCTGAAAAAATTAGATAGTGTCTAGATGATACATGTTTTTCGAGTGGCCAGTGCAATGGCGGTGCAATGGCTGTTACTGATTTTATAGAAGGCATAGACTTACCAAAGCCTGCAAAAAAGAGATCGATGGTTCAACATCTGTAGATCGTCCAAAGAAATTTTTTGTCAGGGGACTGGATTATGGTGAAAGGGGGCCAGATTTCAAGGGGCTTCCTAGAAATGGGTTGATAAGGAGTGTCAATGGAAGCTTTGTTTTAAAAAACGATGGAAAAATATTTTCAAATTCCGCATGGGCCCATTGTAATGGAGAAACACTTGGTGTTTTACACCGGGAGTCAATACAGTGGGGGATCTTGGCATCTGGTGGTAAAGGATTTGTAGATGTTGTAGCCAATTGGGTGGATGGTATCAGATGCAACTGCACCAGTTCTAAAATTGTGCGTACAGGTTTGGTGCAAGGAACAAAGGCCTTTCTTGATGTGCACAACATTGGAACCGTAGAAAGGAGAATTGAAGCCTGTAAGTCTAATATTGCTCCTTTTTTGGATATCAAATTGACTTGCATATTTCCTTCTTTTGCTGTCAAATATTTAATATTGTCTCATTTTATTTCTACTCTTGAGGTGAATTGAAGTTGGTTTCTCTGGGATTGTTCTGTTTATGGTGATCAAATGGATCTGCAATTTTGTCTTCTATTGTCCAAGGTTAAAAATTGTTCAAAAACACTTAAAAGTTAGTTTATCGTGATTGTTGGATGGATATAGCTATATTAATTTATTAAATGCTTCTGGCATGTTCATTTTTTCTTTTTAATGTCTAAATGGAAGCTTGATGAAAATAAACCTATGGGTAGTGCATGCTTGGAAATTGTGGAGCCATAGGGCAATCAAATGCTCCCCCTTCTATTTTGATTGCCCCCCTTCTGTATGTAAGCGAGGAAGACTTCATCAAACCTATGGGTAGTGCATGCTTAGAAATCATGGAGCCATAGGGAAATCAAATAGTGCCCCTTTTGTTTTGATTGCCCCTCTTCTGTATGTAAGCGAGGAATAAAATTATGCCTGGTTTGGCTCTGGTCTCAAGAAAATATTTCTCTCCTAAATATGGCCATTCTGGCTAAGATATGCATAGCAAACTTTGATCTAAAAATTTATTAGTTTTCACGATTGGAATGGATTAGCCAGCCTTGTGAATGTTTTCTATGCACCATTTCCTCCTTAGAATGTCCGACATTCCTTCCTGCCTGCTGGATCAGCCATTTTAGGAAAGATGCCTTTCCAACAAGGCGGGGCAATAGATAGGATATTCTATCAACATCAATGCTCAAAGAACTCTGCAATCCTGTAATTCCACACAATATTCTTAGCTATGGTGATTTTTTGGCAAACCATGTAAAATATTTTTATTTAATTAGTGCATGAATTACCTGATCCATAATCACTACAATGTAATTTTTTTGGTCAGATTAGTATATGATTTAATTGATCCCTAATCACTAGATTATTATAAAGACTCAACCAAAAGAAGATTTACAATAAATATTTCCTCTATGTTTTGTAAAATTTTTGGGCTTAGCTTAAGATTTATGACGATGCAGTTTCATAGGCATTTAAATATCTCTCTTCATATTCGCTGATAGTTCAGTGCTGGGAATAGTTGTATTGTGAGTAAATTGTTCTGATATATGATGTTTTTAAGAAGGAAACCTCGTACATAGTTCTTTTCATGAGTGTGAAGCAAATTTTCTTGCATCTAAAAGGAGGAATGGCCAAATATGTCAAGGTAGGCTTGCCTTAGATGAGTGGTATGCTCAACAACAGCTTTCAAAGTTTTCATATATGTCACTCTCATCCTCCTCGGTATGATCATCGTTATCTCGGCCACTTTCTCCTCTTTTAGTGTCAGGTTCTGCTTTAGCTTCCTCATTTAGTAATTTTCCATTAGTTATGGGAAGCAACCAACCCATAGAAGGGACTATTTATTCTCCCGTCTCCTCTTTTGCCACTATGAGAAGATCCTCCTTAAAAGTGAGGGATACCTCCAGAAAGGGAAATTCTTTTTTTGTGCCTTTCAAGTATGCAAACATGGAAGGTGACATGTCATCCCAACAATTAAGGAAGTCTTTAAGGGTAGTCTCCATACATACTCTGAGCCAAACGAGTTTTGCGTTATTGGATTTAATGGGAGACTTACATATTATGAGCCGCACAATCTTGTATCTACTGGGGGGTCATAAAGAACAAGATCATGATGTTGTTGTAGATAGTTGTTTGAGACATTTGAAGTGCCCCATGAAAGTTAATATGCTTGCAGTTTTTCTAGAGGTGTCATCACTTGGTAAGTCCTACTACTGTTACCCTTTCCATCAAATCTAGCGATAACATACTAGTACCATCACTTATATTCTGATGAAACTGTTTCAGCATCGCAAAAGCTCTGGGTATCAGACAGTTGCCATTCCATTCACTTACTGTCATTTCCTAAAGTGGATGAGACTCATTATGAGGCCGACAAGGATATTGTTGATAAGAAGTCCCTACAGCTCTAAGTTTTTTTCTGTACAAACTCAATGACTAAGGTGATATTGGTTCTTTTTTTGAGGAAAATGCTTGTAGCCACAGTCTTAATATCTTAGTCAACATGCCAATTCTTTATTTTTCAATGCATCTATGAAACGAGTTAAATTTTCATAGAGAACACATTCAGTTATAGAGTTGACTGATGCCATTGAGTTAAATAACATTGTTACCGATGAAATAGGTAACTGCACTGGTACCTGCTTTTTGAGGTAGCAAGAAAAACACCTGATTTTGAAAAGTGGTGATGCAGAATCATTTTTTTCTTTTTTGAGGATGTTTTTGGCACTTTAATTTTATTTTTTATTTTTTTTAATTTTTTTCAGTGATGTTTTTTTATGTCAATTTTGAATAGTGGTGGCGTATCATCACCATCGTTTTTTTAGAGGATTGATTTTGACACTATACATTTTCTAATGTCTTCTTCTTCTGTGAGATGTTTATTTTTAAGTGCATTTAAGTAATTGTGTTTTAAAAAGAAAAAAAAAATTTAAATAAAAATTTGTAATGATATCTTCACTTTTTCACATAGATAAAAAATGAAAAAAGGGTCAAGATTATAAAGTTTATATTTTCTACAAGTTTATGTATTGCTAATTAATTTTTCAATGCACATCAAATAATTGTCGCTAAAAAACCAATATTTTGAACGATATGACAAAAAAATACAAATTTTCAATATCATCTAGAACATCATTGATGGCTTCTTCCACAACATTTTCTACTTCATTTTGGTCATTGTCATCTTCTAATGGATCTTTTATGTCTGCAAATCTTCCAAAGTGTCCCTTTCCAATCATTCCATATAATGGTGGTTGAGGTTCCTTTCATTTTTTTGCCACACGTGATTCATTAAAATCCCCTTTCCTCAAACCAACTTCTTGCTTCGCATCTGGAAGGAATTCAAGAGCGTTAATTCTTTTTTGAATAAATTTGCATTGCACTGGGTCTTTCTCAATAGCAATGCAATTTCTTCCTTTTGGTAGGCAACATGATAGTGTTGTACCTAATCATCAAGTACAAAAAAAATAAGTAAGAAAATTAGTATAAAAACATAAAAAGTAAAAATAAAATATTTAAATTTAAATTTGTATAATAAAACTTACCTGAACCTGAAAATAGATCCAAAACCCAATCTCCTTCATTTAACGATGTCGCCTGGCCTGCCTTCGGCCCCAGGCTAGGTGGAGGGAAATTCTGAGAATTGCCCTCTACCCAGCCGGGGGACGAGGCAGGCTGAGCAACCCTCGACGGCGCCACCCAGCCGGGGGTGATTCTCGGAATCGCCCTCCACCCAGCTGGGGGTGATTCTCGAAATTTCCCTCCACCCAGCCAGGAGCGATTCTCAGAATCGCCCTTCGCCCAGCCGGGGATGATTCTTGGAATCGCCCTCTGCCCAGTCGGGGGCCAGAGGCAGGCTGGGCGGCGCCGTCGAGGGCTGCCCAGCCTGCCTCTGACCCTCGGCTATGCGGAGGCAGGCTAAAGAGCCCTCGATGGTGCCACCCGGTTGGCCTTTGGCCTTCGGCTGGGCGGAGGGAGATTCTCGAAATCAACCTCCACCCGGCTGGGGGCCAGAGGCTGCCCGGGCGACACCGTCGAGGGCTGCCCAGCCTGCCTCTGGCCTCCGGCTGGGTGGAGGGCGATTCCGAGAATCTCCCTCCACCCAGCCACGGGTCAGAGGTAGGCTAGGCAGCCCTCGACAGCACCGCCCGGCCTGCCTCCGGCCCTTGGCTAGACGGGGGGCGATTCCAAGAATCACCCCCAGTTGGGAGGAGGGCGATTCTGAGAATCACCCCTGATTGGGCAGAGGGCGATTCTAAGAATCACCCCTGGCAGGGTGGAGGGCTATTCCGAGAATCCACCCTGGTTGGGCGGAGGTCGATTCCAAGAATCACCACTGGCTGGGTGGAGGGTGATTTCGAGAATCACCCCCCGCCTAGCCAGGGGTCGGAGGTAGGCCGGGCAGCACAGGGCGATTCCGAGAATCATAGATGGCTGGGCAGAAGGCGATTCCGAGAATCACCCCCGACTGTGCAGAGTTTGATTCCAAGAATCAGCCTCGGCTAGGCAAAGGTCGATTTCAAGAATCACCCCCGGTTGGGCAGAGGGCGATTCCGAGAATCACCCCCGGCTGGGCGGAGGGCGATTCCTAGAATCACCCCCGATTGGGTAGGGGTTGGAATCACCCTTGATTGGGCGAAGGGAAATTCTGAGAATCACCCCCCGCTGGGCGAAGGGTGATTCCGAGAATCCCCCGGGCTGGGTGGAGGTCAATTCCAAGAATCGCCCCCAACTGGGCGGAGGGCGATTCCGAGAATCGCCCCTGGCTGGGCAGAGGGCGATTCCGAGAATCACCACCGGTGGAGGGCGATTCTTAGAATCACCCCAGAGGGTGATTCCGAGAATCACCCCCAGCTGGGCGTAGGTCGATTATGAGAATCACCCTCGGCTAGGCGGAGGGCGATTTCGAGAATTGCCCCTCGCTAGGTGGAGGGCAATTCCGAGAATCACCCCCGTTTGGGCGGAGGTCGATTCCGAGAATCGTCCCCGGCTAAGTGGAGGTCAATTATGAGAATCGCCCCCGGATGGGCGGAGGGCGATTTTGAGAATCGCCCTCGGCTCAGCAGAGAGCGATTTCGAGAATCACCCCTGGCTAGGCAGAGGGCGATTCTGAGAATCATCCCCTGCTCCCAGCTGGGCGGAGGGCGATTCCGAGAATCACCCCTGGTTGGGTAGAGGTTGATTCTGATAATCACCCTCGGCTAGGTGGAGGGCGATTCCGAGAATCACCCCTGGCTGGGCAGAGGGAAATTTTGAAAATCACCCCTAGCTGGGCAGAGGGAGATTCTGAGAATCACCCCTGGCTGGGCAGAGGTCGATTATGAGAATCACCTATGGCTAGGTGGAGGGAGATTCCGAGAATCACCCCCAGCTAGGCGGAGGGTTATTCCGAGAATCACCCCCGATTGGTGGGAGGGCGATTATGAGAATCACCCTCAGCTGGGCGGAGGGCCATTCCGAGAATCACCCCTGGCTGGGCAGAGGTCGATTCTAAGAATCACCCCTGGCTGGGCAGAGGGCGATTTCGAGAATCACCCCCGGCTGGGCGGAGGGTGATTCTGAGAATCACCCTCCACCCAGCCGGGGGTGATTCTTAGAATCGCTCTTTGCCCAGCCAGGTGGCGCCGTCGAGGGCTGCCTAGCCTGCTTCCGGCCCCCGATAGGCGGAAAATTAATTTTTATTTTATTTTATTTTTTTCAAACACAAACTATTTAAAAAAAAAACTACTCAATTAAAATTTTAAAGTATAAAAAAACAATAAAAACAAATTAAAAAATATGTTTTAAAAAATAAACAAACAAATATTAAAAAAATATATATATTTTTAAATTTTAAATTTTTTTAAAATTAAAACAATTATTATTTAAAAAGATAAAAAAATTTAAAAAAATTAATTTTTTTTTTAAATATAAACAAACATATAAGAAGATTTTTATTTTTAATTTTTATTTTCTTAAAACTAAAACAATTATAATTTAAAATATAGAAAAACAATAAAAAAATAGAAAATATGTTTTTATATATAAACAAACAAATATATGAATAATATTTTTTTCATTTTCTTGTTCATTTTTAAAAATTGTTTAAGTCATATAATTTCTCCATAATTTCATGGTTCAAGTATCTTGAAAACTTAAGATTTAAAAACTTGAGATTTACAACTTGTCATTAAGGTTTTTATGCGCCACGAAATTTTATCTTTAATGTTATGGTTGAAAATAATTACAATTTTAGGGTTGTTTAGAGTCAAGATATTTTATGTTTAACAACATGGATAAAAATTGTTCAAAATGATAAGCCCTTCAGATATGATTTTGTTTATATTTAACATCATCTATCAAAAAAATTAGAATTTTATGATTTTTCAATGTCCTAATATGTTGTCTATTATTCCATTGTTACAATGTGTCAAAAGTGTGACACAATGTTTTTTTTTTATTTTATTCCAGCATCAACTCGTCTTGTTTTGAGGGTGTTTTTTCAATCATTTTTCAAGAAACAATTTTGCTTTTAGCATAATTTTATAAAAAGGTGAAATTTGACCGTGAGAAAAAAACAAATGCATTCTGGAATACACACTTTTTGTTTTTGGGGTGTTTTTTCATATTTTTTGAGTCTTTTTGGGCTAGATTTTACGTTTTGAGGTAATAGTTCTCGTTTCATCGGTAACATTGTAAAATGTTTGGGACAACGACAAGAAAATATTTTCTTTTATTTCCAGGAATGATGGATAAGACAATATGATTTTCAATAGAGAGAAGAAGATTGAAATGCATTTCCTTACCAATGCTCATTGCTAATTTGATGTTTTATTTCTTTGGAGGCCATTCAAAGTTTCTTATATGGTGCTACAAGCTAAATATATTCTGTTGAAAAGGATGACATATGTATCACTAAGATTTGTATTGGGTGTTGTGGCAATAGACCAAGAAATGTTTCTCAGTGAGCCTGTTCATGCCATATCTGCAATGTATGTAAATGCAAAATTGGTATTAACACAAGGTAGGAGGCAACATTACTGATTACTGGCAATAGGTGTAGGATAGAAGTAATTATTGCAAGATTTATAGTTAGCTTTTCATATTATATGCATTTAAGTACTAGCCCCATTTGATTATTGGTTGGTCTTCTGATTTAATCTTTCTTGTTTTTCAAGAAGTATTACTGCATATTCTGTTGCTAGAATTTGATACCTCATTGTTAATTGCAGTAAATGGTAAATATGGAGTACATTTTTTGTCTCAGTGAACTCATTTTTAATTATTATATGATGGTGTTTTCCTTAGGATTTACTGATTCACTTATTTATTGATTTTTATTTTTGACATTGTTTCCTTTTATAGCCAATTCAGATATGTTAATGCCACATTCTGAAAAATCCTAGATTTCCTTTTGGAACATATTTTAGTACTTGAGATTGTAATTTTAATTAAATGCTTCACCTACCAGTCATCGGGACAGAGGAATAGCTGGACAAGAAACTATTGTTGATTTTGTAAAGATGAAAAAATCAATAGTAGTGACATCGATAAGCTTCTATCATAGAAAAACTAGAAAATGTTAAAAGAATCTGTTAATAACTGTTGTGAAAGATGCTAGAAATGGGTGTGAAAGTCTCTCCACATGGTCAACATATTTATTATGGACACACTCCACTTGCTTCTTTATCTGAATTTGTAGAAAATCCACGAAAATTCTGATCTTCTTGAATTAATAAATCTAAAACTAACTTGTAACCCAAGACACAAAATTTTCACTACTCAATTTGTAGCGGAATGGGAATAGAAATAACAGTCACACAATATGAAAAAACACAATTTTTTTAGGGAACACAACTGGAAAACACTTTTCTTGATTAAGAATTTTATTGATAGAAGAATGAGAAATGGATCTCTTACAACACAGTCCCATTTCAATAAAGAAACCAACTTATTCTCGTTGCTAGTCCTTAACTTGAAACACCTTGCCAGAATACTGATCCTGATTCTTCCTTTCCTTGCCTGGATGAGCTCCTATTTCCTTGCGCTGATTTCTCCTAAATATTAGCGCTATGTAGGCTCTCATTATTTAGGAATCACTCCTAAATTCTAGCGCATTCCTCAAGAAATTATCGTCTATCAATCTGTGCACAAGCTTCTCTTGCACACTATTCCTCTCACAAGTTCACACACACAAATTTGTGCTCTCTATTGCCTTGCCTCACCAACTCGTGCTCACAAAAAAACTGTATAATTATGTGCCTTGGTGCTCCTTATAAGATTTTTGAATAGGCTAAATATGACAAGTAATTATTTATGGAAATTGAATTGGTGATTGGTTGAGTTAACTGAGTCTAACTGACTCATGTAACTCGTCCATCCTCAATTTAGAACTCAAGACTCACTCTCTTGTATTTTTCCAAAGATAACTTGCTCTAGGAGACAACAGCTGAGCCTCCCAATCCAGCGCATTAGTTGAACTGCTTCATGAATTATTCTAACTTATAGGAATTTGTGCATGCTAAGGAAAAATTTCCATCTGGTCTCTTTTACTAAGGCACAAGTTAAAAGACCTTTCTCGCTACTATTCAAAAAAAATTTAGAAATATTGTGTCTGGCTGAATAGAAATTTGAATAGAAAATGAGTTTAGGATATTGGAGTTAGAGGGAGTGAGTAGGCTCAGGAAGGAGTCAGGATTTTAAAGGGTGTGAGCAAGTTCATGAGGGATTCAATGTTTAGGAGTTAGTAGGCTTAGAGGGAGTTGACAACTAAGAGGACGACAATATTTAGGGTAAGCCAGTTCGAGATGGTTCTTCCATAAGAACCTTCCTTGCTAAGACCGAGTGTTAGAGTTTGTAGATTGAGTATATACTTTTGTGTAGGTCTAAGTGTTCTTGTGATAGAATAAGGGTTGAGAAGGGAGGACCCAGATGGTCAGAGGGCTGAGATAGCCATTGGAGATCCAAGTGAAACTTGGAGTGAAGTTCAAGCTAAGACTGGGAGGGAAAAGGAAGCCTGCGATTTGGAGTTAGAGGGAGTGAGTAAGCTTAGGAAGGAGTTTGGCCTTCAGAGGGAGTGAGAAAGTTCATGAGGGATTCAATGTTTGAGAGTTAGTAGGATTGGAGGGAGTTGACAACTAAGAGGAAGAAAACCTCTAGGTTCAAGAAGTAAATGTACTAGATGGCCATGTAGTAAGATTATGAGAAGGAGGCTTCTAACAGTAGGGTGTCGTTGAAGAAAGGGTCCCTATCATAAAGTGGGAATTGCTTCTATGTCATGGAATATTTGTGGCAGTGGATCCAGGGTGGAAACGTGTTCCAGGTTTGAAGTCAAAGCCACTTCCAGGTGGTGTTGTCAGGATACATCCGTCATGAAGAGGGAGTGTTGATGTTTTGGGTAGCATTGAGTGTTCTCATGTGTGGTGCAAGTGGGAAAAGTGATGGGGATTTGTTGCACCCCATAGAAACGTGGTATTTTGATGACCCATGGTGTTATAATAACCAATGGTATACACCCATGGGATTGCACCCTTTGGAAAAGTATAAGTGTGAGTGATTTATTCAAATTTAAAACCAATATTCCTGATCTTGTCTTTGTTGCTCAACCAGGGAGAACCACTAAGGGTTCTTTGCTCTGTTTTATATTGCTGATTTATCTCAAATTGTCTTCACCACCAAAGTGGAATTTTTTTATCCTATATTTATTTCTTCTTTAAGATTTTCTAGGGACTATCATGTTGGCTATATATTCCAAGACAATGAAAGTTGAACTAGTAGAAAGCACAAAGAAACCTTATCTCTGAAATATACTATTATTTTTATATTTTTATAAAGCTGCCATTTCATAAGTACCAGGTGTGTCTTATATAATTAGCCAATAATGAGTCCTTTTGTTGGCTTCTGAAGGATAGCGTTTGATGCTCTAATAATCTAGGGAAATTTACCCTGCAAAATATATTTTTTTTGGCTTAACCACTCTTTCTGCTTTGAATAGGGTATAACATGGTCAGCCAAGGCCTTGTAAAAGAACCTGTCTTTTCATTTTGAATGAATAGGAATGCAGACAAGGAAGTTGGAGGAGAGATAGTCTTTGGCAAGTGTTGATCCTAAACACTTGAAGGGTAAAAATCAGTATACACCTATTACTCGAAAGGGTTACTAGCAGGTATGTTATAGAATCATGTTAGTTTTCCATGTTTAAGATTGAATTTAGGTAAGGTTAACTGCATGCATATCATGTTCTTAGTATGTATTGTAGTTATTAGTCATTACATTATGGGGTTATTCTACCCTTCAAACATGATGTTTCTATTTATTTTAGCTTGATATGGGAGACTTCCTCATTGATATTCAATCAACATGTGTGCATGGAGTCCTTCATCTTATTCAACTGATTAAATGATAACTTCTTATGGAACCTTATAAAAATATTGATTGCATGTTATGAACATTTAATTGCCGGTTTCTGTGTTGTGGGTTTTGGTGTTATTGTATATTCTAGAACTTATTTGTTAGCTATTCCATCGGTAAATCCTACAAAACTTTGATCTTTTTAAGTTTTTATATACAAGTTGGTGGGCTTATCTACATATGTACACCAAAAATATTATAAACCTCAGAGAGTTGTGGCACATTTGATTCAAGCTTGCGCATTCACAAGTGACAATTGAATTCTTAATAATTCTCAGTTGATGCGCTATCATTGTACTATGAAAGATAAATAGTTAAAACCGATTTCAAGAATTTTCACAGGTTTGAGGTTCTTTTTGGTTTTGTTACATTATTTAAGCCAAGTATGTCTATATATTTTTGTAATTTTCTATAGAAGGTAGGCTCTTTACTTCATTTTTTGATATTATGCATTGTTTTCATAAACTTATCCCCTATATTCTATGGTTTATAGAATGTTTGTTAATTTTAATACTCAACTTACTAATAATCTATAATTTTGATGTAAAAATTCCAATAGGAATCAACATAGTTAGTGCTATAGAATATTTGGAAGCATATATTTCTTTTATAATACTAAGGAATTGATACATTTTGTGCAATTCTTTGTCTAGTGTCTTGAGTATATTTGTCCTTGTGTCAAATAGAAGTTATAAACATCCCAAAATGCCAATTTGACTCTTTTTTCTTTTTTTGTCTATAGTTGTTGCATTCTCGAGAAAAAATATGCATATTGGGTGAGATATGAAGCATGTAAATGGTGTAGAATGCTTATGTAGACCTTATATTATTCTCATAAATCATTACCAAACCTTAAATTGTCAAATGTAGTAGAAAGACTCAGACTTTCCAAAACATAGGAATTGCACACCAATGCTTTCTCTAAGATGAGATTGACTCAAAAATAAAAATAAAAAATGCTAAAGAAAAAACTATAATAATTTTTTTTTGTTTATGCAGTATTTCCAAAGCCCTAGGGACACTACTGCATCAAACTCCCCTAGTTAATATAAGAATCTTGCTCATGAGGTTGTTGGAAAATCAAATACTGTAGGATTTCTTGATCATTCTCTTCTTCCTTCTTCCTCCTGCTACAAACTCATTAACCACTCGTCACTCTCCTTTGTCTACTTTCCTTACCAACATAGGCTAGAATGGCTAACATATTTGTTCCTTACTCCCCGTTTCCTATTTTGTTTTTTTGTAGGGAAGCTTACGTAGAAATGCAAAACCATTTATTTCATATAAATGGTTTCTTTCTATATTGCTCTGCAAATTTATGAGATTTTTTCCCTCCAACATAGGCCAAAAGGGAAACATATTTGTTGCTTTCTCACACCTATTTTTGTTTGTTTTTTTTGTACTACCAGCTTACATAGATATGCTAAGTTGTTTGCCACATATAATGGATTATATTTATCCTTCCCTGGTTTTTTATTAGTTCGTTATTCCTGACATATGGCTTTCTAGATTTTTCTCACTGAAATTGGTTCAAGATTTCTCCTTGCATATGAAGAGAGGCTTATTGTTGCAGTGCATGAATTACTTGCCAAATCTTCCTACTTCAACAAAAACAAAGGTTCCCCAATCTCTCAAGAAGGAACTTTTTGATATGTGTAGGGTTTTTTTTCTGAGTAAATATTGTGAACAATCATGTTGAGTTTGTGAATAAGTACAAACGTGACTTCGAATGTGATCTTGATCCTGAAAATAAATCAACATTTACACCTATGCTATATGATTTGATTAACCATTTAATACATTGGAAGAATGCTATACAAATTGATATCTAAGACAGATTTCCTGTTGCCTTCAAACTGGAGGAAGAATGCAAGGAAATGTGTGACTTTCATGCGCTTGATTTGGGATGCTAATTTTCAAATCAGGTATGATGATTTTTAAGCATATTAAACTATTGGCACTCTATGCGTGAGTATTTGTGGAAAATGAAGGCAACATTCTTGTTTTCCATTTACATACAAGAATTCAGATTTTAAATGGTCTTGTACACATTTATTGAAGATTCTAGAAATTAACATGAATTTATTAAACCAAACATTGAAAATATAGGAAAATGAATACCAGGACATGTTTAAGTTGTTCTATTTTCTTGTAGTTTTAAGAGCCTTATTAAATTACTTTGAAATTCTATTTTCATGATAGTTTGTGAGAAGTTTCATTTATATTGAAACTAGTCTTCTGTGGGTTATGATTTATGTATATAACATTCATGAGGATGGGGCGATGACTTCTAAATGACCTTTATTGGTATCTTGCAAGAGATTGTAGCTGGCCATAGAGTGAAATTAGATAGATTTGGGGATGATTTTCCCATAGTGCGCAGACATGGTATCGGTGTCCATAAATTGACAATAGTTTGGTTTTGATGGTTCATAACAACATTTTCTTATACAAACTTTATCGATTACTCCTAGTTCCACAAGTGATGAACAAATAATACAATTGTTTCGTGTCATAATAATTTTTTTTGAAAAACACAAGAAGTCAAGATGCAGGCATCTGGCCTTTCACACTCCAATCATTGTACCAGTTCATCCACAGGTGTGTTTGTATTCTTACCACTCAAAATGTATTGGTCAATAATTGGTGCTAATTTTTTGACATATGTTTATTTTTATTTAACTTTTATGATGTCCTTATGATGCATAGGAATAAATTATAGTATACATGTTTCTAGCATAAGAATGAAATTTAGGCTGATTTCTTATAGTTCATCATATTGCATCATCTAAACAAATTTCAAGTTTACAAATATAGATGAACTTAATTTTATTTCTTAGTTCATTAACATGGATAACAACTAGGATTTTTGGCAGTGAAGTTTGACATGTTGGAAACTCATGCATCACCATGAGTCTTCTTGAGTCACAGTGAGCCTATCACTTGGCTCATTATCTCCTTGAGAGCTCAGACTCAGCCAGACTTGGAAAAAATTTCTAGACTTGGGTTGGACTTGGCTCAAACTTGGCTCAGGCTCAGTTGAGATTAAGTTCAAACTTGCCAGACTTGGCTCAGACTCAGCTTTGACAAAATTTGCCATGTTTTATTTTACTTTTCTATTTGCGAAGTTTTTCTTATTCTCTTAGGTGTGCTGAGTCCTAGGAAAACTAAGTATTTGTTGAGTCTGAGTCTGACAGTTTTGAATTTTACATTCAATTGAATAAAAATTATAAAATATGTAAATCAACATGAAGTGTAAATGAAAATTTCCTTGGGAGCCGCTTGAAGAGAGCAATGAAATCTGTAGGATTTTGTCAAATTTTGGGCAATTTGACACTATTTGTTACATAAAATTAATTTTCTAAATGGAATTGGGCTATTTTCCACTATAGCCCAAGGGTTTGTTGTTGCAAATATTTTCTGGGTATGGTTAAAGTGAGTTGAAGTTTGACTAAATCTTCACATCTCGTTAGGTAATTAAAGGGTTTCTTTCTTTTATTAATTTTTTTTTCAAATTTAAATATTAAATCCTTGTAACCAACCACCCTACCCAACAACCTATCAGCAAATGTAAGATATTTTTCAGGGCTGAAGGTTGTTTAACAACAAGGGTCAAAGCCATTACACAAATATAGTCAATATGAGCTCAACATGTCATTTGTAGGAATTGAACCTGGGTGGGGAGGATGGCAATCATTCATGATTCCTCCCAATCACTTGAGTTAAACCCAATAAAATTTAAATTAAATTTTGAAGGACATAGGGGTGGAATTTGATCCGATTTTATGTGCATTGTGCATGGGTCATTATAGCATTTACTATAATCTCTTTAGGTTAAACAACATGTCTGATCACTGCCTCAAGGTGCCCCCATGGCTTCAGGTTTGACCCTCATGGGATTTGAATCTTTCCCAAAGGTGAGAAACTTCTTGCTTTCCACCATTGGATCCAACCCCTTTGGGTGGTTATTTGAAGAGTTGCAATCAGTGTAACTTCAATTTATTCTTTTCCTGCTAAGTTAGTTAGATTTTGTTCGAAATATTAGCCTCTGTTAAATGGATATTTATCCTTTATATAATTTCCAAGAAGAATCATGTGGGAAACACTGCAAAATTATTTACAAAAAGTCATAGTTAAGCAGTCTGAACATAATAACATTGTCTTGGCATTACCCTCTTCTAGTAATCTTAATATAATTTATTATGATCCCTGAATATCATTTTGTGCCCTGGCCACATTATATGTTTCTGTTTAGTAGTTGACTATTCATAATTCAGTCAAGAATAAGTTTTGACTTATTCAAGTGTTAATTTGAAGTAATTTTCATGTCCTTTCAAAAAGTTACATCCTTAGGGTTTTGGTAGCTCTACCTAGGGTATAAATAGTATTTCTTGTCTCTTACCATCATCATTATCATCAGAAGCCTTATTTTTGTTTTCATCCAAAGTTCAAATGGACACGTGAGTCATGTCCTATAGTTGCAGAGTGTACTCTGTCATTTTCTGGGAAGCGAGGTGCTACGTACTCCATATCACCATATAAGCGTAATTATTCGTCTCTTTCTTGTCATTTTGTGTTGATCCCACATATCTTGATGCCATATCCACAACAATCAAGACTTTGCAAAATGGTCATTAGGTACATTAAACTTGGCAGAAAATGTAATTAATTGTGATGCAAAATGATGAGCTTATTATGTGAACTTATATCTTAATTTATTTGTCTGTTCAAGTCCAATGTTGAAATCAAGTCTCTAGTTACCAAATTATTGAAACGCCTTTTAATCTGCAAAGAAATGCTACAAAATTCATGTTAAGCATGAGCTATGACATTTTCGCAAGTGAAAAAAATTATACTATTGTGAAAAGAAATATGTTAAACAGGGCACTAAGAGTGCAACTCATGAAGCTAGTTTGCATAGTGAATAAAATAATGATGTGAACTTCTCCAAAAGGAGTAGACAATTTTCTGGATTTCGATCATGCCTTAATCAGTGAATTTGATGAGAATACTTTGATAGGTTGTTGTAAAGTGAGATACAAACTTTACAGACAACTTTGTCATCTTCTATGCTGAAGTATTTGTGTACTTGTTAATATGAATGTATCTAACGCACAAGGTATATTCATAGACACACTTTTGTTGGATAACAATGTCAATCAACAAATATCATTTTAAGCTTTTGAAGTGGATGGATACTTACTTCACTTTGCATAGCTGCTATTCAACATTTCTTTGTTTTTTCTATTCTATCAACTTTGTCTTCATGATGCATTTTCTTAGTTCATTAACATGGATAACAACTGAATCAACATGTATAATTTGGTTCTATGCTATTAATACTTGTAGTAAAATTTAGTTATGTATTATAATTCCTTTTGTTTAACTACATAATCAGGTGAATGGAAATTTATGTTTAATAGTAATGATTTAGTGACCATTTCGAGCTGACATGATTTTATATAATGGTTTTGAAGGAAGATTTATCTTTGGATTATATATTTATCTGGCACCATTGCCTCACCATGTAATGTTGTACCTGTTTACTTGATATGGGCATAGAATGAAAGCAAGGAACTTAGAAAGGTAGCCCACTTAACATTCCACAATTATATTACCAAATTAATACAAAACAAAAAATCAGATATAGATCTTCATTGTTATAAAACCAACCAAAAAATATCATCTTCTTATAAATAATGTTTCTCACTAGAAATAATTGAGTGCTAAATTTTACTAAAAATAGGAAAAACATAAATTATCTGTGAAAGGGATAATTTGTTTATCCTAACATTTTCCTTGGGGTGGGAAATTTACTCAAAGGGAAAGCTCCATTTCAAACCAGGTGTATAATAATCTAATTGGCTCCAATAGTTTTGGACTTGGTATGGAGCGATGCTTTTTTTGGAAGTAGAGTCAGAAAATTATGATGTTGATTGAAGTGCTTAAATTACTAGCGGTGGAACTTTTCCATGTTGAGAAATTTTGGAATGGTCAATGATTGTATGTCTCCTCTACTTAAAAATATTGTTTATGGAAAATGGATATTGTATGGTAGGAAGTGAAAGAACTAGTGGAGAATGAACTGTAAGGATTTTCTATTGTACTTTATTCTTGAGCCATTTTGACAGTATAAAGAGCAGGATTTTTCTACTTGATTTCCTTGTTATTACAAACATATGGATCAATGGATGAAGATGAAAATTTGTACACCTTATGAGTTCTTCCTGTGTAAGCATGGATTGGAATATACATGATTTGATCCATTCATCTATATTTGATGATGTAATATCTCATTACATGTCGTAGTCACCAAGAATTTAAGTTGAGTAACTTGAGTAATGATTGGAATTTATATGACAGGATACAACAAATTCTCATCCACAATTATGGCAGCCTCCTGATGATTTCCTTATGAAAAATGACACCAGTGACAGAAGTCCAAAAGAATTTGTTCTCTGCATAGCTTTGTCTGATAATAAAGCATATCCAATGTTTGCATATGGTGGTCAAGTGCCTTGAACAATCAAGTTCTTTGTTCCAAATGAAGATGTTTGAAGTGAGGTATTCTTTTCTTAGTAAATAGGCTACTTGCATTTATTTCTTGTTTGCTTCCATGACTAATCCTATCATGTTATTTTCACATATGACTGTTTATTAGTGAATTTTTTATTTTCCTATTGTAGCTGCATATAATCCCAATGGTGGCTATATTGTACAATGCCCAACCATCAAATGATAATTCATTGTGTATAACTAGTTTCCTACACTGCTGCCAATCATAGTCATTTGGAGTCGATCCATAGATGAGGTATTTGTCATCTTAGTAAAGAAATCAGGCATCAAAAGAGATAAGCATCAGGTAATTTGTTAACTATTCCAATGGCTTCCACGTTCTATCTCTAGGAGAGATGATCAAGCCCCATGTTTTTATTACCTAGCTTCACCACCACTACAAAATCAAAATTGTGGAATAGAAGCAACCATTAGCATATCTAACTTTCCAATACTGGTTTTCATAAAATATTTAAGCATAGAGTAATATGTTAAAAACCGAAAGTGCTAGCCTATAAGGTAATGCTAGAACTCCTACAACATATTTCGTTGTGGTGTAGTTACACTGAGCACATAACAATTTTCTACTAGCAAAATATACAGGGTAATCCAGCATGCCTTCCCCTAGCTATGCTAGAACATGTACATGAAAAAATGGTTCCAAAGCACAGCTCCCAAACACTAGATGAAAATGAAGAACATCCTCAACCGGTATGGCATATCACTCCATGGGAGGGGAAATAATGAAAGGAAAAGGGTGGAGGATGCATCTGTATTTTACAATGAGAGGGCATAAACAGTTGGATCAACCAACACCCTTATGTTTATGAGTTCAATCTGGCACCAACCCGACCCTCTTCTTGCCTTGATGCTGGTATCAACCTGTAAAATGAGTCATGATGTTTCCTTCTGCCTTCTCAACAAGGAGAGCAGAGGGAAAGAAAAGATTTATAAGGGCAAGAGAGATTTACATTACAGAGTGCCAATTTTGGTTTATGACTAACTCCTCAAAGATAAGAAGGATAAAAAAAACCAGAGAGATTCACACTACCAACTAAGGGAAAGTGTCTTGCTCACAGAGGAAGGCCTTCAACCAATAGCAAAAGGCAACCATAGAGTATTAGCAGGACAACTAACGAGAGGAACACCTTAGAGGCTCATCACCTTGCAAGTGGTTTTCATCACTGCCCTAAGACTAAAATAATTAGGCAGATGAGGAATGCTAAGGACAAGACCAGGGATTAAAGGAATACCATCGAACATGAGAGATTGGAAGTTGAACTAGCAGGAGTCATACCGCACCCCAACTGCACTAGAAGTCGCATCACCTACTTCACCCGCACATTGGATACGTATTGGCATGGAATGAAATCCCTCGAACCTTGTGGTTTTGGATCGATAAAAAACCCCCCAAAATCTCTGTTATGGATAATGTCGATCCTCTTACCCACTTAGTTCATTTATTCAGTACAAGGGGGCTGGATCTCCACACAAATTACAAATACTTACGGCACTGGATCCTCATACAAATTACAAATACTTGGTTGAAACTCCAAGGGAATTTGGAGCCCTTAGATAGGTTTCTGCCACTGTAGGAGTGGTACTATTAGATAGCTAGGAAACACACACTCAGTTTTGTATGATGGGCTTGTATATATATATATTTTACTTGATGGATTGTGTATATTGCTAATTGAAGGCTAGAGAGTTATGTTCTTACCAATTCTGTTAGGTAGCTAGGCAACACACATTTAATTTTGTAAGATGGACTTATATATATATATATATATTTTATTTGATGGATTGTTTACATTGTTGATTGAAGGCTAGAGAGTTCCGTTCTTACCAATTATGTTCTTACGAGCCTAGCCTTACTTGCGAGAGATTCCTATTCTTACTAGCCAGAGAGTTACTATCTTTATTAGCCAGATAAATATTTCCTTACTAGCTTGACCAGCTAGAGAATATGTGTCTTCCTCTTAAATCCATGATATTGTGTGATGTAGTGTTGTAAACATGCATGGAATGGATGAAAACTGCCTTCATTTTGAGATTTGAGGTTTGTGGATAAATGGTTTTATTTTAGCATATATATATACAATTTCAGGACTGCTATAACTCCAATTTTTTTTTGAAAGGGTGCTAGCTCAATGAAAGAGCACCTGCCTTATAATAAGGAGGTTGGTGGTTTGATTCCACTATGCCCTAACATGAATTAATGACTGATATTGTAGTTTATTTTTAATTAAATACCTTTTATATTGATTTATTTCAATGGTGAGATATTTTTCTAGATTCATTTTTTATAGTTTTTAAAGAGAAAAAATGATATTGTATTGTCTTTAAATATATATTTTTATTGTCTCTACTGAGACAATATGTCGTTAATCTCAACTATTGTTTCTAGTGAGACAGAGGAAATTGTCTCCTAAGAGACAATAATGTTGGTGTTATGTATTGTCTTTATAGAGACAATTCTTTAAGACAATAATAATTTGAGACACCCACTTAAAGACGATATTTAAGACAATATCACAAAGGAAATTGTCTTCAGAGAGACAAATGAAATTGTCTCTCAAGAGACAATAATATTTGTGTTATGTATTGTCTTTATAGAGACAATTCTTTAAGACACAATTCTTCAAGATAATATAATTTAAGACACTCTAATTTGAGACACCTACTTAAAGAAAATATTTAAGACAATACACAAGTTTTATCTTGTCTTAAGTTAAGACAATTTACCCAAAAATTGTCTTAAATATTATCTGAAAACCCCCCTCTATGTAGTAGTGTTCCTTTCCTTGATTGGACTTTGATGGGATGGTAAGTCCAAGTAATTGGATGTTTGACTCTTCCAATGGTAGCTGGTATGGAATATTTGGAATGATAGTTACTTAGACATGGACTTTGAATTATTTATCTTCAATAACCGAGTAATGCCTTTCACATCTATACTTTATGAGAATTATTTTTCGTTTTGGTCATCTAGAAGTACATATTCTACCATGGGACCGGTTGGTGAAAAAGATATTGAATGTCAGTCGAAAAATATAGTGGGTCGACAAAAGGAAACGACATATTGGAGAGGAAATTCCTAGTTTCCAATGGGAGACAAAATTTTCTCAAGTGTATCAAGACCCAATTAGAATAGTCATCATTACACTCAGGTACTATGAGAAAATTGAGTGGCACATCTTCCTAACTATGAAAAACAAAAGTTGCAGAATCATTAATGGGTGTACACATTTTAAATCATGGTTATTAGTTACCTACTTTGTTTGTAGGTTAATTAAAAAGAATTATAAAGTTATCTCTTAAAGTTTTGTCATAATTTTAGTTTAAATGAATTTGAAATTTTATCAAATTTGTAGGATTTTTATTTTTTTTAATAAATTAATTTTTTTAAAAGAATTTGTCCCCTTGAATTTTTTATTCTTCAAAGGAAAATATATTTTTTTTAACAAAATTTATATCTAATTTTAGAAAAATTAAACTAGAAAACAATTAAATTTTATTCTGAATTAATATGTCACAGAATAAACTAAAGAATCCAAATAAGGCTTTCAGAACTCAACTCTCTAACCAATGTAAACATAGGTAGCAACTTTTTCCCTCTTTTTAATGATGGATTCCTAGCTAAAGTGGAGTTCTTCTGGAGTCGATTCAATGTTTTAATTTGGAGTTAGAGTTCATAGCTCATTACAATGAGAAATGGAATCCTAGTGAAAGTGGAGTTCTTCTAGAGTGGATTCAACATTTTAATTTGGATTGAAGTTCATAGCTCATTATAATGAGAAAAACGAGAATTTTTGGCTTCGAGTGAAACTTCCAAACTAATTTAATAAAAGCATGCAAATTTTAGTTTAGAGTTTAGGGTTAGGCTTTGTCTAACAAGGCCACACTTTCATTTGGATGACGATTTTCTTGCAAAATACAAAATATTTTTTCAATAAATTCGATTTTGGGAGTGTTTAAATCCATATTTTTATGGAGGAAATGGATTAAACACCATAAAAAACACCTTGGGCACCCAAAATGTTGAAGCTTGATAATTGTACCCCAGATTTTCAAAATTTTCCGTTAGATTTTCTTAAAATCATGCTTAAAATTTCTATTTTTTTCCAAGCAAAAATGTGCCCTGTTTAGACTATGCTTTGAGGGCTATCGCTCCGCACATATTGAAAATGTTTTTACCAGTTCAACAAAAAAATCCTACCTGCAGACTTTAGCATTTTTAATTGATGGCACTATTTAGACTTGTGTAATGCATTAGAATTTAGAAAGTTGTCATGACCATGGAAAAGTATAATTTATGTTGGCCTTATAAGAATATTCCATTTTAATTTCATAAAAGCAGAATTTTTTTTTTTGGATATAGCTGGAATCCTATTTCAACTTGTGACTCTACAATGAGAAAGACATATATAACAAGAAAAGTAAAAGGTTATTTATTATGTCACACACGAAACTTTTGTTCAAATCAAACATGACTGCCTTTTCAACTTTTGAATCTATAAGGTGAAGGGGATATGGTGTGTAAAGTCAAAAAATCAATTGTTTTGTAGCACTATGAATGCTAAAATCTTATTCGCATCATGCTTTAGTACCTATGCTTGACTACCATAACTCTAAACTAACGTTGACTAAACTAGTGGAATCTTGCATGAGGATCCATTATGCGGCCGGGGGAACGAGTTGCTGGGCTCTAGGACCTTGACATAGATCAATATCATGCCCTCCTAAAATTATGGGGCTGACATCACCATGTGGTTGAGAAAAGATAGATAGTCAGGTGTAACACACTTGAAGCAAGGTCTATCATCACTTTGTGCTCATGCGTAGGTTGTGAGCAATGGGGTTGCCTCGTGGCGCTTGTAGTGGAATGTTTGGTATAACTTATGTGCATGCATTTAATATTTAATTGACTCTATATGTGATGAGATGATCTTTCCAAATATTGTATTCCTTCGGTGTACCTTTTCACCTTTATGGGCAATTGCTAGTTTATGTTATATGCTGTTTTTTTATAACAATTGAAAAATAAGATTAAAATAATTATTCATAAAAATCATATAATAACCTATTAGCCGAGCTCAATAACACCAAAAAATTGTTTATAAAATAGATATCAAAAGTTTCCAACTAAATATCACTATTCCAATGTTTATCTATATTCTTTTTGTGCTTATGAGAAACTCATTTGAAACCCATGAAAGGAATTGTAACCAGAAACAAGGTCGCATAGCTAGCGTTTCTTGCCACTTTGTTTAAATATATCTAATTAAAAAATATATATTTGTAAGTTTGGAAAAATGAGGTTACTTCATGGTCATATCCAAGAATAACACATAAATAGGTCAAAGAATTGAACAATGACTTAACATCTCAATCATAGTCTATCCAAGACCCCATGGACAACTAAATTAAAATAAGGAATTGTTTTACATTTTATTTATTGATTTTAATTGGGATGGATTAATGTCAATCATATATTTATGAAATGAAAAATGGTTTTATTACTTTACTTCAATTTAATGTATTTATTAATTATCTATTCATTACTTGTAATTGTAATTTTATTAATTTTATTTATATATGTAAATTTAAAATGTAAAGGAATTAAATTTTTTATATTAAAGTAAAATAAATTGTATTAATGTTTATTTGTTATAAGTTTGGTAGATTGACATGCTTTGCTATATTGGTAATCTAACCATTTTCCTTTTTTCCTCCCAATTTTATCTTAGTAAACCAGAATGAAAATTTAAGTGGCTTTTCCTTCCAATAAAACATGGACAATTTTTTAGTATGGTAGTGATGTGGTAACTTAATGTGCTTAGTTTAAAATTTTGACCAAATCATATAACTATATAAATATATACATAAACTCAAATCAAAATAGAATAAAAAATAAACTAGTAATCACCCATATTTTTAGCCATAATTATTGTGCTTTAGCCTTCACAATCAACCAAAATTTTTAATTCAATTATATATAATATTAAATATCACTCTGAATAATATTTATTAAATTAAAATAAAATATAATATTTTATATCATATTAATAAAATAAAATAAATTAAGAAAATATTTTATTTTATTTTATTAAATTGAAAATAACTTTTAGGATTCTACTTAAAAGAATGTCATTGTTACTGATCTTAATGTTTGTAAATCACATTTCAACATTGCTTATTACAATAGTGAGATTTGAACAAGGCTTATTATAATAGATGGTTGTGCCTACATTTCCATGCTTTATACATCCCTCTAATAATGTCCAAAATTGTTTTATATCATAAAAATAATTGAACTTATAACATGGAGATGAATCATGATGCCATTGACCGTCATTTTGCAATATTCCCACACACATTTTAACAGACGTTAAAAAATGAAACCTTGAAATCATGAACACTCGTCAGAATAACTTGGGCCTTTACAGTGCGTGGATATCATTATATCATTAAATGCATGGATTCTGAGTAGTAAAAATTCCAAATTCATAGACAATAAAGGGACATGTGCATTGTTTGTATGAATATTGTACTGTGGTTATCTTTGTTTCATTAAAATAAAATGAATTTTTGTGTTTTAACTTTGATTCGAGCTTATTATGTTATTACCCTATTAGCTAATATGTATCACAGCTATACGATGCTTTGGAATCTGTTATGGTATTTATGAAATTTAAGGTAATCAATGCTTAGAGAAATATGTTGTACATATGGAAGATTTTGTTTAGTTATGCAAATTTTCTAGGTACATTGGAAGGTGAAATTAACAACAATATTATTTTATAACATAACTTTAGCCTAATCTAGAAAGAAAAACAAACAAGATATAGTATAATATAAGAACAAGAAGGAAAACATTCCTTGTTATTGAAGGTCAGGGGACTGTTGCGTTCCATAAGTGAGTTGGGATTATCTCCCGGTCGAGCCCTGTCGAGAAGGCTAGAGACAATCCCTTCTCAAGATGTGGAGAAGACTCTTCTCTCATCTTTTATAAAAGTAAGCTAATTTCAATACAAATTACAAAATTTCTCGAACATTGAAGAAAATGATTCTAAAATAAGACTTGTTACTCCAAAGGTATATATATACAATAGAAAACATGTATTACTGTAATAATCTGAATTTTGACATATAATAGGACCTTATTAAGGTCATTACTATAAATCGAGAAGACAATTTAAAGAAACAACAACATTGTCAATAAGGAGATTATGCATTAGAGAAGTCGTAAACTATAACAACATCAACCTTATGCAAAAGTTGAAACTTCAATAACCATTCAATAGTCAAAGATTACAAAAATAATCGATATTGTTCTAAGTTACAATTACAAGCGTCAGGCAACTGCACGATAAAACCCCATGAACAGTGGGCTTTCATAATCCGTAATAAATATAAACATGTCAACAAGTAGGGTATGGCAGAGCTGCTCTCAGGTGGTAGTCTGAGAAAATTGGAAACCTTATAGAGAAGGCATAAAAAGGAAATTGGGAAAAAAAACCCTTATCATGGGATAAGAACTTGGTTAAGGAGGTGTCGAATCCAAGCCCTGCCGAAGGAGAGAATTGTTATCCACACGAGCCGTAACCCTTGATTCTGCTCCATAACATGGAAGGCACAAGACAGTATAACCCTGTTGAAGGCGTGTGGTGGTAAGGGGTTAACTTTCCACCCAAATATAAAAATGATAACTACAATGTGGAAAGACAAAAGAGATGAAGATAATTAAACTACCAGGAAACACCTTGAGGGTAGATAAACCTGTAACGAGATTCGAGCATACGAAAGCCCTGGAAAAGGGGAAACTAGCATTCATCCATTCCACAAGGGAGCAGGTCATCGAGCTTTCTAGTAACACTATACACGAGGGAACAACATACAATAAAAACTATCTAGGCATGCATAAAAACTTGAGGAACATCAAATGAGTAAAAACCCCTTTGTTTTAATGAAATGGAGGAAGCAGGTACCTCGAAGAAGTCGGGAAGGATGTAATAGAGCATCCATTAGAGCACAACGATGGTAGTACTAAACCAAAAACATATTTAGGGTTACATCGAAGAACTGACCACTGGAAGCAAGGTTTGCAAAGAACTCGCATGGCAAATGTTTAACGGGAATTGGGATACCTTAGTAAGTTTTGCTCACCAAACCTCTAAACGCATCTGGACCGTAGTATGGCACCCTAGGTTGATCAACGGTTTGGATGGTGCCACCTAAACCAAGCTGAAATATGGAGACAAGGACCTCGACAGCTATGAGCCCCGACACCTGGTGTCCATTCAACACCGTCTGGGAAAGATTCATTACTTTGATTTAGTCAAAGGGATTAAATCAATTATGATAATTAAAAACAAGATGGGTGGAGCGTTAAAATTTAAATTATTGTGTTAATAGATTCATATCATCCCTTTTGTACCATGAATACATATTGTAATTAATTGATATGACACATAAATCTGTCATATACGATGAGTAAGGGTTATGCATAGAGAAAAGAGTTGGCACAATATTCTATAAGTTTAATAACTCAAGCGACATGAGTATAGCATGGTTATATATATAGTTATGAATAAAAAAAAAATTATGCTATAATGTATTTGTCTAATGATTGATACTGACAAGTACTTAACATTGTGTATAACAACCAACACACCAAAAAATAGTACCAAAAAATAATGATTACACGTCAAATCCAATAAAATGCAAAATAAATAAAATATAACATTTTTTAAAAATAATTTTAATATTTTTACTAAAGTTTGACTTTGGAGATAACCATATGAATTTTATTCAAAGTAAAACTAATGTAAAGTCAATGGAATATCAAACACAATATATCTTGCCAGCCAGAATAATAAAAGTTGCAACTAAGCCGATTGTTTAATTTGACATCGCTCATTAATGTGACAAAGGCGACTTAAATATTTAAACGTCAATTATTTTTCTCCAACTGTCAAAATTTTCCATAGCCATCCAATCCGTTCAAATAAAAAAGCATAACTTCAAATTCGAGCTTAACAAAACTGAAAGGGAGATGAAATGGGTAAAATGCGAATTCATGAAAATCTAAGGGTACCCCGAAAGTCGAGCCCATTGCATGTACGTGTTGGTGACCCGCGAAGTCATATGATAGTGAAGGGAAATCGTGGGTGGGTGGAGTTAATCCCATGATCGCTGTCAGAAATTAGGGAAACCATGTGAGCTTCGGCTCAGCGTAATTCTGTCAACCACTGTGGGGTTGCTTTTCTGTGAACTCACTGATGGACAGAGCATGTAGGTTTTTAATGGAAACTAGATTCGGTGAGTCAATGGCAGCGCAGGGTTCAAGGGCAGTGTAGAGTTCGAGGCAGTGGCAGCCCAGTGATAAGATGTTTATATATAAATAACAGCAACCCTGGCGCATGAAAGGGAGATAAAATGGAGAAGATGACGAGTCTCCAATGGAGATTGTCTCTCATCGGGGAACTGTGGATGAGGAGCTTCGGATATATGCTTGTGTTTTCAGAAACATCTATGTTTTTGAGGAGGGCGGCGGAGGTTGCTCTCGTTTGTTGCATGGTGACAGTGGCGCTTTTTTATGTCATGACTCGGAGGCGGCGAGGGGAGTGTTATCTGGTGGATTGAAGTTCATAGCTTATTATAATGAGAAAAACAAGACATTTTGCTTTCGAAAGAAACTTCTAAACTAATTTAATAAAGACATAAAAATTTTAGTCTGGAGTTAAGGGTTAGGCTTTGTCTAACGAGGCCACACTTTCATTTGGATGACAATTTTTTTTGGAATACAAAATGTTTTTTAATAAATTTGATTTTGGAAGTGTTTAAATCAATTTTTTTATGGAGGAAATGGATTCAACACCATAAAAAAACCCCAGGACACCTAAAATGTTGAAGCTTGATAATTTTACCCGAGGTTTTCAAAAAATCTCTCTATATTTTCTCAAAATCATGCTTAAAATTTCTATTGTTTTCCAAGCAAAAATGAGCTATGTTTAGACTACGCTTTGAGGGTTATCGCTCCGCACAGAATGAAAATGTTTTTACCAATTCAATAAAAACAACCCTACCAGCACACTTTAGAATTTTAAATTGATGGTACTACTTAGACTTGTGTAATGCATTAGAAAGCTATCATAGCCATGGAAAAGTACAATTTATGTCAGCCTTAGAAGAATCTTCCATTTTAATTCCATAAAAGCATGAAAACTTTTGTTTAGATATAGCTGGAATCCTATTTCAACTTTTGACTCTATAATGAGAAAGGCATATATAACAAGAAAAGTAAAAGGTTATTTATTATGTTGGACGTGAAAATTTTGTTTGGATCAAACATGTCTGCCTTTTCAACTTTTGAATCTATAAGGTGAAGGGGATATGGTGTGTAAAGTCAAAAAATTAATTTTTGTGTAGCACTATGAATGCTACAATCTTGTTCGGATCATGCTTGAGTACCTATGCTTGACTACCATAACCCTGAAGTAGTGTTGACTAAACTAGTGGAATCTTATAGGAGGATCCATTATGCGGCTAAGGGAACGAGTTACTAGGCTCTAGGACCTTGACAGAGATCGATATTGTGCCCTGGTATAAATATGAGGTTGGGATCACCACGTGGCCGAGAAAAGATAGATAGTCGGGTGTGACACACTTGAAGCAAAGTCTGTCAACACTTTGTGCTCATGCCTAGGTTGTGAGCAATGGGGTTGCCTCATGGCGCTTGCAGTGGAATGTTTGGTATAACTTATGTGCATGCATTTAATAGTTAATTGGCTCTGTATGCGATGAGATGATCTTTCCAAATATTTTATTCCTTCGATGTACCTTTTCACTTTTAGGAGCAATTTCTAATTTATGTTATTTGAAAAATTTTTATAACAATTGAAAAATAAAATTAAAGATAACGATTCTTAAAAAATATACAATAACCTATTAGTCTAACTCTATAACACCAAAAAATTGTTTATAAAATAGATATCAAAAGTATCCAACTAAATATCACTATTCCAATGTTTATCTATATTCCTTTTGTGCTTATGAGAAACTTATTTGCAACCCATAAAAGGAATTGTAACAAAAAACAAGGTCACATAGCTAGCGTTTCTTTCCGCTTAGTTTAAATATAGATAATTAAAAATATATATATTTGTAAGTTTGGAAAAATGAGGCTACATCATGGTCATATCCAAGAATAACACACAAATAGGTCAGAGAATTGAACATTGACTTAACATCTCAATTACAGCCTATCTAAGACCCCACAGACAACTAAATTAAAATAAGGACTTGTTTTACATTTTATTTATTGATTTTAATTGGGATTGATTAATGTCAATCATATATTTATGAAATGAAAAATGGTTTTATTATTTTACTTTAATTTAATGTATTGATTAATTATCTATTCATTAATTGTAATTGTAATTTTATTTATATGTAAATTTAAAATGTAAAAGAATTAAACTTTTGATTAAAGTTAGGTAGAGTCACATGCTTTGCTATAATTTTGTAGCTACTGTGGTAATCTAACCATTTTCCTTATTTCCTCCCCATTTTATCTTAATAAAACAAATTGAAAATTTAAGTGGCTTTTTCTTCAAATAAAACATGAACCATTTTTTAGTATGGTAGTAATGTTGTAAAGTAATGTGCCTAGTTATATATATATATATATATATATATATATATATATATATATATATATACCTTTTAACTCAATCAAAATAGAATAAAAAATAAAAAAATAAAAGAGAAATGACCCATTTTTAACCATAATTATTGTGCTTTTCTCTTCACAATCAATTAAACCTTTTAATTCAATTATATATAACTTATATATTTGATTAATTTAATAAAATATTATATTTATATTATATTAATAAAATAAAATAAGTTAAGAAAATATTTTATTTTATTTTATTTTATGAAATATGGATTCATTTTGAGCTTTATGAAAATAACTCTCAATAACAATGTCCAAGATTCCACGTAAAAGAATGTGATTACTGAATTCATGTATTCATGTTGCCAATTTTAATGTCTCTAATTTGGATTTCAACATTGCTTATTATAATAGTGATATTTGAACAAGGCTTATAATAGATGGCTTTGCCTACATTTCCATGCTTTATACATCCATTTAGTAATGCTATTTTTTTATATCATAAAAATAATTGAACTTATAACGTGGAGATGAATCACGATGGCATTGAATGTCTTTTAGCAATATCCCCACACACATTTTAATAAAATTTAAAAAATGAAACTTTGAAATCATGAACACAGGCTAACGTGGGCCTTTGTAGTGAGTGGATAGTGTGATATCATTAAATGCATGGATTATGAGCAGCAAAAATTCCAGATTCATAGACAGTAAAAGGACATGTGCATTGTTTGTATGAATATTGTACTGTGGTTATCTCTGTTTCATTAAATACTATGAATTTATGTGTTTTAAATTCGATTCTCTTATTCTGTTATTACACTATTAGCTAATATGTAACACAACTATACGATGCATTTGACTCTATTATGGTGTTGTAATAAAATGCTGAGAGCAATAAGGTGTACATATGGAAGATTTTGTTTAGTTATGCAAGTTTTCTAGGTACATTAGAAGGTGAAATGAAAAACAATATAATTTTATAATAGAAATTTAGCATAATATAGAAAGAGAAACAAACAAGATATAGTATAATATAAGAACGAGAAGGAAAACATTCCTTGTTATTGAAGGTTAGGGGACTGTTGCGTTCCACAAGTGAGTTGGGCTTGTCTCCCAGTCGAGCCCTGTTGAGCAGCCTAGAGACAATCCCTTCTCAAGAAGTGGAGAAGACTGTTCTCTCATATTTTATAAAATTAAGCTAATGTCAATACAAATTACAAACTTTCCTGAATAGAGAATAGAAGGATTCTAAAATAAGACGTGTTATTCCAAAAGAATATATATACAATAGAAAATATGTATTACTGTAATAATATGAATTTTGACATAAAACATGACCATGTTAAGGTCTTTACTATAACTCGAGAAGACAATTTAAATAAAGAACAACATTGTGAACAAGGAGATTATGCATTATAGAATTCACAAACTATAACAACATCAACCTTATGAAAAATTTCAAACTTCAATAACCATTCCATAGTCAAAGGATACAGAAATAGTCCATATTGTTATAAGTTACAATTACATGCACCGGGCAGCCACACAATGAAACCCCATGAATAGTGGGCTGCCATAATCCTTAATAAATATAAACATGTCAATAATTAGGGTATGGCAGAGACGCTTTGAGCAAATTGGAAACCTTGTAGAGAAGGCATAAAAATAAAATTGGGAAAAAACCCCTCTCATGGGATAAGAACCTATTTAAGTAGGCGCCGAATCCAAGCCTTGCCGAAGGAGAGAATTTTTATCCAAACGAGGTGTAACCCTCGATTCTTCTCCATAACATGGAAGGCGCAAGACATTATAACAATGTTGAAGGCGTGTGGTGCTAACGGGTTAACCTACCACCCAAATATAAAAATGAAAACTACAATGCGGAAAGAGAAAAGAGATGAAGATAATTAAACTACCAGGAAAAATCTTGAGGGCAGGTAAACCTATAACCAGATTCGAGCAAATGAAAATGCCTTGGAAAAAGGGAAATTGCATGCATCCATTCCACGAGGGAGGAGGTCATCGAGCTTGCTAGTAATGCTATACACGAGGGAAAATAAAAAAATAAAAATTATCTAGGCATGCAGAAAAACTCTGAGGAACATTAAATGAGTAAAAACTCCTTTGTTTTAATGGAACAGAGGAAGAAGGCACCTGGGAGAAGTCAGGAAGGCTCAAATAGAGCATCCACTAGAGCACAACGACATGTAGTACTAAACCAAAAACAGAGTTAGGGTTACATCGGAGAGCCGACCACTCGAAGTCAGGTCTGCAAAGAATTCACATGGCAAATGCTTGACGAGAACTGGGATACTTCGGTTAGTTTTTCTCACCAAACCCGCAAACGCATCTGGACCATAGTATGGCACCCTATGTTGATTAGCGGTCCGGATGGTGCCACCTAAACCCAGTTGAAATATGGAGACAAGTACCTCGATAGCTATGAGCCCTCACACCTGGTGTCCACTCAACACCATTCGGGGGAGAGTCATTACTTCGATTTAGCCAGAGGGATTAAATCAATTATGATAATTAATAGCAAGCTCGGTGGAGCACAAAAATTTAAATGATTGTGTTAATAGATCCATATCATCCCTTTTGTACCATGAATACAGATTGTAAGTAATTGCATGTGGTGTTTATGTGATAAACAAATCACCGACAAAGTGTGTGATGAACGAATTAAAGTCAAGTCTTTTTCAGATGCATCATATATACATAAAAATTTCTATGAAAAAAAATAAAGGAAGAAACGAAGAACCAACTGATGTCATTATGATGTCTGAGGTTCATGGTTGTCCATAATCAAGTCTCAAGAAGACGTGTGAATATAAAAAATTAATAGTTGTTGTGATATTTGTGAACACTAGCCATATTCAATATTTCTTCGCGTTGAAATTCAAACAAGTGAAGTTCAAAATTTGTCTATAATGACGTCAATTTGCACAAAGCAACCACATAATTTCATGGAAATTTCATGACATGTAATATTCAACGGTGTTTTCTTTAAATGTGGTGGCTTGAAGGAGGAATGAGATGGAAATTGGGTAAAGGAACCAAATGAGGGGAGTGATGTGTGGGAACTGTGTGAGGGGAGCGACGATGGAAGAAAGAATTGTGCAGCTCGTGGTAGGCGCGAAGAAGAGTAGGGCAGCGGCAAGCATTGTGAACCACCCGGTGATCTAACTACCAGCGGTGAGCGAGATAACAGATTGGGAGTTGGTTGTTGATTGCATATAGAGGGAAACGGGTGACTCAAGCGCATCGTTGGCCTAGACAACGATGCCCAGTGTGAGCAGCGGTAGGGAAAATTCACGGAACAAATCCCAACCATTACGTGTTGAAAAATGATTGCCTAAAGGAGGGCGAAAATAGAGGGATGGAATTGGTTAGGATTAACATTATTTGCGCAACCCACTCCATAAAGAGAATACCTTGGATGTAAAAATTTGATGCTAAAAATCTACTTTAAAAATTAAAGTGACAAACATGATCAAATTTCTACTTGAAAAGAAAACTAAATTTGAAATTCCAACCCTAATTTAAATATGCTCCTTATTCTGATATGTTTACACTTCCCTTTTTTTAATATGTTTACACTTCCCTTTTTGTTAGTCGAGTTATTGATCCACATGATGGATGAAAGAGATTGTTCATGATTGAAAACACAAGAACGGACTTGAGAGCTCACTTCCAAATCCAAAAATATCTTATGGTTCTTTTGGATTTGCAATGGTGAAAATTAAGTTAAATAAATTTTCCTCACATTATAACTTTAAATTAATACATTTTAGTTGCAAAGATTGAAACTTTGTACATGTGGTTCTTTATTACCTTCCTTATATATATATATATATGTTTGTGTGAAATACATATTTTAATTATATATCTATTCAACATATATATATTTATAAATAATGTTTTACATTAAACATACTTATAATTATATATAAATTATAATTATTATGAAGAAATCTTTCAGTAATAATCACATTACAATGAACAAAGTTGACGCGTTTGGAACCAACCAGTGTGGTTCATCATCAGGACTAGGTGAGAGATCAGATCAGACGTTGAGTTTAAAGAGTTTACTTTGCCAATTCTACATCTATTTAAACTCAACCTCTGATATGATCTCTCACCTAGTCCAGATGATGAACCACACTGGTTGGTTTGAAAAGCGTTGACTTTGTTCATTGTAATGTGATTATTACCGAAAGATTTCTTCATAATTTAAATTATAATTATACTAAACATATTTTAATATAATTTTAAACTAATATAAATATTTAAGGTAAATTTCATATTACACTTATTTACACATATTTACATCTTTTACTTGTCCTTTTTTTATGCAACTACTTACTTTAATTATGTGGATAGCTAGCTATCCACATGATATTGTGTTTTAGAATGATTGCAATAACAATCATTATTGTGAAATTCATGAATACAATATTTTTTATATTTTTAATTTTTTAATATAATTTTTATATCTCACAATTCAATTTAAAACACATCCAATTAGAAAAAAGAAAATTACATTTTCCTTTTGAAGATATTCACTTTAATATATTCTTTTTTCCATAACATTAATAAAATTTATAGAATTTGTTTAAGAAAATTCTAAACTAATTGAAAGTTAAAGTTTTTTTCACCAAAATATAAAAAATAAATAAATAAATAAAATTGTATAACTTGTCATCGACAAATATAAAAATATAATGTGATTTTAAATTTTTTTATAGTATAATAATAATAATTAATTTTAAATTATGTTTTTTTAATGTAAGATATGTATTATTTGGAGTAGACACAAAAATAGTTTGACACAAAAATATTTGAAGGAAAAACAAAAACATTTAAGATGAAATTTTATATTTAAGACAAAAACAGTTTGAGGCAAAATTATTTTAAGACAAAAGCAGTTTAAGAAAAAAATATTTTAAGACAAAACTTTATATTAAAGACAAAAGGAGTTTGAGACAAAAATATTTTAAGAAAAAAAATTATATTTAAATAGAGAATCCATACAGGTTAAGTAGATTATAAAGGAGAGGAATAACCTGTTTCTGAGTTTTTATTAATAACCCTCATCAGGGGTAGAATGTCAAAGGTTCCATGAAAAATGAACCTTTGACGTTCATCAATTTTCAAGGAACCTTTGACGTTCTACCCCTGATGATGGACTCACATAGACAGTCTGAAACGTTGGGTTATTAATAAAAACTCAGAAACAGGTTATTCCTCTCCTTTATAATTATATTTAACACAAAAGAAGATTGAGAAAAAAAAATTAAGACAAAACTTTATTTTTAAACAATGTCCACTTAAGACAATGAAAATTAAGACGAAACTCATTTAAGACATTTAGCAATTAAGACAAAAACCATTAGAAAAGAAAAAGTTTGCACTGAAATTCCATAAGTAGATAATTATATTTTTAATGTTTAAAAATATATATTCAAACTATATGAAATTTAATTATTTCAATTTTTTTCTTTTATATCATAAATTTCCTTTTTCATTAATATTTTTTAATTAATTATAAAACTAAAATAAATAATTATATTAAATTTGTAATTAAAATATAACATTTTGAAAAGTTATAATATTTTTAACTAATTTTTTTAAGTATTTAATTTAATGTATATTTATTTGAAAATTATATAAAAAATTACATAAAAGTAATAAATTAAAGATAATTTGATTTCAAAACAATTACAATTTACATAAAAATATAATAAATAGATAGATAAAAATTATTTTTTTGGTTGGCATGACTGAAGGAGATTTGAACTTTGAATCTCATGCTTTTACATAATGCTTCATAACAAAGTGATTATCATTGACCTAAAATATTTATTTTTTAAATATGTGAAAATTATAAAATCACTTCAACTAAAATTTTGATATAAATTTGCAAGAAATTATATATATATATATATATATATATAAAATCCAAGAAACATAAAATACAAATTTATCCATATATGTATTTTAAACTTTCTTTTTTTTCTTTGTAAATGAAAAATCAGAAATCTAATTCTTTCATATGTCTTATACTCACATCTCAATTTTATTTTTTCTACTAAACAAATATCAAAGAGATGAATAACAATAATTTAATTATTTCTTAGATAATATTTTAGTATTCATTATTTCTTATTGTAAAAAAACTTTCTACTAATATATATATATATATATATATATATATACACGAAATGCAAGTTGATATTTTTTTATATTAATTTATTGTTAGGTATTAAGATGTTGATAAATATTTTCATCTAGTAATTATAAAACCACGAATGCATTATTAAGAAACCAAGTAATATAAGTAATCAATATCATTTTAAATTAGGTAATTACTACTATGTGATTTATCTTCCTCACTTCAAGATATATATACATAAATTGTGAAGGAGGTTGAAAGAGTACATGTAGCATAAACTTTAATTTAACCTAAAAAGCCATTTTCATGCCCCTATAGCCACCCACACTAGAGGTTGACTTCATTATATACTACACCTCACTTTTTATATTTCACCATTATTAAAATTTATAATTTTAACACTTGTTGAAGTATGTCGATAATCATTCAATACAATTATGCCTTAACATAACCAATATGAAAATGATATGAATGAAAGTAATCTTATAGAATCAACAACCTAACTAGCCACCTAACTAGCCTAACAGTTGTCAAATATTCAAATGTGTTACGATATTGTGAACTCTATCTCGTATAAAAATTTAAATTATAAGAGCACACAATTCATACAAACCTATCACCAAATTTCCTATATTTCATTTACTATCATTGATCCCAACTTTCTCATATATCAAAATCGTTTCGCTTTATAAAAAATAGTAAGTATTCTGGTATGCATGCAATGTATGAAGAGTTAAGTGAAGGAAAACAAGTTAAGTCTAATATTAGAAGTCAAGTGAGTCAAAGTTAAAAAGGTAATGCCTTGTCAAGAAAAACTAAGTGAAGGAAAAGAAAAATATCTATTTATGTTAAAGTGAAGTTAGAAAAGTTTAGTTAAAGCCTAAGTCATAGTTTGCATGAAGAAAAGAAAGTTAGAGTTTGCATGATTCCATATTTAGAAAGTTTAGTGCTTCTAGAATCATGGTTGGGGCATGTAATATGATGCAAGAAGAGAGAATAGAAGCAACTCGATGGATCTATATGAGAGAATAATTAATGAATAAAACTTCTTTGTTGAAGAAGAAGCTTGTGTACTTATCTGTCTTGTGTTTTCATGTTTATCTTTGCATCTAAATAACAAGTGGTTTTAGAGCAAGGTATAGCAAGGTTTCAAAGAACCAAAGAAGTTAAGAAGGTCATGAGCTACTTCCACTAAGATCCTTGGCTATTGTGAGTAGTCTCCAAATCTAGGTTTTTGTCCATAAGTAGAAACTAGAGCTCGTTTAGAGTTTGTAAACCCAATTACTAAAATATTAGGGTGAGTAACCTATAGAGCCACCACCCTATCAAAAGGAAAGAGCCAAATTCACTGACCAAAGAAAGAGTCTCCACCTTAAGTTGTAGACATGGGCCTCCATAAGAATTTGCATAGAAGAGCTTAGCAAACTTGTTAGTAGTTGCTAGGAGCCACAATTAAAGTGAAGGTTAAAATGTTTATTTTTAAAGATAATCAAGTATATGTATATGTAAAATTCATTTCTAGAAAGTTAACACAATAAGGAAAGAAGGTAGAAGACAAAAGAGACACAATAGCCATGAGTCACAAAGTAATATTGAAACAAATTGAGAAAAGAAATCGAAAGAAAGAACCAAACTATTTTAAAAATCTAATAGAGGTTCTAACATCTAAAAGACAAGTAGATGAAATAGAAAAATTTGAGTATAAATGGATCTGCATAAATCTGGTAACTCTTCCAAAATTTACTGGTAAAAAATTTAATTTTTGAGCATCCTCACAATGGAAAATAAATAAATAAATAAATAAAAATATAAAAAATAAAAAATAAAATTCGATGTAATCTGTTAATTGAATATTAGTCAATGATGAAGTATACGAAAAAGTTCCAAATCATGATCGCTCAGCTACATGCTCTTCCCAACCCCATTGACAACTGCTCGTCGGCCGAGATGGATGCAGAAAATGGCTGAACCCCAACTTAATTGGGGATGTAAGGTTTCACGTCCCTTTTGAGGACTTTGATACAGAAGAGATTGTAGGCGTAATAAAGTTGTTCAGTTATGGAAGCACTTTCGTGCCTACGGTTGCCATGTTTTTCTTAACAGCCTCTGCGGCCATGTTGATGAGCGAAGTGGGGAGGCCGATGCCGTAGAAACCCTCGGCGTCTTCTTTCGACGTGACGCAGCCGTAGGCCTCGTCGTTGACTGCAGTATGCAGTATTCGTCCTCAAGTCGTGCAGGAGCTTCATCTTTGCTCTGGCTGCGTCTCTGCCTTTGTTCGACAGAAGCACGGCGTTTCCCCCAACTCTGAACAGACAATTGGTGAGCATCATCCCCTTATCGCGGCCGCCGTAATTGCCATTGACCGTCGTGTTCTCGGAGCCGACAACGGGAACATAGGAGCCGGGGTAGATCTTGAATAGATCCTTCGCCATGTCCACGGCTGTCACATTGGCGCTGCAGCACATTCCAGAAAGATTGAAGATCTTGACGCTCTCTTTCATCTTGTAGCGGTTCACCACCCACGCTGCCAGCGATGGCTCCGGGCTGAAAGTGGAGACGTTGACGATGAGAATGTCGATCTCCCAAGGCTCCACGCACGTCTGGGCGAAAAAATCGTCGAGAACAATGGCGAAGCTCTAGTCCATCTCCACGTGCGCCTCCTCCAGCGTCGCAACGCGGTCGTCGCTGAAGAAAAAGCAAGCGACGGCCGTCTTTCTCCCAAGACGAAGCGGAGATACACCTTCCATTGCAAGTCCATGCGATCTGCCACCGCGATCTCGGTGCTGACACTGAAATACATGCACGCCTCCGTGTTCATCTTTCGGTCCTCGGGAGGCCTGTAACAACTGTAATCCACCAGATAACACTCCCATCGCAGCCTCCGAGTCATGACATAAAAAAGCGCCAACGTGACCATGCAACAAAGCAGAGCAACCTCCGTCGCCCTCCTCAAAAACATTGATATTTCTGAAAACACAAGCATATATCCGAAGCTCCTCATCCACAGTTCCCCGACGAGAGACCATCTCCACTGCAGACTCGTCATCTTCTCCATTTTATCTCACTTTCATGCGCCAAGTTTGCTGTTATCTATATATAACATTAACATCTTATCACTGGACAAGTCGCGATGCCACTGCCTCGAACTCTACGCCGCCCTTGAACCCTGCGCTACCATTGACTCACCTAATCCACTTCCCATTAAAACCCTACCTGCTCTGTCCATCAGTGAGTTCACAGAAAGCAACCCCACAGTAGTTGGCAGAATTACGCTGAGCCGAAGCTCACATGGTTTCCCTAGTTTCTGACAGCGATCATGAGCTTAACTCCACCCACCCACGATTTCCCTTCACTATCATATGACTTCGCGGGTCACCAACACGTACATGCAATGGGTTCGACTTTCAGGTCCCCTTAGATTTTTCATGAATTCGCATTTTACCCATTTCATCTCCCTTTCAGTTTTGTTAAGCTGGAGTCTAAATGACAACTGGAATTTGAAGTTATGCTTTTTTATTTGAACGGATTGGATGGCGATGGAAAATTTTGACAGTTGGAAAAAAATAATTGACGTTTAAATATTTAAGTCGCCTTTGTCACATTAATGAGCGTTGTCAAATTAATCAATCGGCTTAGTTGCAACCTCGGTAAAAAAAATTAAAAGTATTTTTAAAAAATATTATATTTTATTTATTTTACATTTTATTGGATTTTAGCTTATTCTTCTTATTGTGTAATCATTATTTTATTTTATTTTTGGTACTTCTCTGAGCTTGGGTGTGTTGGTTGTTGTACACAATGACAAGTATTTGTCAGTATCAACCATTAGACTAATACATTACATCATAAAAAAAAATTACTGATAACTATATATATAACCATGCTACACTCTTGTCCCTTGAGTTATTAAACTTACAAATTATTGTGCCATCTCTTTTCTCTATGCATAACCCTTACTCATTGTACATGACAGATTTATGTGTCGTATCATTTACTTACATTTTGTATTCATGGTACAAAAGGGATGATATGAATCTATTAAAACAATCATTTAAATTTTAACGCTCCACCCAGCTTGTTATTAATTATCATAATTGATTTAATCCTTTGACTAAATCGGAGTAATGAGTCTCTCCCAGATGGTGTTGAGTGGGTACCAAGTGTGAGGATCATAGCTGTCGAGGTCCTTGTCTCCATATTTCAGCTCAGTTTAGGTGGCACCATCCGGACCGTTGATCAACCTAGGGTGCCATACTACGGTCCAGATGCATTTAGAGGTTTGGTCAGCGAAACTAACCGAGGTATCCCAATTCTCGTCAAACATTTTCCATGTGAGTTCTTTGCAGACCTGGTTTTCAGTGGTCGGTTCTCCGATGTAACCCTAACTGTGTTTTTGGTTTAGTGCGACCGTCGTTATGCTCCAGTGGATGCTCTATTACAATCTTCCTGACTTCTCCTGAGTACCTGCTTCCTCTATTCCATTAAAACAAAGGGGTTTTTACTCGTGATGTTCCTCGGAGGTTTTCTGCATGCCTAGATAATTTTTATTGTCTGGTTTTCCCTCGTGTACAGTGTTACTAGCAAGATCGATGACGTTCTCCCCCGTTGAATGGATGCATGTAGTTTTCCTTTATCAAGGGCATTTTCACCTACTCGAATCTGGTTATAGGTTTACCTACCCTCAAGGTTTTTCCTGGTAATTTAATATTATTCATCTCTTTTCTCTTTCTGCATTGTAGTTATCATTTTTATATTTGGGTGGTAGCTTAACCCCTTACCACCACACGCCTTCAACAGGGTTATATTGTCTTGCGCCTTCCATGTTATGGAGCAAAATCAAGGGTTACGGATCATCTGGATAACAATGCTTTCCTTCAGCAGGGCTTGGATTTGGCACCTCCTTTACCAGGTTATCATCCCATGATAGGGATTTTTTCCCAATCTTCTTTTTATTCCTTCTCTACAGGGTTTCCAATTACCTCAGACTACTACCTCAGAGCGGCTCTACCATACCCTACTTATTGACATGCTTATATTTATTAAGGATTATGGCAGCCCACTGTTCATGTGGTTTTATCATGTGGTTTTCTGGTGCATGTAATTGTAACTTAGAACAATATCGACTGTTTTTGTAACCTTTGACTATGGAATGGTTATTGAAGTTTGAACTTTTGCATAAGGTTGATGATGCTATAGTTTACGACTTCTTTAATGCATAATCTCCTTATTCACAATGTTGTTGTTTATTTAAATTGTCTTCTCGAGTTATAGTAAAGACCTTAACAGGGTCCTGTTATATGTCAAAATTTAGATTATTACAATAATACATGTTTTATATTGTATATATATGCTTTTGGAGTAAAGAGTCTTATTTTAGAATTTTTTTCTTCTCTGTTCAGGAAAGTTTGTAATTTGTATTGACATTAGCTTAATTTTATAAAATATGAGAGAACCGTCTTCTCCACATCTTGAGAAGGGACTGCCTCTAGGCTGCTTGATAGGGCTCGATCGGGAAACTAACCCAACTCACTTGTGGAACGTGACAGTCCCCTGACCTTCAATAACAAGGAATGTTTTCCTTCTTGTTCTTATATTATACTATATCTTGTTTGTTACTCTTTCTAGATTAGGCTAAATTTCTATTATAAAATGATATTATTGTTCATTTCACCTACGAATGTACCTAGACAATTTTCAAAACTAAACAAAATCTTCCATATGTAAAGTGTATTGCTCTAAGCATTTTATTACCCTAACTTTCATAAATATCGAAACAGAGTCCAATGCATCATATAGTTGTGCTACATATTAGCTAATAGGGTAATAAAATAATAAGAGAATCGAAGTTAATACACAGAAATTCATTGTATTTTAATGAAACAGAGATAACCACAGTATAATATTCATACAAACAATGCACATGTCCTTTTACTGTATATGAATCTGGAATTTTTACTGCTCAAAATCCACGCATTTAATGATATCACACTATCCACGCACTACAAAGACCCACGTTAGCCCGACAAGTGTTCATGATTTCAAGGTTTCATTTTTTAACTTTTGTTAAAATGTGTGTGGGGATATTACAAAAGGACACTCAATGCCATAGTGATTCATCTCCATGTTATAAGTTCAATTATTTTATGATATAAAACAATTTTTGGCATTATTAGAGGGATGTATAAAGAATGGAAATGTAACCAAATCCAACTATTATAATAAATCTTGTTCAAATCTCAGTATTATAATAAGCAATAGTGATTCATCTCTATGTTATAAGTTCAGTTATTTTATGATATAAAACCATTTTTGGTATTATTAGAGGGATGTATAAAGCATGGAAATATAATAAACCTTGTTCAATTCTCACTATTATAATAAGCAATGTTGAAATCTAAATCAGAGACATTAATATCAACAACATGAATACATGAATTCACTAATGACATTCTTTTACCAGGAATCCTGAACATTGTTATTGAAAATTATGGTTATAGAATTCAAAAATGAATCCATATTTAATAAAATAAGATAAAATATTTTCTTAATTTATTTTATTTTATTAATATAATATAAAATATAATATTTTTATTAAATTAATAAAATATCACTCAGAATGATATTTAATATTATATGTGAGCTATATATAATTGAATTAAAAATATTGGTTGATTGTGAAAGCTAAAATATTAAGATCACCTACCTGAATACATGAATTCACTAATAACATTCTTTTTCCTAGAATCCTCAACATTGTTATTGAAAGTTATTTTCATAGAGTTTAAAATGAATCCCTATTTAATAAAATAAGATTAAATATTTTCTTAATTTATTTTATTTTATTAATATAATATAAAATATAATATTTTATTATATTAATAAAATATTATTCACAGTGATATTTAATATTATATATAAGGTATATATAATTGAATTAAAAAATTTGGTTGAGTGTGAAGGCTAAAGGACAATAATATTGGTTAACAATGTATGTATATATATATATATAATTTAGTCAAAATGTTAAACTAGACATATTACTTTATAGCATCATTACCATATTAAAAAATTGTCCATGTTTTATTTGAAGGAAAAGGCATTTAAAAATTCAATTTGTTTTATTAAAATAAAATGGGGAGGAAATAAGGAAAATGGTTAGATTACCACTTTAGCTACAAAATTATAGGAAAGCATGTGACTCTACCTAACTTTAATCAAAAGTTTAATACTTTTACATTTTAAATTTACATATAAATTAAATTAATAAAATTACAATTGCAATTAATGAATAGATAGTTAATCAACACATTACATTAAACTAAAATAATAAAATATTTTTTCATTTCATAAATATATGTTTGATATTAATCATTCCTAATTAAAATCAATAAATAAAATGTAAAACAATTCTTTATTTTAATTTAGTTGTCCAAGGGTCTTGGATACACTGTGATTGAGATGTTAAGTCACTGTTCAATTCTCTGACCTATTTGTGTGTTATTCTTGGATATGACCATGATGTAGCCTTGTTGGTGAGGTAAATCCCCTCTACGGACAAAGGCGATCCCACTAGCCCTAGAGTGGGTCTAGCCACAAACGAGACAAGCTATAATATTGATTCCTAGTTAACGAATGGACAGAGATTCGATAGATGACTTACCGGAGGTCCTACGCTGTTGTTGTCATCGGAAAGAGTGGATGCCTCTCGCTCATGATTTGACAGATCACGATCCGCTCGCTTTCACGCTCGAATACCTGCACACACACAAGAAACAACGACGATATACAACATACTAATTCACATTCGTAACTATCAGTCAGTCGAAGAAGACTAAATAATTGCATCAGATAATCAACATAACACAATGATGGAACCAACACCATAGTCAAGTATATTAATGAAATAAAGGAAGAGTACAACCAAGCTTCAACGTTGCGGTCTCCTCCAACACGATTCCAGTGGAGCACGTCTCACAAAGGCTCGTTAGGAATTCGGACGGGGCTCTCTCTACGAAATTCTCCTTGGTTCTACCTTCTCAATAGCAATTACTCAGCTATAGTATCTCTTCTCCAAGTTCAACTTCTTGGCTATATGTTCCGCTATCTTTCATAAAGGGAGAAGGCATGTTTATATAGAGGGAGAGGGAGAGGTTAGGATCCCTATAATCATGGAAGGGAGACCTATCTTCAAGGAGTGTCCCATGGGGGTTGGAAACCACTACCTAAAGAGGGAGATCCATGGCTCATCAACTTAACCAATTCCTGTGACTCATCCCTGAGGTAGTTAGAAGGAAACTTCCGCCTCTATTTGTTGAAAAACATTCCTAAAACAGCTAGCACGGGCACAACACTGAGACAGAGCGCCAGGTGGCACAGGCTCTAGTGTAAATCCTCCATATTGGCACAAGGGGTGAACAGGCTACCTGCGTCAAGGCCAAAACATAGGTTTTTGTGTTGTTTTTGAGGAAATGATCATTAGGAGAAATGATGTCCTTATGCAGAAGGATGCAAAGAAGGTGCTTTCAGAGTATGACACTGCTCACAGGTCACGGGAAATACCCTCCAATATGCAGGGCGAGGGATTGCAGGGATGGTGACAAAATGCTGTGTAACAGATGCCCCCTAAACATGAGATCCGAGAGAGAGGGAGGGGTGAAATTCTTTATGAGAACACGTTCAACCCAAACATTGTTGTCAGGAAACTTGCAAGTACAAATACAACTGATATTTATGATACATGACATGTGGCATGGGTGCAGCCATCCATAATAGAGTACATAAATAGTGAGATCTGAGGTATGGACACAGCCATCCAGCAATAGGGATCAACAAATAGACTCAGGTATGGTCGCATCCATCCAATTAGAAGAGTCATGTAATAAGTCACAGTAATCCACAAAGAACCTACAGCCTGGATTTCATCAGATAAAACCCAAGGTCTTGCGCTTCATCTCGACCTGAACAAAGTACAAATTCAAGCATGCAAATATGTGATTTGAAGTCAAACATGCAAGAAAATTTTCTGATTACCAGCCAATAATGAGAGTTGTTAACAGATGTGAGAGAAACCACCAGTAATGACAATGGTCCTCAAGGTACAAGAGGTACAATCCACGAAATGTGAATAGTGATCTAACATTGAACACCCACAGAATCATCCAATCGAAGGCCAATGATTTAAACCTTACGTCAAATGCGAAGACTCTGTCATTAAGGCATGTAGACTCCAAGGTACCTGAAGGGAGTCTCTAGATCAACTTCCTGGATAACGAGCTGGAGTCGACAGAAAGTGACCTAATCGAAGGTGGGCCATAATGTTTCCCACATCATCAACATGAGACAGAGGAATATGATGTTTGTGAATCAAGACCAACATAGAATCAGAGGGAGGTTGCAAACTTCAAAGGCAAACTTCTCTTGAACATATCAGCGGCACGACACTGGATTTGGCAGTATTTTACGTCAAGGGATCTGAGGTCATGGTGACGTGGAAAAGAGCAGATCAGCGGTCAAAAGATATTACCCAAACCCATGGAGGCAGAAAAATGATGAAGTGAGATGTCCCCAACCCGACACGAATGCAAACAAGTGCCATGTTCAAGAGCAACATACTGCCAACACGACTATAATCTGGTTCCATTTTCCCCCACCATTTCTGGCGAGTACCCCAATTATTTTTGAAAACAAGCTTGAAGGGGATAGCATATGCTTGCGATGTAAGTTTGTCCTTCGAACAAATCAAACCTAGTACATTTTACGATCCCTAGGAAGGAGGAACTCGAGTAACGTCATAACGACAGAGTCCGATGTCATATATTTTAACGAGTCTGACAAAGGAATAACTCGACATCCTTTCATATTTAGAGAGTTTGAAAAGAAAGCAGAAAAGAAAACTCCAGCAATCCTTTTTCGTAGGTAGTCTCATAGATCCGAAAAGGTAGAAAAATGTGTCTGAGATAACCTCTTAGTTGCGATAGGCTAAGATATTCATTTTTTGTAAATAATCTATCCTAGCCCAAAAAAAGGGTAAACATATACTGGGTAGATATCGTTTCGCAGCCATTTAACGAGCTCAAAATGACAAGCGTCTCAACAATATTTTCAGTTTTAGAGAGTCGAAAAAGAGCTGAAAGGTGACTCCAGTAGTGAATTTTTTGTGTTTTTAGCGAGTCCTAAAAAGTATAAAATACAACTCGTTTCTTCATCATAACCATGTGAAAACCTGTCACTGCACAAAAATACGCGTGTAAAACATATTCCTCGAAAATAATATGATAAAATAATCGACAAATATGTTTTAAAACCTAATTTAGGATTTTGAAAAGTTATAAAATGCCATAAGTGGTAAAATTTATTTACTTTTCACTTTTACCTCTTTTTAGAGCAACAGTGACCCATTTTCCTTGTGATCATGTGGCAACGATTGCGAGCGATCCAGTGAACCAATCTTGATTCTGTGAGTTTCAGGTAAGATCCGACATCATTTGCCCTCTTTTGAGCTAAATTTCATTACCTTGATTTGTCATTTTGAATCCTTTAGGGGAGGATTTGTTAAAACTAGGGCATCGTGGTTGGCGCGGGTTTCGGGCACAGACCCGCGCCAATTGCTCCTTTTTTACACAGGGGTCACGCCCATTGGTGCGACTATTAGCAAAACAGTTGCACCAACCACGCAACCCAAAAATATGCCTAAATTAAAATAAAATGCAACCATTTTCTTGCAAATTTCGATGCCTAAGGAGACTTACAATGCTCATATGAACAATGTGTGTAGGTACTACGCAGAAAAGATGGTAATTGAGTGGAAAGAGAGAGAACACAATGAGGAGGATGAACTAGCCATGGAGAATGAGCAATGCATGAACGCCCTCAGAAACTGTGGGCTAAAGAAATTCTTCCTGACACCGTGCCTCTGGGCTCAGCCCGAATTGCTTCAGTATTTGATAAGGATTTGGGACGAGGATCAAGAAAAAAAAATTTGTTCGGGATCAGGGGCTTGAACTTGAAGTATCTGATGTGTATTTTATCACTGGATTGTCACGTAGGGGTGTAGTCCCTATCTTGACCGGTACCCATTCTTCCGGGGAAAGCATGGAAATGGTGATTGACAAGGTGTACTGAGGGGCACGAAAAGGAACAGGGAGTGGAAAGGTTGACATCCAAACCATCCCTGATCTGGCACTAAAATTAGTGTTGCACACTATCACGCGGGCTACAGGATCGCAAGCACTGCATGAGGCCACAAAGACACAACTACTTCTTGCCTCAGAGTGCATGAAACCAACTCTCTTCAACTGGGTAGAGACCGTGACTATTAACATTAAGTGGTAGCTCACCAAGTGCAAGAAGACCAAACTAAAGCAGTTTGGGTATGGATCGATTCTGGTATCGTTCTTCTTAGAACGAATACCCATATTCCAGTGTCAAGAGATAATTGTCCCGATGCCACCACCCAGAGAACCACGGATGGCCCGATGGGATGCGCTGATGCCTAGAGCAGGCGGTGGCCAACAGATGTCCTAGAGGCCAAAATTTTTAGATTGGCTCCATCAACAACTGATTGTCATAGAGGATTGGCCCTATGCTGACACAAACTTCACCAGTGATCCAAACCTCCCACTCCTGGAGGGAGAGGATTGGGACGAAGAGCTAAGTGAAATTCATTTTTTATTTTCATGAGTTTATGATTTTTTTTTTGGTATATATGCATGTTCTGATAGTTAATATTATATGTATGTAGATGTGGGCCCAGAGCAACCTACAGGTATGTCGCCGATAGCGAGGCGAACACCTCGTGATTTCAATCCTCATGGTGAGGGCAGTGACGAGGAGATAGTACAGAACCTGGAGGGGATCACCCATGGGATTCCAGACTATGCTCGTTTTGATGATGTTCCTCGAGCCTATCAGAGGCACACTGTAGGGGTGTCAAGTTGTATCCACCGCTTGCTAAGGCGGTTGGTACAGGCGGTGACGTGCTATCATGAGCACCACGCCGATTACACACTTAGGCTTTGATTTCCGCACATTTTGAGAGACATGTTGTCTCACGATGTAACTGAAACATACATATATATTTTTTGGGTTTTTATGATGCATCAGTTAATGTATTCATTTGCCTTGGTATATGTTGATATGTGATGAAATCAAAATGTCTTTCAAGTAAATGAATACACAAATACAATCTCAAAATGCATGGGTTTTGAACCGAATAATGACCGTTAAGTTGAAGAACAACAAGTTGTGAATCTAGATTCACAAGCAATGCGTGTATGCCAAGGTTAACTGCCTCGGTTAATAGTTCCAAAACATCACTATATTCAGCGACATTGTTTGTAGTTGGTCCTAGACAAATACCTTGTAATTTAATCAATTCACCAACAGGATCATAAATTACCCAGGCTGTCGAAGACAAGTTCCTGGTACTGCGGGAAGCACCATCTGCAAAACCGACATAAGGGGAAGTAGACATATGCATAGCAAACAAGACCCAATAAGCGGAAAAAAGCTTACAAAGCACATCAAACCAAAGCATGCACAAAAATGAAAATCACCTATGTACACATATCATTCATGAATGACTCAAGCATAATACGTTTTTAGGTACAACCCATTTATGGGTTGTGCTAAGGGATAACCTTCATAATCAATAAGCTCATGAGCCCCATTCTGTAACACACGTTTGACGATGTAGGGCCCATGCCACATGGGTTGGAATTTACCTGCCCCCAGCTTGTCATGAGCTTGGTCGTACAGGAGAACGAGGTTGCCTTCAATAAAAGAACGATGGGAAACTATTTGGTCAAAATAAGCCTTGAATCGCTTCTTCTGTGCTTCGATGACCAAGGCAGCTAAGAGACGAGTTTCATCCAATCTCTCTAAGTAGAGGAGATGCTCTTCCTCAGGCGAAGTATTAGGTATTAATTCCATAGCTAATTTTAGTGAAGGTATTTCACATTCAATCGGAAGAGTAGCTTCCAGACCGTACACCAACTGAAACGGGGTAAATCCGGTTGCACTCTTAATCGACGTTCGGTAAGCCCATAGAGCTGAAAACAACATGAGATGCCAATTTGATTTATGGATCCCAATTGTTCGTTGACGCATTGTAAAAAGAACTTTGTTTATGGCTTCAACTTGGCCATTAGCTTGAGGGTAATAAGGCGTTGAGATGTCGTGACGCAAACCCAACTTAGATGTCAGCTCCACCATCATATAGTCCCGAAAATGAGAACCATGATCAGTAACAATGGCATGAGGAACACCAAACCGAGTAATAACATGATTGAATATGAATTGCGTTGTTGTCTTACCATCCGCAGCCAGTGTATGTAGGTTTTAACCCTATACAGAAATTATCTGTAAATGAATCTTAAAGACAGAAAATAAACAGTAGCAAGATCATAAAACATAAAATAGATAAACACAAAGATATTCCCCTGGATCCCAAATCAGGACAACCAGCTTGATTTTTCACTATATTCCTTTTAGTGTTACAACACATATATATACATGCCGAAGCATACATAAACCCCAATCCATTAACCCTGGATTAGAACATAACCGTAGTTCCCTTGACCGGATCTACAAAATACCAGGGGCCGAAAAACCATCGTACCCCCAAACCATGTGCAAACCCATGCACAAAACCATGGGCGGATCCACCCACCGGAAAATAAGGACCAAAAAAAAATTCTAGGGCACTGCCCTGGACCCTGACAGGGGGGGCTACCACCCCCCCTGTGACCCCTCCACGCGTGATTAGTCGTGGAAAGAATATAACACATACCCAACATTCTCCCACTTGTTGTTTTCTTTCCGCAGGGGACCACAGGAGAGCTTAGTCATTGGGCCAGTTCTACAACACCCATACTTGGACATAATTTCTGCAACCAAACTGCTTCCTTGCTTTCATGAGTGGTTGTTATGTATTCAGCCTCTGTAGTTGAAAGAGCCACTACAAATTGTCTTTTACTCATCCAACTGACTGCACCTCCAAATAGGCTAAACACATACCCACTTGTATATCTTCTTTGGTCCAGATCTCTAGCCCAGTCTGCATCAACAAAACCGCAAATTTTCAACACTCTTTCCAATTCTGGTCTTCCCTGGTAGCACAAGCCATAATCACTAGTGCCACATAAATATCTGAAAACCCGCTTCACTGCTGACTAATGCTCCTTCCTTGGGTTTGACATAAACCTACTCAATACTCCCACTGCATGTGCAATGTCTGGTCTAGTACAGACCATTGCATACATCAGGCTACCCACTGCACTTGCATATGGAACACGAGACATATCCCCCTCTTTTTCTTGTGCCTTGGGACACTGTTCAGCAGGCAACTTTGTACTTATAGGAGTCAGAACATTCATCGGTTTACTATCCTGCATATTGAACCTCTGCAATATAGTCTCAACATACTTCCTCTGGTTTAACCATAGCTTCCTCTTTGCCTGATCTCTCTTAATTTCCATGCCCAAAATATAATTTGCAGCACCAAGATCCTTCATGTCGAATTTGGAGAACAGTTGGGTCTTCAAATATTGGATAATTTCTTTGTCATTTCCAATCAACAACATATCATCCACATACAAGACCAAATAAATAACATGATCACCAATTAATTTAAAATAAACACAGTGATCCTCCTTACTTCTAGTGAAGCCAAGTCCCCGTATGTAGGTATCAAATTTTTGATACCACATCCTTGGTGACTGTTTTAACCCATATAGAGACTTCTTTAACCTGCATACTAGTTATTTCTTCCCCTTCACCATAAAGCCTTCAAGTTATTTCATGTAGATCTCCTCTTCCAAATCCCCGTGAAGAAATGTTGTCTTCACATCCATCTGTTCTACCTCAAAATCAAATGCAGCAGCAATAGATAAAAGTAATCTAATAGAAGTAACTGTGGCAACAGGAGAAAAAATATCACCAAAATCAATTCCTGACACCTGGGAATAACATTTTGCTACCAAACGAGCTTTGTATTTCTCTACCTTGCCTTCTACATTCATCTTCTTCTTAAACACCCATTTGCTCCCGATGGGCTTCCTTCCAGCTGCAACTCCACCAGATCTCATGCCTCATTTTTATGCAAGGATGCCATTTCATCAACCATGGCCTCTTTCTAGAGTTTTCCATATTCTGAATCTACTGCCTCCCTGACAGTTCTAGTATCATCATCAGTTATAGTTAAAGCATAATTTGAACAGAAAGCAAATGGACTACACCTTTCTAGTTGTCTTCTTTCCCGAGCTGATCTTCTCACAGCTGGATTTTGTGGCTCTTCCTCTTCTGAGTCTTCTTCTGTTGTAGAGTCTAATTCATCCTCCTTTAGCTCAAACTCATCTTCTCAAGTTCCTTTGGTAGGACTTCACGTTTAACAACATCTTTCACCTCTCTAAACACCACATCTCGGCTGTACACAACCTTCCTTGTTTCTGGGTTCCAAAGCTTGTAACCCTTTAAACCATCCTTATACCCAATAAAGATGCACCTTTCAGATTTATTATCCAACCTGGTCCTTTTCTCCTTTGGAACATGTACATATGCATCACATCCAAATACCCTCATATGTGAAAGAGAGGGTTTCTTACTAGTCCATACCTCATGTGGAGTCTTATCCTCCAATGCTGATGAAGGTGATATATTAACCAAGTAACATGTAGTCTCCACTGCCTCTGCCCAAAATTCTTGTCCTAACGCGGTACCACTGAGCATGCTTCTTGCCTTTTCTATCAGCGTTCTGTTCATTCTTTCTGCAACTTCGTTTTTCTGAGGTATGTATGGAGTATTCTTCTGTCGTGCTATACCACACTTGTTACAGAACTCTTCAAATTCCTTCTTGTAGAACTCCCCACCATTATCTATCCTCAGCACCTTTATCTTCTTCTCTGTCTGGTTTTCCACTAGAGCCTTAAATTCTTTAAATATGTCAAAGACTTCAGATTTCTTCCTCAAGAAATATATCCATGTATTCCTTGAGAAGTCATCTATGAATGAAACATAGTACATAGACTTACCCAGTGATGGAACCGACACAGGTCCAAACACATCACTGTGCACAAACTATAATATCTTGTTTGCCCTCTTAGCACCAGAAGGAAAACTCACCCGATTCTGCTTCCCATATACACAATGTTCACAGAAATCGAAATCCAGAGAGTTATTAGACATACCTTCTACCATACCATTTCCATGCAATATCCGAAAGCCCTTCTCTCTGTTAGTGTCAGTCTAGTCATACTGCCATCAGTGATCAAAATTGCTCTTTTGCATTTTGCATATTAGGTGTCTCATACCGAATAAATTTCACCATTCCGCTAGGTCATGGATTCATTGATGGTAGTAAGTTTTATCAGTTTTCCCTCATGAGGTACTCATTGATTTTCCTCCCTATGGTCTTCAGTCATTAGTCACTTTCATTCTCAAAATTATATCAGTAGGTCATAGGATGGGTCTCATTAGTTTCTAGGGTCTCACCATGGTCAAATTAATTAGTCAAATGTCAATAAAGATCAGCAAGGTCATGAGGAAGTCAATAAACTCAAAATCATAGCACCAGGAGGATCAAAGATATCATTCATTCAGTTTGATGTAATTTTCGCCTCAAAACCATGTTTTGAGGTGAAAACATAATACTTTTCCTTTCAGTCACAATTCAGAAGTTGTTATCTCCACAAAATGATGTCCCTGCCTTCAGAGAAGTTTTCCACAACATGTTCAGTGCCAGAGCATCTTCAAAACAGATTCATCAGAAAGAGCTCGGAAAGAGCTTTCCAACAGTATACTGCACTCTCAAGACTGTCTTCTGGATTTAATTTTATGCTTAAGTGAAGTAAAAGCCCTCTATTCCCTAATCCCCCCCCACCCTATTTCCCATCCCTTTAAAAACCCCTTTCTTCCCCCTTCTGATTATAATATCGCATTATAAACCATTTAATAAAAATATGTGATTTATTTCTAAACCACTTCCCCTTTCCATCCCCGAAAACATGTGTTATAAAGTTTTATATCATAAAACGCATAACCCAAAGTCCTCCTTTGATCGCACCATCACAAATCGCAAAGTTCATTTGTATGCCCCGATGAGCCCATCGCAAATATTTGCGATGCGATCAATTGCACAAATACTCCGATCACATTGCAAATCCTTTGATCGCACCATCACAAATTCTTCGATCGCATTTCAAATCCTTTGATCGCACCATCGCAAATCCTCTGATCGCATCGTAACTCCCCCGATGGAAATTCCTGCCCCCTCCTCCGATCGCATCGCAAATTTTGCGATTGCGATCATTCCGCTCCGCTCCCCTCCGATTTGTGATTGCGATTATATCCCCGGGCCCACCATACAATACTTACTCCCAATTATAATATAAAATCCCTTTCCCTTTTGTAAGTCCCAAATCGCATTTTATTATGTTTATTAAAGGATTTCCCATGGTTTAATCTAATCGCATCGAAACTTTTGTATGGTCCGTTCCAAATGCGTCCCACCTCCTGATTCCCAATTGCGATTACTGTGTTATATCATATCTCCGCCCTGCTCCCGATCCCAATTGTGATTTCCATATGGGTCCCGCCTCCATTTCCCTTCCCTTTTCCCATTTAAACGCATTTTTCCCTTCACAAAAGCATAAATTCATTTTATCAGCGTTCTATTAAAAGCCAAAGCATGAAGAACTAAAGGAAAGCGAAACGTCAGGGGCCGAGAACAAAATTGTAACAGTCACCTCTTCAGTAATGATTAAAAAAGATCCACGCTACTATGTTTCGCCTTCTCATTGGATATACGAAAATTTCAAATGAAATACTGTAACGCAACTCTTCTTTTATGAAGAGACTGTTGGCTTTTGGCCTTCTATCTTCAGTTGTGATTTCTCCTCTTCCCATCGATTTGTATTCCTGCAAAATCTGTCTATTTACTGTAAATTCTAACTATTTGTAAAAGGCTGGAGGTCTGAGGTATAAAAACTCAGAAGTAGGGGAATAGTGTAGCAGTGAGCTCTGCGCTCCATTGACAGTTTGGCAGGGAATTAAATAAAGTGATGCAGCTCTGATTTATGGGATTCATGTGGCATGAGTTTTAGCATATGTCTCTCCTTTATGTTTCATATGTATTTTTTTATGTTTCACAATTCATTCATAAACAGTTCCAGTTGAATGTTTTCAAGTAAGAAAGGTAGAATCCATTCTTATATGCTCTGCCTTGGGGAATCATTCACACTCTGTGTATTTTCTTCTGTCTGAAAAGGATTCATTTGTTATGCCCTTTTCAGCTTTCTCAATAGTATTTCCACTCCATTTTATTTCAATTTGATTGCTAAATCTCCCGCCTATCTTGCCCCATGAAATACCCTGTATCCTTATTTAATTCCTCAACTCATGCTATCCTTTTGTCCCATACATCCCTGAAAATTTAGTAATTTATTAAAATCCCTTTCCCCATTTATATACCTAGCCTAAAATCAGTTCGTTATTGTGTTATTGAATATCTATTCTACGGAGAGAGCCCTCTCCTATCCTTGTAGGGCTAGCTACAAGGCTGAGCGTGGTTTAGTTGTTACCCTGATTTTCCTTTTTTAGCCTGAGGTTCAGATTGGGTGCTAACATCTCTGGCAACCATACTGGGGAATACTATTACAAACTTTTTGCATAGAATATTTATCACCCCAGTAATATTTTTCTTGTAAAATCTTGATGATGATATTTCAGAGTTTTTTAGGGTGATATAAATATTGTACAGTAGTAATTTGACCACACTGGCTTCAAGAAGATATACAAGGGCTAATCCTGATCCAAATCCTCCCCCTGTGTTTGAAAATCCAAATCTTATCCCAAGAATAGTCAGAAGGCAGGAGGGATCGCTAAGTCCTACACTTATTTTCAGGTCCCATACTTGGCCCAATGAGTGGTTTTTTGTAGAAGAGCTTTCTTTTGATGAGATTTTTGAGCTTTCTTTGTTTAGAAATAAGTCTGAAACTGCACTTGAAGACACGGTTTTAGATCCGGAGTTTCTTGTAGATATTGAAGTTCAGAGAGAAAATTCTTCCATTGATGACTACATTTTGAATTCTCCTCAGTACATCACTGTAACTAATATTCCCGAGGTTTCAGAATCATTAGGGCCAACATTCCATCCCCCTGATTCATCAGCATTCCCATTAGTCAATTCCCAGTCTTCATCTCCTCCATCAATACCTACCTCAAATTCCAGTACTACAAACGCTGTGGTAAATCCTCCCAGAATCATGGCTGCTCGGTATGCACCCTTGGTCTTACCTCAGGTTCTTAATGATATGCCTACTGATTATCAGAGTAAAATTCCTATCTTTGATGCCACTCAAGGCATTACATCCCAGCAGCATGTTGACAAGATGAATGAATTTTTTGACTTGCATGAAATAGAAGAAGAGAATGTAGCTACCAAGTTGTTTGTTCAAAGCCTCGGAGGTGAAGTTAGAAAATGGTTTAGAGATTTACCAGCAGGCTCTATTCACACTTTGCAAGAGTTACACACACAGTTCTTAGACCGGTGGGAGGTGAAAAGGAATCCACACCAAATTCTATCTGAATATGAGAATATTAAAATAAATGTGGGTGAAACGGTGCAAGACTATTATTTTAGATTCAATGCGGTATACAATGCTATTCCGGCTAACCTCAAACCTCCTGTGGATTCAGCTATGCTGAAGTTTCCGGATGGTTTTGATGCCGACATGGCATATCAGCTGCATGAAAGAGATCCATCGTCACTTGAAGAGATGAAAAAGATAGTAGTAAGCGTTGAAGCTAATCTGTTGGCTAGAAGAGCTCAAGCCAGAACTGAAAAGAAAGTCATGGTGAAAGAGGAAGCATCCCCTTCGGACAGCAAAATGGACACACTAATTCATACAATGGAAAAGATGTTCGATCGATTAACGATTTCGGATAGACCTGAACCCCAAATAAGAAATCCAAATTTTAGAGGACAACAGCAGCCGCAATTCAGAATTATACAGAGAGAACAGAGGGTGCAGGACCAAACGGCACCACAGCAGCTGATTAAAACGCCTTTGCAGCAGAACTACGTGCAAGGGACTGACTCAGATGAAGATGGTCCTCTGTTTGAAACCAATCATTTTTTCACAGCTGATGGTGCGCCCATTTTCCTCACAGAAGATGAAGAACACACAGTGGCGACTCCAAACATTCAAGGGGACAAAAATTTCATTTTGGCCAATGACGTGGTGTTGGAAGAAGAATATGATGACTACCAAAGAGGGTATATGAACGCTCTATCAGCCCAGCAAAGGCAGTATTCTCTAAGGAACAGAAACGTCACAATAAATCCCATTCAAAAGAGAAAGGAACTCCAGATGAAGGACGCGGCACAGAAGAAAGGAAAAGAGCCGACCAATCCTTCATCTAGCAAAGCACCCGCAGCTACTAACGCATCAAATGGAAAAAGCCAGCAGAGCATAGAGAAGGCACAAAAAGAGAAGAAATACCCTCCCATTAAAGAGGTATAAAAAGCTCCGTCCTTTAATTTAGAAAATGAAATTTCCAAACTCAAAGTGTCTGTGCCTCTGACTGAGTTGGTGAAGAATAGTATATATAAAATTTAGGTGTCTAAAGCCTTGCAAATTGACCCCCTTTATGATATGGTTAATGTGGAAGATGACTACCCTGAACTTATTTTTGGTCCAGCCACACAAGAGTCTAAAGAAAATGAAGTCCCCCCCTTTTACCTAAGTCTTAGGTTGCATGAGTTTATCTTGCACAATGCCATGTTGGACTTCGGAGCCTCGCATAATTTGATGCCCAAAGTTGTCATGGAGAATTTAGGCCTTGATGTTACTAGAGAATACCATGATTTGTATTCTTTTGACTCAATTAGGGTCCATTGTATTGGTATCATCAAAGATTTAGTATTGTCTTTAGATCAAATCCCAGCCAAAAATGTCTTGATGGACGTAGTTGTTGCTTATGTCCCACCATGGTTTGGAATGCTTCTATCTAGGTCTTGGGGGGGTAAACTTAAGGGAACCATACAGATTGACTTCTCTTATGCCACAATCCCTGTATTCGGCCAGTTGGGGAAGTTATATAGGGAAAAGAAAATGAAATATATGATTACTAGCAAAGACAAGCCTGTAAACCATCCCATCAATGCAGTCCACATAGATTTAGAGTCTTTTGTCTTATATTCAGATGGTGGTTTAAATGATGAGGATGTTCAGTTGGTACAAGTGGAGGAGATACCTAAGATTTCAGAAAATTTCAGAGAATTCCTAAAAAAGGAAAAGGACAAAGCAACAAACACTCCTGAAACTCCTGCCTGCCAACAGCAAAGAGACAATGAATAGCCAGAAGTCAGCCAAGGCAAAGAAGAGAAAGAAACAAATTTCCAGCATCTTCAAGAAGAAGAAGAAGGCCTATGGAGTATGGATTTTGATGGAGTTGTTGGTAAGGATGGAGCTGGCATTGGAATATGGATTCGGAGCCCAGTTTTCCAGCCTAAAAAGGTCCCTAGTAATGTTAGAGTTTGTGCTTATAAGTTGGCTTTTGACTGCTCCAACAATGAAGCAGAGTATGAAGCTTTGATTGCAGGCCTCAAAATCTTAAAGAAGTTGAAGGCGAAAAGGATTTCTGTGTATGGTGACTCTGAGTTAATAATCAAGCAGGTGAAAGGAGAGTACCAAGCTAAACATCCAAGACTGAGGGCATATAGAAATTAGTTCTGGACATTTTGAAGACATTCCCAGAGTACACTTTGACAGCAGTTCCCAGGATGCAGAATCTTATTGCTGATTCTCTTTCCACTACTGCAAGTAACCTAAATATTTCGATGAACTCCAGCAATAAGTTTGAAATATATGTCAAGCATAGGCCTGTTGTTTCGGACAATTTAAGGTGTTGGCGAGTATTTTGGGATGATAATGAGTTCAATGCATTTTTGCAGGGTGATGGAAAATTCAAGGACACTCCCATAGAAGGTGAATATGTGGTTGATGATCAAGAATTGGAAACAAACCAGATGGACATATTGCAGCTGAAAGATAATGTAATTCCTAGAGGTCTCATACCCCTATAGGAGCTGTTTGATTAGGAATATGTTGCAAAGAAGCCAAGCTTGGCGCCCACAGAGAAAGGAGTTGAAGAGGTGAATCTTGGAACACCTTATCAGCCCAAGTTCGTGAAATTGTCAAAGACATTGTCCCCTGAAGCGAAGGAGAAGTATGTGAAGTTGCTTTCTGAATTTTCTGATGTATTTGCATGGGATTATTCAGATTTGAAGGTATATGATAAGAACATAATCCAGCATACTATTCCTATCAAGCCGGATCAAAAGCCATTCAGACAAAAGCTGAGAATAATCAATCTGAAGTTGCTGCCATCCATCGAAAAAGAGGTAAACAGATTGTACAAAGCTGGAATCATAGTTCCTATTAGATTTTCTGACTGGATTTCGAATTTGGTCCCAATGCGTAAGAAAACTGGAGAAATAAGGTTGTGTATATATTTTCGAAACTTGAATAAGGCCTCCTTAAAGGATAATTATCCACTTCCGAAAATGGACCATATTCTGCAGAGAGTAGTTGGAGCATCCAGGATGTCACTACTTGATGGCTACTCAGGCTACAACCAAATCTTGGTGCATGAGAAGGACCAAGATAAAACTGCCTTCACAACACCCTAGGGAACCTTTCAGTATGCCAAAATGCCTTTTGGACTGAAGAATGCGGGAGCTACTTTCCAGCGTGCAATAGACATTGCTTTTGCAAATGAAAAAGATGTTTTTTTGGTTTTTTATTTGGATGATTTGACAGTGTTTTCAGGATATTATGATGAGAATTTGCACCATTTGAGAGTTGTTTTTCAGCGATGCAGAAAATTTGGAATTTCTCTCAATCCCAAAAAGTGTCTCTTTGCCATGGATGAAGGCAAGCTGCTGGGGCATATCATCTCCAAAGATGGTATTCGCATCGATCCAGCTAGACTGGAGGAAATTCAGCTCATAGACCTGCCACGAAACAAGAAGGAGATTCAGGCTTTTAATGGTAAAATGAACTTTTTACGTCGATTTATACCCAATCTGGCTGAACATTTGAGGGAAATGACTAACATGTTGAAGAAGGATAGCACTGTCAAGTGGAGTGAAGAAGCGATCAAGTCATTCAATCTGGTAAAGTTTGCTTTGTCCAATGCCCCAGTTTTGATCAGTCCCGACTATACTCAAGATTTTATCATATTTTCGTTTGCATCTGAGCATACTTTGGCTATCGTTTTAATGCAAAAGAGAGATGAGGTAGAAAATCCAATTGCCTTTTTCAGTAGGACTATCAGAGATGCTGCTTTAAGGTATAACATTATCGAAAAACAGGCATTGGCTCTTGTCAAGGCATTGAAGGATTTCAGGGTCTATATTCTGCATTCACATATTATAGCTTATGTCCCTAATGCAGAAGTGAAGGATGTGTTGATGCAAACTGATCCAGAAGATCGAAGGGGTAAGTGGATAGCAGCTATGTTGGAGTACGATCTGGAGATCAAGCCCACGAAGTTGATCAAAGGCCAAGGCTTGGCGAAATTGATGGCCCAATCAAATCTGCATGCTTTAGATATAAACCTCATAACAGCAGTGGCAGAAGATGAAGATAAAGGTTTGTTGGTTCCAATTTCAGATATTTTTCTGCAGTCCCCATGGTATTCAGACATCGTCTATGTCCTTCAGCATTTGTCACCTCCTACGGGCATGTCCAAGAGTAAAGGTAGATCTCTGAAGCTAAAATCTACAAAATACTACATTTTAGACAGCGCTCTATATTGGAAAGATACGGGAGGCGTTCTACTCAATTGTTTGGTTGAAGAAGAAGTGCAGAAGGTAATGCACGAGTTTCACAAAGGCGACTGTGGCGGTCACTTATTTTGGAAGACTACAGCTAACAAGGTATTGAGAGCAGGATATTATTGGCCCACATTATTCTCTGATTTATATAAGACAGTGATGAAATGTCATGAATGCCAAATCTTCCAAGGGAAGAAGAAGTTGCTTCCACTCCCTTTGAAACCAGTTTCAGTGAATGCACCCTTTCAACAGTGGGGACTCGATTTCATAGGAGAGATTCATCCCGCGTCCTCAGCGCAACACCGATGGATATTGACAGGGACATATTAATTTACGAAATGGATCGAGGCTGTCCCATCCAAGCAAGCAACAGACACGGTAATAATTCAATTCCTAGAATCTAATATTCTATCTCGTTTTGGCTGCCCATGCAAAATCGTAACAGACAATGCAGTAGCGTTTAGATCCAAGAAAATGGTCGAATTTTGTGACAAATACAACATCATGCTGGGCCATTTGATAGCTTATTATCCACAATGCAACGGCCTGGCTGAGTCCTCTAACAAATCATTGGTGAATATAATTAAGAAAATGCTGGAGGCAAACAAAAGAAATTGGCACCGAAAGCTCATCAACGCACTATGGGCAGACAGAGTTAGCAGTAAAAGATCAATAGGTATGTCACCATTTGAGCTGGTTTATGGTACTGATGTTGTCTTTCCTACATCCCTTACAGTCCCAGTTATGAGATTATTGCAAGAAGTTGGCAGCGAGGACAATGACAATCAGCGAAGGATCAATCAAATGATCCACCTTCAGCAAACGAAAGAGGAAGTGTCACAGAACGCTATTCAGTTGCAGGAGAAGATTAAAAAGATCTTTGACAGAAAGAAAAAAGCAGAAAATTTTCAGCTGGATGATATAGTGTTGAAATGGGATGCCAGAAATGAAGACAAAGGGAAGCACAGTAAGTTCAACAATCTGTTGAAAGGACCATACAGGATCTCAGCATACAGAGGACAGAATGCCTTCTTGCTTTCAGAAATGGATGGCCAAGATTTCCCTGGAGGAGCAGTAAATGGTAGGCTTTTGAAGCACTACCATTGTTGAAAACAAAGGATCAGAATATATGTCATCATCATTGTATATACCATGTCATGTTTATCAGAGTTCAGAGTACACAATCATTAAAGTTTGGGGCCCGAGGTGAAGGCTATAAAGCTTGGATGATATGTGTATGGTATGGGTTTATTTCAGTTTTTCAGTCTTAGTCTTGAGTCAATGTCAGTCTGCGTTGTGTCAGTTTTTTGGTATTTTTGACTCCATGCCCAATGGATAAGGCTACTTGGTCTACGGTGTTCTTGGCACCTTCAAGGAGCTACCATCCCCATTGGAGCCAATGTTAGTGTCGGTCTAGTCATACTGCCATCAGTGATCAAAATTGCTCTTTTGCATTTTGCATATTAGGTGTCTCATACCGAATAAATTTCACCATTCCACTAGGTCATGGATTCATTGATGGTAGTAATTTTTATCAGTTTTCCCTCATGAGGTACTCGCTGATTTTCCTCCCTATGGTCTTCAGTCATTAGTCACTTTCATTCTCAAAATTATATCAGTAGGTCATAGGGTGGGTCTCATTAGTTTCTAGGGTCTCACCATGGTCAAATTAATGAGTCAGATGTCAATAAAGATCAGCAAGGTCATGAGGAAGTCAATAAACTCAAAATCATAGCACCAGGAGGATCAAAGATATCATTCATTCAGTTTGATGTAATTTTCGCCTCAAAATCATGTTTTGAGGTGAAAACATAATACTTTGCCTTTCAGTCACAATTCAGAAGCTGTTATCTCCACAAAATGATGTCCCTGCCTTCATATAATTTTTCCACAACATGTTCAGTGCTATAGCATCTTCAAAACAGATTCATCAGAAAGAGCTCGGAAAGAGATTTCCAACGATATACTGCACTCTCAAGACTGTCTTCTGGATTGAATTTTATGCTTAAGTGAAGTAAAAGCCCTCTATTCCCTAAGCCCCCCCCCCCCCTATTTCCCATCCCTTTAAAAACCCCTTTCTTCCCCCTTCCGATTATAATATCGCATTATAAACCATTTAATAAAAATATGCAATTTATTTCTAAACCACTTCCCCTTTCCATCCCCGAAAACATGTGTTATAAAGTTTTATATCATAAAACGCATAACCCAAAGTCCTCCTTTGATCACACCATCGCAAATCACAAAGTTCATTTGTATGCCCTGATGAGCCCATCGCAAATATTTGTGATGCGATCAATCGCACAAATACTCCGATCGCATCGCAAATCCTTTGATCGCACCATCGCAAATTCTCCGATCGCATCGCAAATCCTTTGATCGCACCATCGCAAATCCTCCAATCGCATCGCAACTCCCCCGATCGCAAGTCCTGCCCCCTCCTCCGATCGCATCGCAAATTTTTCGATTGCGATCATTCCGCTCCACTCCCCTCTGATTTGCAATTGCGATTATATCCCCGGGGCCACCATACGGTACTTACTCCCAATTATAATATAAAATTCCTTTCCCTTTTGTAAGTCCCAAATCGCATTTTATTATTTTTATTAAAGGATTTCCCATGGTTTAATCTAATCGAATCGGAACTTTTGTATGGTCCGTTCCAAATGCGTCCCACCTCCCGATTCCCGATTGCGATTACTGTGTTATATCATATCTCTGCCCCGCTCCCGATCCCGATTGTGATTTCCATATGGGTCCCGCCTCCATTTCCCTTCCCTTTTCCCATTTAAACGCATTTTTCCCTTCACAAAAGCATAAATTCATTTTATCAGCGTTCTATTAAAATCCAGAGAATGAGAACTAAAGGAAAGAAAAACGTCAGGGGCCGAGAACAAAATTGTAACAGTCACCTCTTCAGTAATGATTCAAAAAGATCCATGCTACTATGTTTCGCCTTCTCATTGGATATCCGAAAATTTCAAATGAAATACTGTAACGCAGCTCTTCTTTTACGAAGAGACTATTGGCTTTTGGCTTTCTATCTTCAGTTGTGATTTCTCCTCTTCCCATCGATTTGTATTCCTGCAAAATCTGTCTATTTATTGTAAATTCTAATTATTTGCAAAAGGCTAGAGGTCTGAGGTCTAAAAACTCAGAAGTAGGGGAATAGTGTAGCAGTGAGCTCTGTGCTCCATTGACAGTTTGGCAGGGAATTAAATAAAGTGATGCAGCTCTGATTTATGGGATTCATGTGGCATGATTTTTAGCATATGTCTCTCCTTTATGTTTCATATGTATTTTGTTATGTTCCACAATTCATTCATAAACAGTTCCAGTTGAATGTTTTCAAGTAAGAAAGGTAGAATCCATTCTTATATGCTCTGCCTTGGGGAATCATTCACACTCTGTGTATTTTCTTCTGTCTGAAAAGGATTCATTTATTATTCCCTTTTCAGCTTTCTCAACAGTCTTTCCACTCCATTTTATTTCAATTTGATTGCTAAATCTCCCGCCTATCTTTCCCCATGAAATACCCTGTATCCTGATTTAATTCCTCAGCTCATGCTGTCCTTTTGTCCCATACATCCCTGAAAATTCAGTCATTTATTAAAATCCCTTTCCCCATTTATATACCTAGCCTAAAATCAGTTCGTTATTGTGTTATTGAATATCTATTCTACAGAGGGAGCCCTCTCCTGTCCTTGTAGGGCTAGCTACAAGGCTGAGCGTGGTTTAGTTGTTACCCTGATTTTCCTTTTTCAGCCTGAGGTTTAGATTGGGTGCTAACACTCTCCAATATGTCTAAGCCTTTGATGCCATAGCATGGTCTTTTCTCCAGAGACCGCTAGGCTTTCTGCTCCACTTTCGGGAACCACAGTACTGTTGCACCCAGCAATAACAGTGCTGCCCTGAAGCTTGTACAGAGTTCCAATCCGAACTCCCCGCATTAATACTAGTGCTCCCCGAATCATCTTACAGGTATCTTTCTCAACACTTTTTTTACACCTGCATCATCCATCTTGCTTACAGAAATTAGATTTTTGGCCAATGCAGGAATGTGTAGAACACCAAGAAGTGTTCTAATCCTTCTACCTTGTAGCTTCAGCTTGACTTTTCCACGTCCGACGATTTTGGCCTTCCTATCATCACCTAAGAAGACATCACCACCATCATATTTCTCATACTCGCAGAACCACTCCCTATGGGGAGTGAAGTGAAAGGATTCACCCGAGTCAATCAACCATGACTCATGATCTACATGTGTATTTGAAGAAGAAGCCAAATAAACATCCCCACCTTCATCCGAGGTAGTTTTTGCCTTTGCAGAAGGAGCATCACCAGATCCGTTTCCTTTCTCAGGAGCTTTAGATATGCAGTCCTTTTTGTAGTGCCCTTCCTTTCTGCATTTCTAGCACACCTTTACAAAATTTCCAGGAGATTTAGATCTCCCACTCGAAACCTTATTCTTGTTTCTGTTCTGGGACCTTCCTCGTACAGATAAGGCATCTCCATTCTGACCCTCCATATTTCTCCTTCTCATTTCCTCCGATAGCAAGGCTGAGACAAGGTCATCAAAATTCAAGGTAGTTGTATTGCTACCTATTGCAATAACCAGACTGTCCCACAAGTCTGGTAGAGAACAGAACAAACTGATGCACTTATCTTCATCTGAGATTTTAATATCAAAAGATGACAGCTGACTTACCATAGTATTGAAGGCATTCAAATTCTCTATCACCGAGTCTCCATCCTTCATCCTCAGGTTATACAGCTTTTTCCGCAGGAACAATTTATTCACCAGAGACTTATATTGGTACAAAGTCCCTAGCTTGTCCCACAAGGTCTTCGTCATAGCTTCACCAAATAAATTCAACAATACTAAATCTGAGACACACAATCGTATTGTGCTCTTTGCCTTCCGATCCAGCTTCTTCCAGTCTTCATCTGACATTGCCATTGGTTTAGTACCCGGATCTACCGCGACCCACTGATCTTTATCCACCAGCAGATCCTCCATCTTGAGCTTCCACAACTCAAAAATCTGACCATTAAATTTCTCAATCTCTATCTTCCCGCCACTCGCAATCTTCTTTCACCGTAAGAATCGATCTTTTAGATCTCCCACTAAACAGGGTCTACCTCAGGCCCGAGCAAAAAACCCCTCAGCAGTAAAGGCATCCCCTTGAAGCCAAAACTGCTCTGATACCAAATGTAGGTTTTAACCGTGTACAAAAATTATCTGCAAACGAATCTTAACGACAGAAAATAAACAGTAGTGAGAGCATAAAACATAAAACATATAAACACAGAGATATTCCCCTGGATCCCAAATCGGGATGACTAGTTTTACTTTTCATTATATTCCTTTTAGTGTTACAACACATATATATATACATGTCGAAGCATACATAAACCCCAATCCATTAACCCTGGGTTAGAACATAACCTTAGTTCCCTTAACCGGATATACAAAATACCAAGGGACAAAAAACCATCGTACCCCAAAACCATGTGCAAACCCATGCACAAAACCATGGGCAGATCCGCCCACCAGAAAATAAGGACCAAAAAAATTTTTTGGGGTGCTGCCCCTAACCCCGACAAGGGGGGCTACCGCCCCCCCACGCGTGATTAGTCGTCGAAATAATTTAACACATACCCAATAATGTAAGCATTGCTTCGGCCCATTTTGTAAAATAATCGACAGCGACGATATTGTAGGCATGCCCCCCACCCGAACGAGGGTTACACACCATAAAATCGATGCCCCATTTGGAAAAAGGACCAACAGTAATGACAGGGTGTAAAGGAACAGGTGGCACATGCATTTTGCATTGATATATCTGGCATGCATGACATTTTCACCCTGCGACAATGCAGTCTTTAAAAATGGACGGCCAGAAATAGCCAGCATAAAGGATCTTTTGTGCAGTGACATAACCAGACATGTGGTCACCATAAGTTCCATTGTGGCAGTCATTTAAAACTTTCTCAGCTTCCTCGAGGTCAGACATCAGCGGAGTACAGAATCGACTCCAACACGATAGAGGGTATCTCCGATAATATGATAAGGTTGCGACTGATGCCGAATGCGGCGTCGGGAATCTTTCGTTAACTCAGACCTAAAAGTAGAAGTTTGGAGATACACGATGATATCACCATACCACGGATCAAGGGTGCTAATCAAGAAAAGAGTTTCTTCTGTAATATGATCCTCGGAATGAGAAGGAGCAGAGTCGGCGGGGAGAGAAAAACTCAAATCAGCGAAAACAAGTGATTTCTTCGATTTGGCAGTAGTAAACTCCAAATAAAAATCTTGGAGGATAATGATCCACTTCGATTATTTTCCCCCCAGCAACTATTGAGACAGAATATAGGTCATGGGGTTACAATCATAAATCACGGTCACCATGCGTAAAGGATATAATGACGAAAACATTGGATGGCCTAGACCGCAACCAACGCTAACTTCTCAACATGTGTGTAACATGTTTCAGGGTCGAGAAGGTTCCAAGACAAGTAATAAATTACATGCTCATGATCGTCACCATCATCTTGAACCAAAACCATGGTGATCGTACTGAAGGCGGCAGCTAGATAGAAGGTGAAATTACGATGATAATTCAAAGGATGTAATAGAGGAGCGTTGACAAGCAACGTCTTAAGCGTATCAAAAGATTTTTGAGAAATCTCATCCCAACAGAAAGGGACGTCCTGCTTTAAAAGTCATGTGAACCCCTTGGCTATTTTGGCATAGTTCGGGATAAAACGACGTAAGAAATTAGCTTTCCCTTGGAGACTCTAGAGCTGGTGTAATGAGGATGGAGAGGGGAGATTAACAATAGCCTCAACCTTAAGTGGGTCAAGTCAAATTCCGTCTTTAGATACGATAAACCCTAAAAGTCTACCAGAATCGACGCAGAAGACGCATTTATGCGGATTGAGCCGAATGTTGTAGCGTCTACAACGAAGAAATATCTGGCAGAGATGGTCTGGGTGGTCTTTTCGCGCAGCTGAATGAGCCGGAAGGTCATCCAGGTATGGTTGAACAATATGATGAATATCGTGAAAGGCATAAGAAATCGCACGCTGGAACATAGCCCCAACATTCTTCAAGCCGAAAGGGAGTTTCTTATACATGAACGTTCCCCAAGGATAGATAAAAGTGGTCTTGTGTTGATCAAACGGGTGAATTTTGATCTGATTATAGCCAGAAAAACCATCCATAAGGGAAAAAATCTCACTCCCCACACAATCATCAATGATCTGATCGATGAAAGGGGTGGGATAGTTATCCTTAGGACAGGCCCGATTAATATCACGATAATCAACACAGACGCGAATTTCTCCCTACTTCTTATCCATAGGAACAACGTTAGAAACCCACTCTGTCAGAGGAATCAGATAAATGAAACTCGCTTTAAGAAGTTTTCAAATTAAGCTTTTATGGCGGTGGCTTTCCGAGGATTCACTGGACGAAGACGCTGGCGAACAGGCTTCGCACCTAGGTAGGTGGGAATCTCATGCACCACAATACTGGGATCAATTCCAGGCATTTCTTCGAAAGACCAGGCGAAAACATCACAGAATTCGTGAAAGAGGCTAGTATACACTTGGACTTCATCGGAAGAGCAAGTGACTCCCACATGGATGTTCTCGACAATTCTCGGTTTCACGGAAATGTCGATAGGCATCGTCTGAGTAATGTTACCCAAGTTACCTTCAATGAAGAATTCGTGAGTCAAGATAGGCATTTGAAGTGGTGGAGAAGGAATTTGAGACGCAAAATGCTCAAGACAGTTAGACATTGCCCCGAGGCCAGGCATAAACAAGGAATGATGATGCCCATCGCTCCATGGTAGATCTTTGAGAGACATGGTTTCCATTATAGCCTCATCGGATGGAAACACTTATTTTAAAGGATCAGGTGAATCCGCATCGTTGAGCCAGGGGGATTGAGAATAAACTTCGAGAGACATGCTTGAAGGAGCACCTTCAGAAGGGGGAGAATCAGATGCAGCTGTAAGCTCACAATAATTGAATTCAATTGGACTAAGCGGCATCGAATCCCCAAATGAATTGACCTGTTCAGGTAAAGGACGATCCGTGGGTCATCCGACTGAGAGATCATATTAACTTGAATGGTATTTGGTGGTGGAAGGGGAAATATACCCATGAGAGTGGGATCTTTGAAAAGACCTGACCCTACACTGTCGGGGGGAGAAGGAATTTGATCCACGTATGGCACGTTGTTCTCGGAAGACGAGGTAAAGAACAACAACTGATTGACAGTAAAGATTTTTTCCTCGTGTGGAAAATTTAGAAGACAAAAGAGGGTGGACAGAACGCACAACATAGCATGAGTCCAATTGCGACCAAGTAGAAGATTGTAATTGAGTTTAGCGTCAATGACTTCTACTTCAACATTGACCGTCTTTCCTTGCAACGTGATCAGTAAGCTGGCGAGAACACCCAAGGGTTTCGATTCCCTTCCATCGAATGCCTCAAGGGCATTAGGTCACGAAGTCAGGGCTGGAAAGCCAATAGCCTTCCAGCAAGCAGATGACATGACACAGGTAGATGCACCTTCGTCCACAATGGATCTATGGATGTTGAGACCGTTAATGCCGACTTGTATGACAAACGCAATCTTGTGCAGAAGTCAAGGGTCAAAATTCTCTAAGTCAAAAGAGAGAAGGCTAGAATCAGCAGGGTCAATCCCGCCGATCGCAGATAATAACGCTTTCCGTTAAGAAGGACAACTCTGAAACACTTCTTATGCAGACATCGCCAATGGCACCTGTGCTAAATCCTCAACAATATTGTAATACTGAGCATCATGGGCGTTAGGATTATAAGAAGATTTCCGGAGAACACCTTTAGAAGATGGTCGTACAATGGGTTCATCACTGGGATTTTCAATCTCTAGAGGACCAAAGGCAGGTGGGGGAGGAGGACCATCGTTGACCTCTTTCCCGACTGCCTGGCGTGATCCAGCATAATCCTTCGACCGAGTAGCGATGGAAATGGGTGCAGAACTGTTCATCATGAATACTTGAGAGCCAAACGATGCAAATGGTGTAGGTTGCTTAACCATCTGTGTTTGCTCAGATGGAAAAGGTTCTTTAAGGACCGCTGGAGTTCCCTTAGTGCCTTTGAGTATTTGAATAACCTCAAATCGTTTAGGACAATCCTTAGTGTAGTGTTCCTCATCACAAATCAGACAGGGATACTTCGACTTTCGTTGTGAACCATCATCAGCACGAGGTTTAGACGATTCTGGTTTCAGGGCATCAGCTTTGGCCTTGCTTTTTCCCTTCTTTCTCCCCTTGGATGTCTTGTCCACAGGATTGGCCTGAATGGCGTTGACCTCCGAGGTTTTACCAGAATCAGGGGTAGGCTGAGGAGCAGAACCATTGGAAGAATTCGATTTCTGCTTCCCATTGGAAGACTTACGTGAATTCTGAGACATGGAACCAATAACACTGTCGACTGATGGGGTAGCCGGTGCTTTAGAGGTCCTAGGTCATGGAGCCTCAGTCAAGATTTCATACAATATGCCCGATTGAGAGTACACTAAATCAAGGTACTGGGCACAAGTGATGGCTTGTTCCTCGGTTACACATGCCCCCATGGTGATGTCTTTCGCAATCTATTTGACAAAAGAGGTAGTGAACCAATGAGTAAGAAGCTAATTAGGAATCTCGAACTTGATCAGGCGACGATGCCGTCTCCATTCATGAATGTGGTCCAAGATATGGGTAGCCTGGTCCTGTTTTAAGGATGTTAGGAGATGCATCCCGGCTTCATAACAAACCGGCAACTAGAAATGAGTGAGGAATTCCATAGCGAGAGTGTTGAAATCTTGAAAGATACCACGAGGCAGTTTGATGTACCACTTAGCAGCAGCCCCGATGAGAGTGCACTGGAAAAGACGGAGTTGAAAAAAGTCGTCCACCCAAGAATTGGAAGAACACCATAAATGGTATGTCATGATGTGTGCTTGGGGGTCTTCTCTAGATTTTCCCTCAAACTTGGGACAGTCGCCAGGAACCTTCGTTGGAACCGGAGGCCAATATGGATTATGAAGAATTGGATCATTTGTCAATTTGGACACATCCGGTAACTCCAACGTGGCGAGAAAGGGTAATTGAGGGTTAAAAGGCATAGCAGGTCCTCGATAAGGACCCGTACACATACTCCATCCTGGTTGAGTATAACTCTGCCCCCATTGGTTTTGTCCTGGAGGATTCGGACCATAAGGGGTATAAGCTAGATAATTCAGTTGATATGGTGGCTGAGGACCAGGATACGGGGGTTGAAAACTAGGATACTGATTCTGAGTATATGAGGGTCCCGATTGAGAAGCATAAGGATTTTGCTGTGGAATATAAGTATGGCTTGGCGGTTGAGGGTAATAAGCAGGCCCTTGGGGCGCGTTGTAAATAGGTCGATATTGACCTTGAGGGTAATAACCGCCTTGGGGTCATACGAGCTGCTGATAAGTAGGGCCCTGCTGAGCTGGATAAGTCGGGCACAGAGGTTGATTCAACTGCGGCATAGAGTAGAGCGGTGGTTGAGCAGGATGCATTGTCTGCGCAGGTTGGCCTGGCTGAGCAGGTTGACTTGACTGATGAGGGCCACCAGGTTTCCCTATGGAGCAGGTTGGGTTGATGGCTGCGGTGGACCAGGTTGTGCCTGATAACTAGGTTGACCTGGCGCAGGACCATAAGATGGCCCTGGCTGTGCAACATTTGGACCAATTGGAAGATAAGGCTGTTGTGGTTGCGCAAAAGGTTGTGATGGATGGGTTTTCCCCCCAGGACTGTACGAAGGTCTGAGTTGATATATCGGTTTCTCAGCTGGTCCTTGAGGTTGCCCTGGTTGGACCACAGGCTGAGCTTGTAAAGGTTGAACCTGAGGATTGTAAGGCTACCCTTGTGGGCTGTAAAGAAATCCTTGTTGGACCGAAGGTTGTCCCTGTAAGGGTTGCCCTTGTGGGTCATACGCATATCCTTTCTACACTGAAGGTTGTCCCTGAAAGGGTTGTCCTTGTGGGTCATAAGCATATCCTTGCTGAACCGAAGGTTGTCCCTGAAGGGGTTGTCCTTGTTGGTTAGCAAGTTGCACAAGCAAGGTAGGTCTAAAACCAGAAAGGAACTAATAAGCCTCAAGAGCAGGAAAATAGATAGAGTTTTCGTGCTCATCATATTGAAACGAAAACGAATAAATTGGGGTACCATCCGCGCCATAATGAGAAAATAAGGACGATTAGGATCCTGAGGGGACTGATTAGTCTGGGAGCTCTGCTGCTGAATAGCCAGTTGATACTCCTCAAAAGACAGGTCGTCAGGGATTGCCATGGAAATCGAAGTCTCTACCGAAGTCAAAATTCTTGACCACTAAGCGGTGACAACTGGTGTCGATGCAGCCACGCAGACAGTAGGCCTTGTGGGGACAGACGTAACAAAAGGTGTCGACGAGACAGGTGTCATTGAAGACATCCCTAACGATGGGAAAACCGGCCCCCTCGGAAGATTTTATGATGCCATGGAGGCAATACCGGCTATAATCTGACCCAAAGACCTATATCTAGTTGGAAGTGACACCGATGGTGAAGATTGAGCAGGCTCTTGGTGGATGTCTTCTGGAAAAATTTGGTATTCTTCATCAGAAACAGGAATAGCCTCACTACCAGTAGGACCAAATGTGTCCATGTTTGAATCCACTGTGAGATCTTGTAAAATACTATGGGGGCTAGGAGGTATGATAGCAACCAAAAATGGCGATCCCGATGTAAGAGGGGGAAAATGTTCCCTGACCCCAAACCCAAACCAAGCATTTGAAAGAGGCCAATTGAACTCAACTGGTTCTCCAAATGGGTACTCTGATGGGATAACGGGCTGCTGAGGCTTGGCAGACCTAGAGGTTTGCGAAGTTTCAGATGAACCGTCTGAGAAAGGATTGCCAATAGACGAAACTGATGGTTTCACCACTGTGACTGTAGCACACCAGAAAAGGGAAAAAGATTGAAAAAGAAGACTTTTGGATCAAAACCGAGGAAAACAAAAACAGGCCAAGTAATCAAACTTTAATGGGCGTATAATCGTAGGTAGTTTATTTTACCACATTGAAACCAAAAAAAATTTGTTTCATGTTTTAAGAGTCAAGAAACAGTCAAAGATGACTCTAGTCTCTTTCATTTTTAAGCGAGCACGAAAGGACAAGTGCTCGATGATATTTTCAAATTTATGGAGTCGGTAAATATCGAAAATGACTACTCAGATATTCTAGGTAAAAGGGTGTACCAAGTTCCCATGAAGTGCCATATACACCTTGGTAATAAAATGAAAGAAGAATTAACCAAGGACTTGACGTACGTGCAGGTAGTCTCCCCGAATGTTGTGTTCGGTGTATCATAGTTACAAGGCGGTAGACTCGACTTCCTACGGATAAAAGGATGGCAACCTAGAGGGCTCCCCCTTTATATACTCGAAATTACGGGGAGCAAAAGTTCATACTAGCATTGTCTGAAACCATATGGCGAGCGATAGTTGCTAGGTTTAAAGACGTCGAAACACATCTCCTACTTAGACCACTAAATGTTTCATTAGGTTTCAATGTTGCCTTAGGTTAATTGAATAAATTTTAAGTTGATCTTGTATTTATGTTTTAATTCCAAGGTCCTACCAAATGTTGGATCTCACAAATCCCTAAATGCAAGCTACATGCCATAAAATACCATTTCGTTCGATGAAAAGCTATCTACGAGAAAGTTAGGAGTTTTCAAGCAATAACAATTGATGAGAACATGCAAAAACATCCACTACAGTATCTAATGTAAGCTAATGAAAATAAGAGATATTTCTTAGAATTGTCCAATGCTAGATATGTGAAAGACTTTCAATTTCACAATGCAAACAAGAACACCAGCACAAATTTTTTTTATTTCTTATTTTTCAATGTAATAGATCAAACAATGCACTAAATGACAGGAAAAACAAAATTTCACACTAGTTCGAGAATTTCAATGCGAGAGTCGAAGCGAAACAATTCAATCAACTCAAAAGAAAACAAAACAAAACTCAATCCAATGTTACAATCTCTCAAATCGAAGAAATATTTCAAAACAGACCCATACAAGTAGTGTAATAAATGCTTGGAGTGACAAGAAGAAAAACTGAATGAAAGAGAAAAGACTCCTTTCACCAAATGAAATCACTCAAACGGATCAAGGGAGCTGAATGCAATCAAGCAAGGAATGAAGTTGACTATGAAACAAAAAACCGAAGCTCCTACAAGAGGCTCAGCATACCAAAGCACTTAAAACCCTAAGGCCCTGATGCTGACAGGAAATAGACAAACCACTGAAGGAAGGAGGTTGTTCACAATCACAAACAATCCCAAGGCACTCAAAACATGCCAAAAAATAACCCAGAAGCACAAGCAGTGACCAAAAACTCCAAAACCAAGCAAACCCTAATACCTACAGGAATTGGCGTGATTGTTTGGTTGTAATCAGCACCAAACAGGGGATGACGTGGGTGCTGAACTAGCAACAAGCTCCAGTGGGTGCAACTATCAAACCAAAAAATGTGCCAATCAAGTCAACCCTAGTAAAAGGAAAATTTTGAAGGACAGAGATTAGATCTGATCCTCTAGGGCTGAACAGGGGTCTTAGACTCAGCAAAAATAATTAGAAAAGGCAAGCTAAGCAAGAAAAGACCAAGAAGAAGACCTAATGGATGAAAGACAAACTCGCACTGATCCCCAACGGAGTTGCCAATTTGTTGGTGAGGTAAATCCCCTTTGCGGACAGAGGCGATCTCACTAGCCCTAGAGTGGGTCTAGCCACAAATGAGTCAAGCTATAATATTGATTCCTAGTTAACGAATGGAAGAATATTTGATAGATGACTTACCTAAGGTCCTACGCTATTTTTTTTGTTGGAAAGAGTGGCTGCCTCTCGCTCCTGGTTTGACAGATCACGATCCGCTCGCTTTCACGCTCGAATACCCGCACACACATAAGAAACAATGATGATATACAACATACTAATTCACATTCGTAACTATCAGTCAGTCGAAGAGTAATAAATCAATTGCATCAAATAATCAACATAACACAATGATGGAACCAACACCATAGTCGAGTATATAAATGAAAGAAAGGAAGAGTACAACCAAGCTTCGACATTGCTGTCTCCTCCAATAGGGTTCCAATGGAACGCGTCTCACAAAGGCTCATCGATAATTCGGATGGGGCTCTCTCTACGGAATTCTCCTTGGTTCTACCTTCCCAATAGCAATTACTCAGCTATATTATCTCTTCTCCAAGTTCAGCTTCTTGGCTATATGTTCCGCTAGCTTTCATAAAGGGAGAAGGCCTGTTTATATAGAGGAAGAGGGAGAGGTTAGGATCCCTATAATCATGGAAGGGAGACCTATCTTCAAGGAGTGTCCCATGGGGGTTGGAAACCACTACCTAAAGAGGGAGATCCGTGGCTCATCAACTTAACCACTTCCTATGACTCATCCCTGAGGTAGTTAGAAGGAAACTTCCGCCTCTATTTGTTAAAAAACATTCCTAAAACATTTGGTGTGGGCACAACACTGAGACAGAGCGCCAGGTGGCACGGGCTCTAGTGTAAATCCTCCATATTGGCGCAAGGGGTGAATAGGCTACCCGCACCAAGGCCAAAACATAGGTTTTTGTGTGCTTTTTGAGAAAATGTTCAACAGGAGAAATGATGTCCTTATGAAGAAGGATGCAAAGAAGGTGTTTGCAGAGTATGAAACTGCTCACAGGTCACAGGAATGACCCTCCAATATGCGGGGCAATGGATTGTAGGGATGGTGACAAAATTCTTTGTAACAAGCCTCATTGTGCCAAGCTTACAAATATATATATTTTTAATTAGATATATTTAAACTAAGCAGCAAGAAACACTAGCTATGCAACCTTCTTTCCGGTTACAATTCCTTTTATGGGTTGCAAATGAGTTTCTGATAAGCACAAAAGGAATATAGATAAACATTGGAATAGTGATATTTAGTTGGCCACTTTTTATATATATTTTATAAACAATTTTTTGGTGTTATAGAGCTAGGCTAATAGGTTATTGTATATTTCTAAGAATCATTATCTTTAATCTTATTTTTCAATTGTTATAAAAAATTGCATATAACATAAACTAGCAATTTCGCCTGAAGGTGAAAAGGTACACCGAAGGAATAAATATTGGAAAGATCATCTCATCACATACAAATCCAATTAACTATTAAATGTATGCACATAAGTTATACCAAACATTCCACTGCAAGCGCCACGAGGCAACCCCATTGCTCACAACCTAGGCATGAGCAAAAAGTGTTGACATACCTTGCTTCAAGTGTGTCTCACCCAACTATCTATCTTTTCTCAGCCACATGGTGATTCCAACCCATTATTTCTACCAGGGCACAATATCGATCTATGTAAAGGTCCTAGAGCCCAGTAACGCGTTCCCTCGACCGCATAATGGATCCTCGTGTAAGATTCCACTAATTTAGTCAACCCTACTTCAAAGTTATGGTAGTCAAGCATAAGTACTCAAGCATGACACGAACAAGATTGTAGCATTCATAGTGCTACACAACAATTAATTTTTTGACTTTACACACCATATCCCCTTCACCTTATAGATTCAAAAAGTTGAAAAGTCACACATTTTTTATCCGAACAAAATTTTCGTGTCCGACATAATAAGTAACCTTTTACTTTTATTGTTATATATGCATTTCTCATTGTAGAGTCAAAAATTAAAATAGGATTCCAACTATATCCAAACAAAAGTTTTCATCCTTTTATGGAATTAAAATGGAAGATTCTTCTAAGGCCAACATAAATTGTACTTTTCCATGCCCATGATAGCTTTCTAATGCATTACACAAGTCTAAACAGTGTCATCAATTTAAAATGCTAAAGTTTGCAGGTAGGGTTTTTTTTATTGAATCGGTAAGAACATTTTCAATATTTGGGGAGAGATAACCCTCAAAGCATAGTTTAAACAAGGCACATTTTTGCTTAGAAAACAATAGAAATTTTAAGCATAATTTTGAGAAAATTTAGCGGAATTTTTTGAAAACCTAGGGTACAATTATCAAGCTTCAACATTTTGGGTGCCCCAGGGGTTTTTTATGGTGCTGAATCCATTTCCTCCATAAAAAATTGATTTAAACACTTCCAAAATCGAATTTATCGAAAAAACATTTTGTATTGCGCGAGAAAATCGTCATCCAAATGAAAGTGTGGCCTCGTTAGACAAACCCTAACCTTCAACTCCAAACTAAAATTTTCATGCTTTTATTAAATTAGTTTGGAAGTTTCTTTAGAAGGCAAAAAGTCTCATTTTTCTCATTATAATGAGCTGTGAACTTCACCTCCAAATTAAAACGTTGAATCCACTCTAGAAGAACTCCACTTTCGCTAGAATTCCAATTTTCATTGTAATGAGCTATGAACTCTAACTCCAAATTAAAAAATTGAATCCACTCCAAAAGAACTCCACTTTAGCTAGGATTCCATCATTAAAAAGAGGGAAAAAGATGCTACCTGTGTTTACATTGGTTAGAGAGTTGAGTTCTGAAAGCCTTATTTGGATTCTTTAGTCTAGTTGTGACATATTAATTCGGAATAAAATTTAATTGTTTTCTAGTTTATTTTTTCTAAAATTAAATAAAAAAATTGTTAAAAAATTATATTTTCCTTTGATGAATAAAAATTTAAAGGGGATAAATTTCTTTTAAAGATATTAATTTATTAAAAAATATCAAAATCCTACAAATTTGATAAAATTTCAAATTCATTTAAATTAAAATTATGAAAAAACTTTAAGAGATCACTTTATAATTTTTTTTAATTAACGTACAAACTGAGTACTTAACTAATACCCATGATTTAAAATGTGTACAGCCATTAACTATTCTGCAACTTTTGTTTTCCATAGTTAGGAAGATGTATCCCTAGGCTATAAGGCTCCCTCAATTTTCTCACAATACGTACTAATTGGGTCTCTGGATACACTTGAGAAAATTTTGTCTCCCATTGGAAACCTGGGAATTTCCTCTCCAATATGTCATTTCCTTTTGTCGAACCACTTTAATTTTTGGCTGACATTCAATATCTTTTTCACCAACTCGTCCCATGGTAGAATATGTACTTCTAGACGACCAAAAACAAACATGATTCTCATAAAGTATCGACGTGAAAGACATTACTAGGTTATTGAAGATAAATAATTCAAATTCCATTTCTAAGTAACTATCATTTCAAATATTCTAGACCAGCTACCATTGGCAGAGTCAAACATCCAATTATTTGGACTTACCATCCTGTGAAAGTCCAATCAAGGAAAGGAATATTGAATGTGTCTTCACTCCCACAATAAAATTACAAAGGAGCCAGAGCCATATTGTGTTTTCCATTCATAAGTTGCATGGTGTTGCCATTGAACATCAATTCCAAGTCAGGAAGCATTCTGAGATATATTTTTAGCTCCTGAGAAAACACCGAGATGGTAAATAAATCTCTCATCTGGAAATATTTCTAGTATGATTCAATAAATAGCCTTTTTTGAACAATCACAAGTGTTAACGACATGAATTTTATGGCAGGCTCAACGTTTTCCAACGTTATTCCAACCTTTTCCCAGGGCCTTAAGTCATGATGAATCCACTTGAAATAAAAGGGGAACACCACTGAAGCCAACATGGTTCCAAGATTGCTATCTTCATTATGATTAGGATTGCTAAACTTCGAAATCCACGAGGGAGAGCACATGGTAGCGAGTGAATACCTAAATGAGGGAGAGCACATGCTAGTGGATGAAAACCTGAATATTTCTTTGGTCTCCATTCATTCTCTGTCAACCTCAAAGGTGCTCGAAACAGATTTACTATTGCAACCCCTAGCTCCTCCCACAGATACTCAACCTGCATTCGTAGCGCAAAGAGATTAAAAATTATGAATTTAGTTTTTACATATCTGATCAAGATATGTTTAAACCCTCAAGTTAAATCATCCCAAAGTGAGAGGCCTATTGTGAGTGAGAGTTCTTATTAAGGAACCTCTCGTGGAGAGACAAGTCACTCATGTTGAGGGCATATATCCTTATATGACAGAAAACATAGTACATGCACATCATCACCATTTCCAGCACTATATGAAGTGACCTACCCATTTTTGACACCAGGCCCGGAGACGTAGCCCACCCTGGGTGAACTTCGTTATCAATGTCTTGTGTTCTTATGTTGTTGATTGTTGTCTTGTTTCCTCTTGATTAAAGCATGCATATGTGTTCTTTTAATGCTCTTTTCAGTGCAATTCTAACCACATCATAGAAGTAAAATATCATTGGTAAATCCATAATTCGATGGACCTGGATCACCTAAGGAAATTATAAAATACTAGTGGAAGTAATAAAATAAGATTATATTACATCATCAAATTTTAGAGGGAAAAAAGAAAAAATTACTTTTTCAACTTATCTCCATATGGTTTTACTCAAATTTCGAGCGGGAACACTCTTTGGATGCAGTATTTGATTCCTCGTACAAGGAGTACCCATGTTGCATACTTTCGATGGACCCTGCTACACGAAGAAAGAGAAAAACATGAAAACGTCATTGCAATCACGTGTTTCATGTATTTATATTTTTTCGTGTAGCAAGGTCCATCGAAAGTATGCAACATGGGTACTCCTTGGATGAGGAATAAAATTTTGCATCCAACGAGTACTCCTTCTCGAAATTTGAGTAAAAAATTAGAAAGATAAGTTGAAAAGTAGTTTTATTATTTTATATTTTTTAATATTTTTAATTTTTCACCCCAAAAATGGTGAATCATCCACCATGGTTGACATCATCATCTTGAATCCTATTTTTTCTTATAAAGTTTATTTTGGTCGTACATTTTTTTTAGGAGGACCATTTTAGACCTCCAAAGTTCTCTAATGGAGGCAAATATGTGAGGAAAAAAAAACACAGAATCCATAATCATTCAAATCAAAAAATAATATGAATAGAATTTTTAAGTGAAATATAACTATTGTAGTCATCTTGCATGGGCTCCATAAGCATCAAACCACTCCAGGTTGTGAAAAATGGGCAACCCTGTAAGATTAAAGCTTCCACAAGTTGTTGACTTTAGGAGAATGAAACCTAACAGGAGCCGCTATACCTGCAACAAGTAGAAATGCCAAATGACGCAGAGGAAAGGAGGTATTTAATTTTAGGATTTGTGTAGAGAGAGAGAGAGAGATACACCCTTGGATGAAGGGAAAAAATCTCCACCATTCATTGGTAGGTGTATGGCACCATGGGTATACCATGTGAATGAAGAGTTTTGTCCCCATTTCATTAGCCATGGTGGTGATGGCCACATGGGCGTGGTAGAGGGTAGCGTATAGAGGCATGTGTCAATGTACGCCATACGTATGGTCATTCAAATCAATATCAGATACTTCCTCCCCATATTGTGCCAGGTGTATGTGGAAACATGGTTGATAGGAGATAAATACATTTAATAATAATAAGTTAAATTATATAGATATGCAGACAACAATCAACGCCCATGGTAAGGAAAACCATTGTAGTGATTCAATAAATCTAATGGAACCTCTATTAGACATAGGCACCACATGAATGGAATTAAGGGATGTTTAAAATAAAATTGAAGGTACAAGAATATCCCTCTAAGGCAGCACCATGGATGTTAAATTCACCCTAAGACTTTACTAATAGGGTTTATAGATAACGAAACCCTTAAGGCTATGAGTCAACCCTAAACCCTAAATTACATAAAGGTTATTCAAAAAGGTTGTTTCGATATTACACCATGTTGGACGCCATTAAATATGTTACCAAACACCATTTGGAAATTCCTAGGTGGAGGTATCACAAACAATACCGAGATTTGCAAGGAAAATTAATAGTAAATGTATTTGAGGTTATGTAATGGTTAATCCAAAATGTAACACTTTTCCACTGAATAAATAAATGGATACTTATCCTATAGCCATATATTTTGAAGTAGTTTTTTGTAGAGACACAACCATTCCATATCGTATGGGCTAGTCAGGCTCCCTTACTTTACATTCATAGAAAACTGAGAGATGTGATTATGCCTATATATATATATATATATATATATATATATATATATATATTATTGTGGTAGGAAACAGGGACATGACAAGTGGTATTAGAGCTTAGGCTCAACCCTTGGGCCTAATGGGCATTATCATAAAACTGAGAATGGTAAAGTATCCGTACAATTGTTTTAATAGTTTCATGTCAAGAAAATTTCTTGTTACTTGCTTGACAATGGCATTAGTATTTACCTTTTAGAGGAAACATTCCATGAACCCTCTAGACTACTAGGCCAATATTGGTGTCGTGACAGAATAAGGATGGAATAATTTTAATAACCTATCATGTTAAAGAACCTATTGGATGGAAAAAGTAAACACAACAATACCAAGTGCACAGCAACAGGCAAGAAAAACCTCTTGCAATAGTTATCATGAGTGAGTGTTTAATATATATATATATATATATATATATATATATAATCAATTCAGCCTCTTAGGTTACTGCAGACACATGCCTAAGAAGGTACACACATCCGTCAAGGAAGTATGGAGACAGTGTTAACAACTAGTTGGGCATTTCAATAAGCAACCAAGAAAGTGTTGAATAAAAATATCGTTAATGTGGACCAACTAGAATTAATAAAAGGGGTTGTACCATATGATGGAGTAGACACTTTGTTATGTTTAAGAAATACTATGAAATACTTGGAAAACAACCAACCTTTACCTTTTGATCGCCAATTTAACCAACAAAAATAAAATTTATAATCATAAGAGTGAACAACATAATTTCACTTAATAGTCATATTTTGATTTTAGTATCCACGTTTAAAGGAAATCCCTGCAAATGGATTATAGTATTTATTAAGCCTTATTTCAATGGGTATAGTGACATCTAAATGACCATTTTATTTAATAGTTAAATGATTCATTATGAACCTTGTATTTTAAATGATATATGCCAGAGTTTCTCATAGAAATGTGAAGGGATGCCGTAGCGGAGAAGAAGCTACAAGATGAGTAATAAACTCATAAATCAGAAAATAAGGAGACAAGATCTGATCAAATGAATAATTAGGTCCAATCTTAAATAGACTCAAATAATTCTTGCAGTTCTCAACGACATTAGCATTACATGTTATCAATGTTTCATTGTGCTACATTAATTGAGAAAGAACCCCTAAAGCATTTAGTTATTTAACTCGTGCCATAATATTTCATTAAAATATAAGTTATATGAATTGTATCCTCTATTATTCTAGCTAGAGATGGTGCATGTACTCTTTAATGTTACTACTATAATACATGGGACAATGGGAATGTGAGTATACAAGTGGTATGTTGAACATCATAAGTAGCGGGTGATCAAGCTAAGAATTTAACATATGAGTGATTTATCGAACTTTCATAAGGAATTACAACATATAATGGTAGATTAATGGATTATGATTTTGATTAGGAGGAATATCTGAGTTAATTGGACATGAGGGGCCTTATGCATCTAGTAAGTGAATATAGTGGGGTCATTAACCGATTCTTGATTCTCAGATAACTCATTTCGCAAGGATATAATATTGTCGCCTAATTAAAAGAAAGTGGTTGGAAAATAACGCCAAGTCTAAAGTAGTGAATATGGACTAGATAATTTTTCCTATGAGAAGTTATGCAATAGTTAATTATTTTCATGATGGAAAGACAATTAATGGGGTGACCATAACTTTGTTAGCAAATCAGGTCTGAAAACTATGTGGAATTGTTTCCTTTGAAATTATGTTTTAGTCTCTTTGGGGTTTCATTAAGAAACTGGTGGTGGAAAAAGAATCCTTAAGAGGAATATCTATGAGAAATTCCATATAGGAAATGATTAGGTAAGAAAAAATAATGGGATAAGAAGATTATATCAACATTTTAGTTTAAAAAAAAATGTCGAAACACATGGAACATATAATCCTCTAGTAAATGATACACCGGAAAATACATTATAAAAGGAAATATTACAGATGGAAGCTAGCCCTAGATACATAATTAAGTATCAATAAGGGTTTCATTCAAGCCAAGTTTCAACTCATAACTGAAAGACTAAAACAGTACTCGATCCGAAGTACTATAAAATACACAGTTCTAGGGGACATGATTTATTAAACAATAGATATTTTTAGTTTTTCTTGTAAAATATTGTAAGAAGATTCTTGGGCAACAATGATCAGATAATAAGTATTGAAGGTAGTAAGGAAAGGAGGGAAAGTGATGTTGGAATTTCTTGGAAACTAGCCATATAAATAGAGGTTGGGATTTAAAATTTTCCTAATAGAATATTATGGAAAATTATTTTCTTTACATAATTTAGGTGAAATATCATAACCATGAAAATGGGCTGATTAAAAGAGACCTTAGCATAATGTGGATAAATACATATGTGAAATATTTAGTAAGTATGGGTTATATATGCCGAGAAAATAGTATTGCCCTAAGAAAATTAGAAAAATTAATGTGCAAGAAACTAAACAAGTATCAAGTTATGGGAAAATAGTACAAAAATAATCCAGAAATTATCATCTTGATACTAAAGTAAATAAATGAACTAATGCACAAATCATGAAAGAACCCTGGCTTGGGAATAAATTTTAAGGAAAATGCCATAAAAATTTTGTGGGATTAGAATTCATTATTGGGAATCCAATATAAAATTCCAAGATGAGAAAATTGTTGAACCAAAAATGATTATGAGGTGGTGAAATGTGATGGTACCACTGGATAAAATTGAAAAGGACATAGAGAATTTCTGGAGTAGCCTATCCAAATAGGAAAAAGAGTACAGTAAAACAATGGAAGGAAATCTCTAAACTCTATCGTTTGTAGTAAATAAAAATTATACACAAGAGAATGATAGTGTCTGGAATAGATAAAAACAATGTTACTAATGCATTGTATGCTAATGCATATATCCATGTAAAAGTGAACAACTTCATGGGTGCACACAAGGAAAATAATTTTTATAGTTAACCATGAATATCAAGCATATCGATATACTCTCAAGTATCTAGGTTGGTAGTATCCTTATACCTTCATCATGTTTTGGAATGGTATGGAAATATGTAATAGAATAATTATGTTGATCTTGATTAGGTCTTCTTAGAGAAAAAATTAGGTAAAAATAAATTAACTTACATTGTAATACACATGATAGAGGCGTATGAATTCAAAGGTATTGGACACATGGTATAAAATGAGCTGATACAAATAGTCTGGTAATTACTATAAATTATACGTAAGTAATATGGAGGGAAAAGTGGGAAGTTCCTGGTCCAGAATAGATCATATTCATGAAATTGGATATAGTTGTGGATAAAGGAATGAAAAGAATAGCCGAACAACATTGTTATCTATACTAAAGTTGCTGACAATATTTGAAAGAATATGGCTAGATGGTACGACTGCAAGTGAATTGCAGGAAGCATGTTATTAGAAGGAGTACACACATACTGGAAAAGGGATCATTTTCCTTTATGCTAGCAGAAACACAAGAAAATTAAAAAGGGGAAATAGTGGTTAAATTGCTGTCAAACAGGAAAAAAATGACCAGTTCCTAGTCATACTAAAAATTTTTGATGTTTTTTTTTATAGGTAGCGGTACTTCATAAAAATGTAATTTATAGACTGTCAAAACATTTATTGGAACATGTGTTACAGGTAGCATTCATGCGTTGGTCGATCTCCTTCGTATCCTAGGTTTGAAAAAAATTGACCTGGTTTGAGCACAAAAGAAACATTGTACTTCTAAAATAGCTACCAAGAAGTGAGAAGGTAAATTGTAGAATGCTCATCCAACACTGGGTTTGAGAGAGATGACTAGAAAACGAACATCGAGTACGGTGTAAATAACGGGGGCATAGAATGTAATTCCCCTCCATTGTTGTAGTATCATTTTCGTTAGACTGAGGCATGTTAGAAAGAATGGTAGAAAAGCTACAAAAAATATTGAATCATTATGTAAATGAATACGTATTAATAAATGAAATAATGGGATGAGTGTACTTGGGAAGGAGACACCTATATATGAGAGTCTTACAATAAAATAAAATCTCATTGGTAAATGAGATTTGGATAATCCTTTCATGATAGGAATGCTAGAATGAAATTCTAAATAAGATTAATGGATGGGAGAGAAAAATCCATTAATTTTCTTAGATCGAGAAATATATTAAGCTTTCAAAATCCTAAAAGCACCGCGAGAAAGAAAGACAAGCTTTTATGAAAATTCTAGGTAAGCGGATAAAAAGATCCACAAAGCGGCCCACAGGACACCGCTAAAGGAAACTTAATCATGAAAGAAAATTATTAAGTGCCCATTGAAGGGATCAATAGGGATAGTTGATTTTGGGGGGCAAGTACTCTCATCTCCAGGGTGAACTAGAGGAAATCAGTTCTAGGTTGGGTGGAGGCATGTTTGATTCCCAATTGGCTCTCTCTCAACTATTATGGTCTTTTTAATCATGCTATGTGACTTCATTTCATTCGATTCCAATTAATGATATGTTATTGTATTAATTATTACATTATTAGATGTATATGTCTTCTTATCATGGATAAGAATAAAATTAGATATAAAAGGTAGTGGTAAATCCAAATAAAAAATGATATAAAGTTAATGGTTAGAATATTAATTAAAAAGGGTGTATATTAGTATTTCAGCATAGTTATCATCGAGCATTGGAAATTATAGAGTCCATGGAGCATATGTTACTTTTCTCGTATATGATTTTAGAATTATTTTGCATGAGAATGCATGTGAATGATAGTAATCGTAAATTGGGAATTGGTAGATTCCCTGTTGGGATGTTTCTCGTGTAAAACTCAGAATAACATAAAAATATAGATATGGTATGAATATGATGAGAAATGTATTTTATAATTTGTATTGGGTCTCAGAAATGTCCTTAAAAAGACATCCACTTTCACCATCATTTCCATTATATCACCCCCATTTCACCTCCATTTCACTACCATGTCACTACATTCATCTCACTTTCATCATCATTTGGGTTACCCTTTGTGTTTTCCAAACATTATTATTTCTAGTGTTTGTAAGTGAATTTGTGATCAAAATTTAGGAAATAATATGCATATGCTTATACCTTAAAAGTGGAAAGAGTTTTGTGACATGTGTAGGTTCATTGGAAGCTTCTAAGGCCCTCTTATGTGGCTCCCAAAGATCAAATTCTAAATTATCTTCATGATATGAAGGAGATTTGAAGGAGGGATATGTGGTTTATGGTTAGCAAATTGGTTGAGAATATTATGGATCAAAGGAGAGGAAGAAGGATCCTTATTAATGAGGAGGTTTCTTAGGAATTTGTATAAATAGGAGATCTCTCTCCTTTATTTGTAATCTTGTTAATCTTATTATTTTATACTTTGTAATTTTGGAGAACTTGAATAAAGCTTTGAGGTTCCAAGCATGGATGGAGATGTGAAGTCGGAAATATCATGGAACATATTAGAATGTAAGATAAAGTAGGTTCTATTTTGCAATTTTGTTTTGATATTAGTTTTTATTTCATTCAAGTATGTCATTTCTTTTTAATTGTTATGATGTTTTCATTTCATTGAAAATTTGATAGTTTAGATTTTCCATTCATGCAAGTTTAATTCATGTAAGTGTGTTCGACCAGTCGATTGTAGATTTACTTTTCATGTAAGAGTGTTTTTGAATTATGAAGAATGCTAGATTATATTTGATTTATGCATTTATTTACATTTACAGTTGACTGTTGAATCTTGTGCTCGCTAATTCATCTCAAGAAAGTGGCTATGTCATTTTCCAATTGGATCAGATTTGGGCATTCGGTTATACAACAACCATAGGTTTCTGATTTATGCATGTGTGTTAGATTAGTTTTCAATTCTGCAAACATACATTAGACTTTCAATTACGCACAATTGAAGTTGTATTTCATGCTTTTATGGATCATATCATTGCTGTGACATTAGCTCCCAATTGAGATCCATAACTTGCATTTGATTACACAACAACTGTGAAGTTTAGACTAGTTTTGAATTTTGCAAGCGTAGATTAGAATTCAATTATGCAAATAGATTAAATTTTAATTCCTGAATTTAGAATAGATTTTCAAGTTAATATAGGAATGGTGTGATTAGGTTAGCTTTTAGTTTTCATAAACTAATCCCTAGCATATATTGTGCGTGTATGTCTCACAAGTTCTATGGATCTCGGATTGATAATTTATGTTAGTAATCTAATACAAATTATTTTACTCAACATTTTGGCGTTGTTGTCGGGGAGGCGTACATAGAGATTAATTTTTAATGTATAATGTTATTTTGTTTTCATTTTATTTTTCAATTTTTCATTTTTCCTAACAAATTCATTTTTTTTATGCAATTTCATTTTCATTTTTCAATTAATTTATTTCATTTTTTTAGAAATCATTTTTTAGGTTTTAGACTTTGACAAAATAAAATTAATTTTTAGAATAAAATAAAAATAATTAATTTTTATTTTTTTCAAAATCAAATAAAAGTCAACGCTAATTTAAAAAATAAAAATAAAAATTTAAACCAAGAAAAATCATTTTAAAATAAAAAATAAAATAAAATAAAAAATAAAACATATAAAAATAAAATAAAATAAAAAAACAATAAAACAAAAACAAACCATATATAAAACAATAAAACATTAAAAATTTAAAGAAAAAAAAAAACAAAAATCTAAAAATAACCAAAAAGAAAAAAAAAATTAAATACACAAAAACACAAATAACTAAACGAAAATGAAACAACTACAATTCCACATTACATTGCATATATATACAACAAAAAAAGGTGAAACAAAACTAAAAAAACAAACGTAGGACCAAGACTACAATTGCAAATTAATAAAATTAAAATTTCATGCAAAACCATTGTCAATGAAGGTCGAGTTGTTGTTCGTGGTGTTGGTGAAAACGTTGCCTCGCATTGACAAATCTAGTATGTTTCTCAGCCTTCATTTCAAAATCTGTAAAACACAATTTTTGCTCATTTTGCTGAGCTCCCAACTCCAGAACTGTGGTAAAAATATATATTTGTTTTAGATCCATCGTTTCAATGCAAAATTGTCGCTCGGGTTGCGGTCCTCTGCAAAAAAAATCCTCCATCGTACTCTTTTTAATTGTCTCTCTGGCCGCTTATTGTTGTTGTTGTTGCATTCGAAGGTAAGCCTCCTGTTGTTAGGATCCAACGCTCTCATAAGGATTGGTGGGGGAATTGAATCTAATCCTGACTTTAAAGGCTATCATAATGGAAACAGTGAACCACGTGGATGTTAACAACCCAACAAGTGCAGCATAGATGATTAGGACCTTTAGATTGCTAGGCGAAAATCTAGCATACAAATCAGAAGAGCCATCAACAATTGATTTTACTAAAAGAGCATTTCCAGAAAACGCAACAGTTTTTGACACGTCATTTTGAAACGCATTTTGTGAGCAAACCAAAACGAATATGAAAAAACCAAGACATGGGTTTTTCTCAAAACGGGGTGAATTAAATAACCAAAAATAGTTTCTTTAATTTAGAAACTTTTTGAGAGAAATTTGTGGTTCTTTAGAGCCTTAGTTTGCAGAATGTGTGAGGAAAAAAACGGATTTAGAATTAATACACAAATAGTTGCAGTCATGCAAAAAATCGAGTTTTTCTTGATCTTCAGGAAGAGGATCTGCCATGAAGGCAATTGATTTCATCAGTTAGGATAAGGCCGTGATTGATTTGAAAATTAATTAAGCCTGCTCCTCCATCCGCCAGCAACGCAACGTATTCCAAATCCTATTGTTGAAGATTATTTAGGTTATGGTTTAATGGGGAGATGTTATGAGAAAACTGAAACATATTTGAAGATTAAAGTTGTGGAATCTAATTTCATTTATGAAATAATCGAATTAGGTTTCTAGGTCGTGTATTGGAAGGTTTAACTCCAGCAACGGGTGTTTATACAAAAGTGATCAAAGTGATGAAGGGAAGTCGCCATTGATGGTGTGTTGAGAAGAAAACGAGTCTATCCAAAAAGCATGGTCTTTATTTCTGAAGTTTTTTTTTAGTCTCTACATTTGTAGTTTTATATATTTCTCACATTTCCAACTCATTATTGTAATATTCACTTTTCTTAAATTTAGCTTTAGTTATTATTTTCTATAAAAAAAATTGTTTACTGCATCAATAAAACAAGTAGAATTTGCTCATTTTTCTAGGAGACACTGATTAATTCAAAGATTGGAATGACAATTAAAAATGCATAGCTGTGTATACTTAACTTTCTGTTCAAGATTTTTAGCTACAGAAACTCCGCAAATCTGCAGCCATTGTGCAATTCTGCAACTAAACATCAATTCTATAGCTGAGAAACTTCACTGTTTCACCCAAATTTCAAAATTACCCTAACTTTCTCATACGATATCGGATTTCAAAAATTCAAGCATCGTTGGAAATATCTTAATGATATCTACACAATGAGAAAGCTATCATTAGAGTTTGAAACAACAAAAAATGATGAAATTGCTAAAAGTACACAACAAGTAACTTGAGGCACTAGTTTCGACACAAGTATAAATTCTTTTGGTTTTCCTTCGTGAATTTGTTTTATTAGTACCAATTCTCAGTTTTTTTTGTAAATTTCATAACCGGAGAGATTGATCACCTCTCTCTTTTGATATCCTTACATTCCATTGAAGAAGAAATAGTAGTTTTTTTTGCAGGTTCCTGGAGGAAGGACAAATAACCATAAGCAAATAGTGTCTCTCTCAAAGACCACATTTATTTCACAGGAAGATGATCAAAAACAAATATGAAACATAAATGCATGAGCACATGCTAATGCAGATCAAATCCATCACTTACAGGCCTTTCAGATTCCATTGTCTCCATTTCATCCATGCTTCTTAATAAAACATTCACCTCATTTCCCTTCATATTTTCCATTCACATTCACTATCCATTCGCATTCAATCACTTCCATTCACCCCTAACTCATGAATAAAAGAAATAAGCTCACTTACATGTTGATTAAATCCATTTTCTTTCTTCTTTTCATGTTCATTTTCCTTTCCCAAATAAATTCAGCTTCAAAGCAAACTGTATATCTATAGTCTTTTTTGAGTTTTAAAAATATCTTCAAAAAGTACCCTAAGGCCTGCATGCCTTAATGGCAAGTTCTCGTCTACAAACAATGGGAATACATTAATGTCCTTTGTTTGATGGATCTTCTAGGTGACTCGACATCAGCAAATTTATTCGTAGCTAGCAATATTTGCTTAGGCATCTTGACTCTCATTTTCATCAATGGTGAGAGGTCTTGTGTTGATTAGTATCATACATTAATGGCCACTAATTCAACTATTTCTTACTATTTTCGACATCAGCAAATTCATTCACATAGATAATAATTGTGCTAATGTGTGATAACAACATGAAGACTATCAGATCCATCATTATTCAACATTTTTAGCATATGTAGCAGATGTAGAAGATTCAGCAAATTCAGTAGAAACAATAAAGACTCACTTTCACAACTTTATCCACCATTTGCACGGCCAATTGAAGAAGCAACATATCAGATTTTTGCAGCTGCTACATATGCACAGCGTACCCATTTCATAAGTAAATAAAGGTATGATCTTTTATAACTTTCTATCATGCAATTCCTTAAAATCCTAAAGTTATAATTTTTGGAAAAACACTACACAATATTCCTTTTCTCTCTTCATAAAATAATAAAAAACCATCAGTTGGGGGGGAGGGAGATCACTCGATATATTTACATCTTATTCCACATCACTTTCATATAACCAACATACAACTACTATTGCATTAAGATTCAAAAAGATTATATTCTTTTCAAATCATCAAATTGATGAGCTTATGGCTAATTGAAAAAATAAACTCTTAATGTTTTCAAGATTTTGGATGCAACAAAGAATAAACAAAGTGTTGTTACACAAGAACCAATACTCATCAATTTTGGTTGTCACACAAGAACCAAGCATAAAAAAAAAATCAATTTTGGTTGTCACACAAGAACCAACTATAAAGATAAATGTTGCAATTCAATGTATTTAAAAAAAAAAATTGCAAAAATAATGAAGTTATAAAATTCTATGATAATGCAAAGTTACAGGAGAATTGTTACAAGCCAAAACTCATTCAAAATCAAGACAATTCAAAGGTCAAATGAATCAATGTAATAGGTTGCATGAGGACATGCAACAACTTCAGTTGTGGGGTATGTTGGGTCTCAGAAATGTCCTTAAAAAGACACCCACTTTCACCATCATGTCCATTATATCATCCACATTTCACCTCCATTTAACTACCATGTCACTACATTCATCTCACTTTCATTATCATTTGGGTTACCCTTTGTGTTTTCCAAACATGATTAATTTCTAGTGTTTTTAAGTGAATTTTTTATCAACAGTTGGGAAATAATATGCATATGCTTATACTTTAAAAGTGGAAAGAGTTTTGTGATATGTGTAGGTTCATTGGAAGCTTCTAAGCCCCTCTTATGTGGCTCCCAAAGATCAAATTTGAAATTATCTTCATGATATGAAGAAGAGTTGAAGGAGGGATATGTGGCTTATGGTTAGTAAATTGGTTGAGAATATTATGGATCAAAGGAGAGGAAGAAGGGTCCTCATTAATGAGGAGGCTGCTTAGGACTTTGTATAAATAGGAGATCTCTCTCCTTTATTTGTAATATTGTTAATCTTATTATTTTGTACTTTGTAATTTTGGAGAACTTGAATAAAGCTTTGAGGTTCCAAGCATGGATGGAGATGTGAAGTTGGAAATATCATGGAGCATATTAGAATGTAAGATAAAGTAGGTTTTATTTTTCAATTTTATTTTGTATTAGTTTTTTATTTCATTCAAGTATGTCGTTTCATTTTGATTGTTATGATGTTTTCATTTCATTGAAATTTTGATAGTTTAGATTTTTCATTCATGCAAGCGTATTCGACCAGTCGACTGTAGATTTACTTTTCATGTAAGAGTGTTTTTGAATCCATGAAGAATGCTAGATTATATTTGATTTATGTAGTTATTTACATTTACAGTTCACTGTTGAATCTTGTGCTCGCCAAGCCATCTCAAGAAAGTGGCTCTGTCATTTTCCAATTGAAAAACCATAGGTTTCTAATTTATGCATGTGTGTTAGATTAGTTTTCAATTCTGAAAGCATAGATTATACTTTCAATTACACACAGTTGAAGTTATATTTCATGCTTTTATGGATCCTATCATTGTTGTCACATTAGCTCCCAATTGAGATCCATAACTTGCATTTGATTACACAACAACTGTGAAGTTTACACTAGTTTTGAATTTTGCAAGCGTAGATTAGAATTCAATTATGCAAGTAGATTAAATTTTAATTCTTGAATGTAGAATAGATTTTCAAGTTAATATAGGAATGGTGTGATTAGGTCAATTCTTAGTTTTCATAAACTGATCTGTAGCATATATTATGCATGTATGTCTCACAAGTCCTACGGATCCCGGATTGATAATTTATGTTAGTAATCTAATACAAATTATTTTACTCAACAATTTGTATGTTGTATTATTCATACTGATGATTCATTAATTCTGAATAGAAACCAGTAATTTCTTCTACTTGCATTGTTTATTATATAGTCAGTTAATGATTTCTTTATATTTGGCTAGCTGATCAGATAAGCAGTGAATGAATCATCGTTTAAGGGAAAGATTAAAATTGATAATTAATTAAGTTTCCTTGTACTGCGCATAAGAGAAATATATTCTATCTGTAATATCATGTATGCATTTATATGTTATTTTTCTAAATGGATGCTAGTAATTAAGGGGAGTATCATTGGAAAACCTAATGTAAACACCTTTAATGTCAGTTGAGTTAAGAGTGTGTCCTTACAAATAGAGGGTTACATGGATATGGTAGTATGCGGTTATTTTGAGGATCGTTGGGTTAAAGGTGCACATTTACACAAGAGAAATCGGCATGTGGGATTAAGGGAATGTGCTGTGATTTTTAGGATAAATTCACAACCCAAGAATTTTACATTAATATCTTCAAGAGAGAGTGGACTAAATAAGATTGAAGTTGTTATAGTAAATTGTTAGCTAAGATACCAAGCAATATATCTTAGTTTAAGGAAATCAAGAGAATGTATAAGACTGGTCATGCACACTGAAACAATTTAAAACAAGATGGTATAAGGAATATATGGGATCTTCGCTTCTCATTAAAAGAAGAAAAAATTGTGGTGGTCTACATGTATAACCGGGAAGGTAATTCTAGTATCGTTGAGGTTGTTCAAGCCACCGAATGTACTAGGACTATATATATATATATATATATATATATATATATATATATTGCAAACATTTTCATCGTCCAAATCGGCGGATAAATAGCCAACCTATAGGTAATAGGTGAACCACTAGAATGTGCCATATATCATGACAAAAGTATTGAAATTGTTTCAAATAATTGACTAATGTGTAAATGGATTGGTTAAATGGTGATGAGGCGGGCTGTTATAGCACTCATCACAAGTTCAATTCCCTTCCCCGGTCGGAGTGATGTATCTAGACATGTTGATGAAAATGGAGTAAAAAGAAGAAAAAAATAAAAAAATAAAAAGAGAAAAAGTGAAAAATGAAAGGAACTACCAAGCTTACAAAAAATTGTGTACAAAACACTAATATGGATCAGTAAATAGCGATTTTACAGAGTATGAAATGAAATGAGCAGATTTTTTCATTGAATGTACACCTAAGTAAAGAATGGAACAGAGTTCAGAAACAGGAAATTAACTATAAAGGAATCTCTCTCATTTACTTAACGCACATGTAAATACTAACTACGGTATTTATAACACGAAAGCATCGGAATTGAAGCCATGTTATTATAAAAGGTACTGAACATGGAAAGTAGATACAATTACCGAGTATTGAATCTAAGAAGGACTCTTTTAAAAACAATAATTTTCAACGTTGTATTAATAATGACCAGGAAAATTAGAACACCTAATGCCTCATTTAACAAATTGAGCAAATTTAAAAGTTATAATACAGTATGACATAGATAATTTTATCTTAGTGATAGCGTCAGGTCGACATACATGACATTGAAACTCTCCACAGTGAGAGCTTGATAGGAAAAAACGTACAACTCCGTAAATGAAATAATAAATTAAGGTCGATAGGCCATTTAAATTATATAAACAAGTATGGGTATATCGCAGTTAACAATATACAATGGGGATTACAAAACTCAAGAATTAAAACACCCAGGTGAACTGAATAAAAACAAAGACAATTGAATCGGCCAAGAAAACACAACGACAGCACTCGAAACTCATCATTTGCACCATTTTTCCATCAAATCAGCTAGTTCGAATAGTTCAATTGTGGAACTCCGTAGCATGAGGGAAAGAAAGGTGAAACCACCGACCTAGGAAATTCCAAGCAACTTGTGAGTTGGGGGCAAATCAAACCCACCAAAGAATGAGCCAGGGGATGAAAGTCATGGTGCATACCTACGTGAGTAATTAAATTAGTTAACTAAATGAAAACAATGATGTGTGAAAACCAATGTGCACAATCAAACGAGGAATCCAACACTAATTACTAGAGAAAATAATACTTATCCTTACATGATAAAATGAAATTGGGGGGTTATCCCTTCACCATTTATAATGGAACCAAAGTAACTTTCAGAGTTGCATATAATTAAAACCCACATACAGAGAAATGTGGAAGGAAAAAGAAACGAATATACTCATTTAGAAAAGAAATAATAAGTTCACCTAGAAGGAGAGGCGAGCATATGCAATATCTATCAATTTAACCAAGTCGCTCTGGTTATCGAATGGCATACAAGAGTGGGTAGATCCAATGGGTCTTGACCATTGTTATTGGATGTGAGAATAAAACCCCAAATTTTAAACTCGTAAGTAGGTTTAGCCAACAAAAAAATTTGAAATATTTACTTAATGGAAGTAGTGAAGGCGCTAGAAGTGAACAAACAAGCTCAGCAAGAACCACCAGTTGTTGACTTTGGGAGAATGAAACCTAACAGGAGCCACTATAGCCAATAAGGGGAAATGCTAAATGACACAGAGGAAAAGGGTTATTCAATTTTAGGGTTTGTGTAGAGAGAGAGATACACCATTGGATGAAGGGAGAAAATCTCCATTGTCCATCGGTAGGTGTTGGTTTGAGGGGTCTTGAACCAGGTTCAGATTTTAGGTTAACCAAAAAACTCTTGTACTACTGGCCCTTTCGGCAATGACCTACTTGTGCAAGTCAATGTCTCACCCGAAGTAGTATGGGAGGGTGTTGGAACCAGGTTTCCGCACCCCGAGAGAGATATTTTAATGATGCGGGTGCCTTTAGATCTTGAACAAGTCTGTGAAAAGAAAGCCCTAACTAGAAACCCTTAACAGTATAACTTAACAGAGCGCCTTGCGTGCAGCCCACAACTCATAAGATAATCAATTAACATGAGAAATATAACCCAATATCACTAGATCTATGCATTCATCATTCTTTGAAGCATCTAATACATGTGCACAATCAATCTACTAACATTATTCACTATCACAGAAATATCTTAGAAATAGCATGCAACGCAACTCATAACAGATCATAGAGATATCCAATATCACCAAACGTCCTTATATTCACTAAATAGTTCAAGTTCCTCTTACAGAGTCTTTCACATACCCGTGCACATAGCCAGCGGGGTCCGCACACAGCCGGACTTACGATCTCCGCGCACACAGCGAGTAGGAGCCCTTACCCAGACAAAAACCTCAGAGAAGATCTATCATGAACAAATGTACCATCAAAATTACTAGAACTTACTCTTCGACTCATCTTAGACTCTTACTTATACTTTTAGCCCACATTATACTAGGGTCCGCAAATCGTGGTTTGTGACCCCTAGATATACCATTTTTTCCCATTACAATGCATGAGGGACTTTGACCCGCCCCAAAGTCCCTTAAATTATGTTGCGCATGACTAAAATACTCAAAATAGTCCAAAAATATATCCAAAATTGCATTCAGGGGCCCTGCTCTAATAGGCCCCCAAAACAATCTTATGACTCGTCCCGAGTCACAGCGGCGGTGGGGTCTTCATCTTGCTCTGGAGTTGTACGAGGGCAGTGGAAAATGGTGTTAGCATGCCCTTGCTCTACACAGCTACATTATGTGCGATCTCGACCAAATGTTGTGAAATCATCCCCTCAGTAGCCAAAGTGACACTGTCCAATGTCTGATTCAATGTTTTAACCGAGTGTCCAGGTCCTGCGAGAGTTTCATCGCTTCATCCACCCAGGGCTTCAGATGATCACTAAGAACTTTCTTTTTATGGCAGATCCCCTCAATTTTGTCTTGTAATATACCTAGGGGGGGATAATATAGGGTACAGAGAGAGGTAACCAAGGGAATAATTTAATGTTATAATATAAGAATGATAAATAAATGGGCCATAGTTAATAAATAAAGTGGTTAACCCACATTATGTAAGGGACCACATTTAGCTAGGGAATAAAGTGGTAAGCCCATTGTATTGGATGTATGGTATTGAGAGACCCATGGTAACTACCCATGGTATTGCATGTATGAAACCTATATAGAGGCTAGAGACTCTCCATTGATAGATATGAAGGATTATGGTATGGGCAAGCATATGGCTTGTGGAGTGATCTCCTTCCTTAAGGAGTGAATGTATGGTGTTGCCCTACCTCAAGGGTTTTGATATAAATGAAGATCTGGAGTTTTATCTTCTATGGTGTTATTTCTTGGGTATATTTTCCATTTCTATACATTTTCTTTTCAGATCTATTACAAGTGGTATCAGAGCACTTTCTTGGGCAGAGTTTGGGAGATTTGTTTTTTCATTGTTTCGCAGGAAATTTTTGGGTGGCGAGTTTGTAGAGCAGATCTGAAAATTTTGGCACAAAATTTTTAGAAATAAATATCAGATCTAGATTCCTTACGCAAAAATACCCAATTTAAAAAAAAAATCAGTCGAATCGGAGTTCGGATGAGGGTGATATCGCTGATTTAAATTCAATTGTGTTGCAGAAATGTTTCTGACGACAATTTATGTACGACGGCTCTCCTGACATTTTTTGTAGGTTCTGGTGCAAAATTTCAGACAACTAATTACAGATCTGAGCTCCCCTTGAAAAATCACCCGATTTCAAAAAAAAATCGGTCAAATCAGAGTCTGGATGAGGGAGTTATCACTAATTTAAAATCAGTCATTTTTTCAGAAATTTTGTGACGGCGAGACTATTGCAGCGCAGATTTGTGTTTTCAGAGTACCTAGATCAGGATTTCAGCAACATGGATAGATGCAAAATGACTATTCAATTTCTGAAAACAGGTTATATTAAGGATTCTGAGTTATATTGACCAAGTAATGTCCATTTTAAATTTTTTCCAAAGTAAGTGATTTTCTTCAAAACCCTTACTTTGTTTTAGAGGTTCTCGCAAGATGAAGTTTACAGGAAAAGATGATGGCCCTACTATTGAAGATTTTTTACAATATCACACTCAATACCGAAATTTTTGGATATGCTCCATAGGGCTTCATATGAAAGATGAGGCAAATAAATGGTGGATCTCACTTGATAGCTCAGTGAGGAAACTTCCTGAGAAAAAACTTTAAAAAATCCTTTTAGACAAGTGGTCTCAAGCCGGAAAGAAGGACAATAAGAGCCATAAAGACTTATTTTCTACTAATATTTCCATATTATGGGTTCATGGAAGTATTCAGAAAGAGAACATCATTGTGTCTATCATTCCTAGTTGCAAGCATAATTGTATCAATGTGAATTTGGCTAAAAATTGCAAGTTCCAGCAAAGCATATTGAAAACACACAGGTTGATAATGAAAATGTTAAAATTTATAAAGATTTGAAGATTTCTATGGATAAGTATGTGTTTCATTCCGATTTTTATGCTTCAGATATGGTTGTTGTGGATGTTGTTTTGGGACACCCTTGGATGGAATCCGTTGGTACTGTCAATTTTAATGTGTAAAAAAAATTCATGAAACTATGGTATAAAAAGAAGAAAATTACATGGCATGATATTTGCATTAAAAACCATGCAGAGACCGGGGAGGAAGAAGCACAAATATCTAACGACACAGACACATCAGATGATGAGACTTTGATGGTAGACAGCCAAACACAGGCATCAAAGCAAGTAACAACAAAAGAACCAGACACCACTCCATCACCAATAATGGAGGAATTAATGAAAGATATTACATCAGTTAAAGCTTCAACATATCACCACCCGCATCACCCAGCAAGACAACAACTAGCAAGGTGGAAATGAATTAGCATCAAGGACAACAACCCCTGGATGACACAGAGAGGTTCGACGATCCATTGACAACACATCAACACAGAAGAACCACCAGAACCTGCTTTCATCTCAAGCGAGCGAGGCACCGACTAGATCGAGTGTTCACCTTTCTCTTGGATGGCTAGATGCACGTGAACGGTGTCAGTGGATTACTCATTTAAGTAGATCTTATTATTTGTGTTCCTATGTTTTGGGGATGAAACATGTTTAAGGGGGGTGTAAAGTAATATACCTAGGGGGAATAATATAGGGTACAGAGGGAGGTACCCAAGGGAATAATATGATGTTATAATATAAAAATGATAAATAAATGGGCCATAGTTAATAAATAAAGTGGCTAATCCATATTATGTAAGGGACCACATGTAACTAGGGAATAAAGTGGTAAGCCCATTGTATTGGATGTATGGTATTGAGAGACACATGGTAACTACCCATGGTATTGCATGTATGAAACCTATATAGAGGCTAGAGACTCTCCATTGAGAGATGTGAAGGATTATGGTATGGGAAAGCATATGGCTTGTTGAGTGATCTCCTTCCTTAAGGAGTGAATGTATGGTGTTTCCCTACCTCAAGGGTTTTGATATTAACGAAGATCTGGAGTTTTATCTTCTATGGTGTTATTTCTTGGGTATATTTTCCATTTCTATACATTTTCTTGTCAGATCTATTACATGTCTCTTAGAGCATGACTGTTGTGAAGGCGCGTCAGTCGCTGGGCTGCAACAAGGGTGGGCATGGCTACCTCCAACTGATCGAATTCTTGTTATTTGTGGCGCATATCCTGAGTGAATTGTAGGAGAAGTGGGTCTCGTTTTACTGATGACCATAGCTCCATAGCAGTGTCCAGTAATTTATAACCTTTGGTGATGTTAGCAGAAATACTCCCGGTGGCTTCTTAAACCAGTGTAGCTCGCTGAGCTCATACCTCCTGAGGAGTCTCAGGTTGTAGCTTCACTTGCAGTGCATCAATTTGTTGTTCGAAGTCGGCTTTGACTGTTTGGACCTCGGACCTAGAAGCCTTCAATGTAGAAACAAAGCTCTCAATTTTGGCCTAGGGCACAGTAGAGGCGAGAATGATAACTTCGGGCACCTCACTGCACAACCAATCGATTAAATGTTCTAGCTCAGCTCATTGTGCGACCGCTGCTTGTTGTACTGCCTATGCTTGGACAAATTCCATTACCTTGGTTGCGATCATCTTTTCTACCTTGCTTAGTTGTTGTTTCATGCGCGCCTCCCTGCTTTGTAGCTCAGCAGAGATGAACAAGTGGAGAGTGTGTAGCTGCCCACTCATTATCCTTGCAAGATCAAGGCCGGCCTTCATACATGCTTGGACTTGCATGCACAAGGTTGGCTTCTCTATGGTCATGGTTGCGCCCGGGAAGGGGAAATCCTGATTTCTATTGTGGTGATCAGGGCAGTTGCTGGCAGGATCGCTTGAATTAGCCTTGCCTGATTCATGCTCGCTTGCAATGTGTGTGCCTTCAGCTGCAACCCCTGTAATCCAGATTGCAATGCCTCCACTGCGGCCTTGTGTTTATCTTCTAGGGTTGTCCATCGGTCCTCTAACACATTGGCAACCACATCTGCTATCTTTTCCAGGTCTTCGTCGATTAAGGTAACCTCCGCAGCTTCGCTAGACTTGTCTCCTTTGTGTTTTTTCTCTTGGACTACCATTGGGCTTACCCAATCAGATTGTTCCAAGGGTTCAATAATACCTGCGGCCACAATCTTATCTAACTCTTCCTTGACTTTCTGCTTATATTTAGAATTCAGTCGATAAGGTTGTTGCTTGATGGGACGTCCATCCGGCTTCAAGGTGATCTTCATAACACCCAGATCTCCTACAATTCCCTTGAGCTCAAAGAACTTTGTAGGAAATAGATCATGATATTCGGTCAATAGCTCTACAATCTTTCCAACATTATTATTGTCCCAGTAATCCCCAATTTTGGCCAACTTGGGCTTCTCCTCCGTCCCTATGTTAAATTCCCTCGACTTCAATGGTTTGGTAACGTCCACTTTCTGCAATGAGGGTCCTATGATTGCGCGTTCTCCTTCATATTTGGGGTTTGTAATATTCCTGGGATCTTCGTCACTGTCCTCTACTTACAAATTCCTACAATTGACAATATCTTGCATCTACACACCCCATGTTGGTGTGGCACATTCCTTCTGAGGCAAAAACTCATCAAATATAAAAGCATTTATATCCTGCAGGGCTTTGTTGAGCTCCAAAGATGTTCTTTCTTCCACCACATTCCACTCCATTTCCTTTGTCCATTATTAATCACAGGCTCAAATGATCAGTAGAATTAGTTAAAATTGCTTTAAGAATGAATATCATGACTAACTTGCCATGTTTTTATGATTTTGTCATTGTAGTACTTTTTGAACTAGATCTAGCTACAGAATGCAGACATTCTGTAGCTAGCTGCCGATTCTGCAGCTGTCTTCATGTCTACGCAGGTTCCAGGTGTCATCTTGGATAAAAACACATATGGGCGTATTCCACATCATTCCCTCATCATTTTTTACTCTCCACGAAGTTTGAACGGAATTCTATAGGCAGTTATGTACGTGGGAGAGACTCCTAATAGGACAAGGACAGTCCAGATGTCCTTAATTCTATTACGTGACCACCATCAGAGTCCTAGTTTGGTTTTTATTTGGAAAGACAATTATCCCTAGGTTATCTCAAGACAGTTATGTAATTTTGATTTTAAATATGGCTCGGGAAACCGAGGGACAAGGTTAGATTTTGTATTTGACTGCTAGATTTCAGAAGTACAAAAAACACTATGTTTTGAAGTAATTTCTCTCTAATGCAAGAAGTATCACTTTATTGAAAGCACTGAGTCAATCTTGAAGTAGATTTTGCGTGCTACTCCGGTGATAGAGGGCCTATGCCTCCTGAGCAGCCTTGTTTATACGGTTTAGATGAGTATTTTAGTCTCGTTTTTCATTTCTAGCTTAAGCACGTTTCTGAAGTTTATGTTTCATGCTTGTTTACATTGATCATCACAGCTAGACTTACTCTTATAAACTCTTCCAAAATATCATCACGATGAATAAGGCATAGCTGTGGTGTTGTAGGTTTTAGTTGCATTTCCTTTCGAATTTTATGATTTATGCTTGTTTACACTAAGTGTCACAGCCGTTCTTACTCCTACAAACTCTTCCAAAATATCATTAATAATGAATAAGAAACAGCTGTGGTATCTTAGATTTTAATTGTATTTGCTTTCAAATCTTATGTTTATGTTCAATTGCATTGAATAATACAGCTAGAATTGTTTTTACAAATTCTTCCAAAATATCATTCACATTGAACAAGATGGGTTGTAGAATTCCAATAGACTAACTGCATGTTTGTTTAGTCATAACACTCCGGAGGATGATTTCATTTAGTTCAGCTCTGTCACTACATTTCAAGTTTGATAATGGCATTTTAATTTAACTTTGTTCACTGTACTTCAAGTAGATTAGTAGCATTCTAGTTTAGTCTTAGCTCACTGTATTAGCATTCTAGTTTAGTTGTTATCCATTGCATTTTAAATTGTATTAGTTGTTAAATTTAGATACCACGGTCTTCATTATTTACAAAAACTTCTTTTGTTCCAACCTCATATTAATACATAATTATCTGGACAGAAGCTAGTATCAGTCTAAGGCCTGGAGTATTTTGCAACCTTTTTACCATTTCACAAATAAGCCTTTTCTCAAGGACCATTCTAAAAATAAACCTATAACTTTTGAGTGAGGCCTAGTGGTGCTAAATTGAGTTGCAGAACAGAATTAGAAGTTGGTTTAGAGTAAAAATCTTATTGTGCTAAAAATTTTCTTTTCCAAATATGTTCCAATAAACCTTTAATCATGGATGAGATGTTGTAACATTGTAAGTTGATTGTTTATTTATGAGAACTTCATTCACAATTAACTTGTTCATTTCTCAAACTCTTCCAACACATTTTTAATGAATGAATTGGATAAGTTCAAGCTCATGTTGTGATTTATTTCCTTACAATGAAGTCATTATCAAGCTTTGCATTTGTTGTTTGCCAGCCATAGGTTAGGCTTTGTTCTGTTTTAGTATTTGCATTTATTGTTTGCCATCCATATTTTAGGCCTTGCTCTGCTTTAATATAACCAATAGCTTCTTTTCACCAGCATTTAGTTCTTTCCCTTTTCAAACATAAAACCATAAAACCAAAAACATTAGAAAACACTAAACACAACGTAGTGAGAAACAAATACCTAGGCACATATAGTGCACCACACTTCAGCAGTTTACCAACCCTAGTTGACAATTAATGAACTCAATTTAGGAACACTAGGTTGAGCACAAACATTTTGGCGCCGTTGCAGAGGAAGTGTAACTAGGTAGCCTTGTTTCTTAACTCCCAAAAACAATGAAATGCGTAGAGAGAGAGACTCAAGGGGTAGATTCATAAGAAGCAGAAGCAGAAGTTTGATTCCTAGAACACCACTTGTTTCATCAAGACCTAGAGCCAGCACACCTCCAACTCAGACCCACATTCAATCCTTTACTGATCCTAGACTTCCAAAAGACTTAAGATCAGATATTCCATTAGAAAGACCTTCCACTTCATCCACTGAACCTGTCTTAGAAGAAGATTCAAGGACCCCTGCTAGAGACACAAACTTTTCCACTTCCACAGAAGAATCAACTATGGCAAAAGAAGGGGGAGGAGGAATCTTTAATGGAGAACACACATTATTTGGAGGGGGTAGAGGTAGAGGTAGAGGAGAAGGAGGTAGAGGAAGAGGTAGAAGAGAAATAGGAAGCTCTTTTGGGTTTCCTATAGTAGATGAAGAAACCAATACAGCTATGAAAAACATTTCACCCTCTGTCCTTCCAAACTTCTATGGACTTAAAACCGAAGATCCTAAAACCTTCCTATTTGAATTTGAAGTCCTGTGTAGAACTTATGACTACTTACAAGATGCTCAAAAACTTAAACTATTTCCTTCAACATTGAAAGGAGCAGCATTGAAGTGGTTTATGAGTTTGATCAACAGTTCTATTAGAACATGGGAAGACATGAAACAAACATTTCTAGAAAGGTATTTGGATTATTGTATGACAGTCAATCATAAGGAGGAAGTGTTCAAGATGATACAAAAAGAGGATGAAAACCTGGAAGATTTGTTGGAGAGATTTCATTACAACATAAAAAGAGCAAAAATGGAAAACTTAGACCAAGACACCTTAAAAGATATTTTGTTGAAGACAATTAGGGATGAATGGTTGGATATCCTTAACATGATGGGAAAAGGGGATATATCTCAGCTCACATTACCTAAAATATCTGAGTTATGTATCAACCTTTCAAGAGAAAAATCTAAAACTGTGAAAGGACCAAGAGACCCTGCTCTTGCAAGGGTAAGTAAGTCTGCTGTTGGGACAGTAAGTAGGGCAGAGATAGGGCATATGCTTGATGAATTCAAATCTGACATCTTAGGGAGTCTTAGTGAAAAAATAGACACCCTTAAGTTACAAAACAAGCAAAAAGTTGAATCTGATGCTTTAGCAATCTTTTGTCCCAAATGTAGAAAGAAGCATGCCTTGAGAGAATGTCCTTTGGATGCAAAAGTTGTAGAGACCTGTGTGATTTGTTCAGAAAAACATGAGACCAAGAATTGTCCTTCACTTCCTGGTCTTAAAGCTGTCTTTCAATAAGATAATCCTACAAGTTCCACAGAATCTCTCAATTTTGTCTCTAGAAGGCCTTGGCAAGGACCTCAAACACAAGGATTTCATGATCAAATGTATAATCAACCCCCACCAAATTGGAATTTTTGGCAGCAACCTTGGCCCCAATTTCAAAATCAATCTCAAGCTTGGGCACAAGAAGCAAAAAATCCATATGGAAGATACTCCCAGTACTATCAATATCCACCATCCTATCCACCATACCCACATTTTTCTCCTCAAAATCCTCAACAAAATCCTCAACAGAATCCTCAAAATCCACAACATCAAAATCAACCACTCCCCTTACCATTTCCTCAGAAATCAAATCAGTTGCCTGCTCAACCCATACCAAACCCCAACAATAAAAATCCTCAAAACACATACATGATAGAAGGCCAACAGTTTCCAACTTATTTAATTAATCCTCTAGACCTTAGTGATGTTCAACTTAGGTCTAGAAGAATACTTGAAAAGAGGAAACCTTCTGTGATCATACAAGAACAAGATAACTCTGAGGAAGATTCTCTACGAGAAAATAAAAGTCTTGAAGAAGACACATCTTTTCAAGACCCAAACATTGAAAAATCAAAACAAAAAGAACCAATAATTTCAACTCCTGTATTAGAACAGTGATCAACATCTACTCCTACACCTCCCTTTCCAGAAAGATTACAAATTGATAGATGTGTAGAAAAACAAATTATGGTGCCTAATAATGATTTCCTAGATGAGCTAAGAAATATCTGTATTAAGATTCCATTATTACAAGCTATCAAGGAAATTCCAATTTTAGCAAAGACAATAAAGGAGTTGAGCATGAAGAAAATAAGAAAAAGAATAAGAGAGACAAAGAAAATTCAACTGGCATGAAAAATAGCAGATATCATGATGGGTAAGATTGCTATTCCAAAGTATCTAGACCCAAGAAATCCAGTTGTTAAAATTCACATCAATGGAATTGAGATCCAAAACACACTCATTGATTTAGGAGCAGCAATCAATATCATGAGTAGACAAATCATGGATAAACTGAAACTTCTTAATCTTCTCTTTACACCCACATTATTACAATTAGCAGACAGATCTGTGATCAAACCTGATGGGGTAATAGAAGACATTCCAGTGTCCCTAGATTATTGGGAATACTCTATGGATTTCATGATCCTAACTCCTAAGAATAATCTAGGTGGGCATCCAATTATATTAGGAAGACCTTGGTTAGCTACAGCTGATGCTTTCATTAGTTGTAGATCTGGTGATATGTACATCTCTGATGGTAGTTCAACTAAGAAATTCACTTTGTATCCTCCAGCAAGGACAATTACAGATTTAGATGATACTCAATGGATAGAGGATGAAGAAGACTTACAACATCTCTTCACAATTTCAGAAATTAGTGAAGATAGTCAAATTTTGAATACTTTATAAAACTTTGAATCCTCTTCGGAACATAAACATGAACAATTTCAAGAAGAATCCAACATTGATTTTTTTTCATCAAGGCAGATGTCTCTCTATTCCATGGATAAATTTGACAGCTCTACAATTGAGATATTTACAGGCAAAACTTTAAACATAAACAAGAACCTAGAAAAATCTCAACAAGAAGAGCTAGTCAAAATTTTACAGAGACATTCTTCTGCATATGCATGGGAGTACACTGATATGAAAGGGATAAGCCCCAAGACTTGCACTCATCACATCTACATAGAGGAAAATTGTAAACCAATCAGACAACCTCAAAGACGGATGAATCCAAATCTTAGGGAGATTGTTAAAGAAGAATTGCAGAAATTATTGAATGTCAATTTTATCTATCCTATTTCAGATAGTCAGTGAGTTTCTCCTTTGGTAATTGTGCCAAATAAAAATGGTAAATGGAGGGTATGTATTGACTACCGAGAATTATACAAAGCTACTCTTAAAGATCATTTTCCCCTACCTTTCATAGATCAGGTGTTAGATACCTTAGCTGGCAAAAAGTACTTCTCATTTCTAGATGGGTTTAGTGGTTATAATCAAATTCAAGTAGCACTTGAGGATCAAGACAAAACCACATTTACCTGTCCTTGGAGTACCTATGCTTACCGAGTATTGTCATTTGGATTATGCAATGCACCTGCAACATTTCAAAGGGCAGTATTAGGAATTTTTTCAGATCTAATACATGATTGTGTAGAGGTATATATGGATGATTTCACAGTTTATGGAAACAGATTTGAAGAAGCCTTAGTAAACATGGAAAAAGTCTTAAAAAGATGTAAAGAATCAAATCTTTCACTTAGTCATGAGAAGTGTTTTATGATGTTTACTGAAAGAATTGTTTTAGGACATCACATTTCAGGGGATGGGATTAGAGTTGATGAGTCAAAAGTTGAAGTCATCTCTAACTTATCTATTCCAAGTTGTCAAAAAGATGTTAGGAGTTTTCTTGGATTTACAGGGTATTATCGAAGATTTATAGAAAACTTCACCAAGATAGCATCTCCACTCTTCAAATTACTTACCAAAGACTGTGATTTCAAATGGAATTCTGATTGACAGTTAGCCTTTGAGACCCTGAAAACAAAAAATTCTAAAGCACCTATTTTAAGGGGACCTAACTGGAAGTTACCTTTTCATATTTCAACAGATGTCTCAGATACAGCTCTAGGAGCAGTATTGGGACAAAAATACCTGATTCCTTATGCCATCTACTATACCAGTAAAAATTTAACTCCTGAAGAGTTAAACTATACCGTAACTGAAAATAGTTTTTAGCTGTTGTTTATGCCATAAACAAATTCAAACATTATATAACAGGCTATGAAACTTTTGTTCACACAGATCATTCTGCAATTAGATACTTAATGAACAAATCAATTACTAATGGCAAAGTCATAAGATGGTTATTTCTTTTACAAGAATTCAACATTACCATTCTAGATAGGCCTGAAAAACAAAACACAGTCGCTGATTTCCTATCTAGACTCCAAAACATCAAAGATGACACTCCAGTTGAAGATCAATTTCCTAATGAATATCTTTTTGGAATTTCTACCCAAACTTCTTGGTTTGCTGACATTGCTAATTATTTAGTTTCAGGAAAATTTCCTTCAATAATGAATGCAAGAGATAAAAGAAAAATCATTTATGACAGTGCAAAATATTCATGGGTTGCTAATGAGTTGTACAAGACAAGTCCAGATTTTATCATTAGGAGATGGGTTCGGGAAGATGAGATGCCTGAGATTCTCAAAGCATGTCATGATAAACCTTGTGGCGGACACTTTGCTGATAAAAGGATAGCTTATAAGATCCTTCATTTAGGATATTATTGGCCATCCTTGTTTAAATATGTTAAAGAGTATGTCAAAAGGTGTGACAGTTGCCAAAGGGTAGGAAAACCTTCTCCTTCAGGTGAGATGTCATTACAACCTCAGGTACATATTGAACCTTTTGAAAAATGGGTTTTGGATTTTGTAGGACCTATTAGTCATCCATCAAGACAAAAGAGATATATATTAGTTTGCACTGATTATGTTACCAAATGGGTAGAGGCCAAGCCATTACTTTTTGCTACTGAAGCATCTGTAGTTAATTTTCTTTTTGAGGATATTTTTACTCGTTTTGGTGTCCCGAGGGAAATTGTTACAGATCAAGGAGCTCAATTCACATCAAGGCTAGTGGAACAAATGATGGAAAGGTACAAAATCAGACACAGAAAATCTACTCCCTATCATTCACAAGCAAATGGTCAAGTGGAATCTACTAATAAGGTTATTGAAGGGATCCTAACAAAGACTGTCTATTTACATAGAAGAGATTGGGTAGATAGGCTTCCTGAAGACTTGTGGGCCTATAGAACTACATGGAGAAGCACAACAGGTCATTCTCCTTATGAACTTGTTTATGGAAAGCAAGTTTTGTTTCCCATAAAGTTTCAGATTCAAACTTTCAAAATGGCAGTTCAGCTAGGACTTGGTCTATCATAGGCACAAAAGCACAGATTGGAGCAGATTAATGAATTTGATAAGATCAAACAAGATGCAGTTCAGAAAACAAGTCTAGTCCAACAGCAAAGGACTAGATGGCATGACAAGCACATCAAGGAAAATAAGTTCAAGGAAGGTGACTGGGCTCTCTTGTTTGATTCAAAGTTCAAGGATTTTCAAGGTAAATTCCAAACACATTGGCTTGGGCCATATGAAATCATAAGAATATTTGACAATGGAGCAATAAAAATGAGGACAATAGATGAAGAGAAGGTCACTTTTCTTGTGAATGGTCATAGATTGAAGTTGTATCATAAGCCATTCTCAAGAGAAGAATTTGTCAAGAAATTCCAGGAAAGCAGTGATATGAAGTTAATGAAGAAGAATTTTTCTTCTTCATCAACTTAAGTGAATTTTCTGAAGTCACTTTATTGAAAAAAATAAATAAAAAATAAAATTAAAATTAAAAAAATAAAAATAAAGTATAAAGTATAAACATGAAAACCAATCATTGATTGGGATGTTTATACAGAAAAGGTGGAGTGAAAATCAGAATCTTTCTGACACTCTAGCTTTTCAAATCTGTTCTTTCTGCAAGTAGTTATTACAAAATCATAAGTGCAGATCCATTTCACTTATGGTCCGTCTCATTTTCCATTTCATTCATTCATCCATATTCCATTTCATTCATTCATCCACACTTCATTCACTTCACTCCATGGTCCACCTCATTTTCATTCCAGATTTTTAAAGTTTGATGTTTTTCTACAATTGAATAATACATATCATGAATTGCAGGCCACTTCTCATACTTCACTCCATTTCATAAGATGTGATCCATTCCACTCCATTACTCACTTCATTCATATCCCATTACACTATATTTTATTATCCATCTTCACTCATTCCATACAACATTCCATTCATGCTCCAAACCATTCCATTTCATGTTTCAAGTCTTCTACAGGTACATTCTGCAGCCAGTTAGACATTCTGCAGCCAGACAGACATTCTGCAGCCAGAGATCCTGAAGGCACTGTCTAGTAATCACCTGATCTGCAATAAAATGATCCTGCATATCCATGACAACAAGCAAAATCAAGAAGGTTATGAAGACTCAAAAATTAATGATTTTCAAGAGAGAACAAAGCATATGAAGAACACAAAAAAAAAAATCAGAGGAAAGGCAAAGGTAAAAGTTCTAATTATAATGACATATCATGAAAGATTTTAGTATAGTTAAGTTATGAATAATTCAAAAAGTTGTTTTAATTAATTTTGTTGATCATACCTAACCAACCTCCCGCAAAAAATTTGGATAAAACTCCTTCTATTCCACCATTTCAAATCTCATATTCGATCATCATTTAAAAATCTAAACAGTTAAAGTGCTGAAGTGATTGGATTAGTCACGTCACTAGGCCAAAGCATTTAATGATGATTTCGAATTCGTTACAAAATATCTCCGCGGTCTTTTCTTCCGTGATATCCTTCAACTCATATACATCATCCTCACCTCATTATATTCATTCCGCAATCACTCCATGTCATTCTTTCCCGTAGCCAATTTTTAACCATTCCGGTCTGTGAAACAGAGGCATCTCTGTAACAACCATTGTCACCGTGAACAGAGGAGCAACAATTTGGAGGTTGGAAAGAGGAGTTTTGGGTCTTATAGTGAGGACTGAACCGATTGGCACTAAGTACTTGGAAGGTTATCCTCAAGTCAGAGAAATGTTACAACAAGCAGGGTGGTTGCAATTCTTTGAAAAATTCAGTGGGTTTCATAAAGAGGTGACCAAACGTTTGCAAGATCCTTAAAAGGAACTGAGGTTGAGATAGGAGATATTAAATTCACCATTACAAAAGCTTCCATTGCAGAAGCAACCGAATTTCCCAGACAAGGAGAAAGGTGGTTTAAGAATAGAGAATTTCATAACGAATCATGGAAGCAGATACTCAAGTCATCAGGTATGGATGTTACCATTTTTAAAAAGGGTATCCCTAGCTCTGCACTAAAGAAAAAATGGAGGAACATGTTGCTTATCTTGCAAAAATTCATCACTTGTGAAGGAAGATATGGTATTTTCTATGTCTATCATATTCGGTTGATAATGCATTTCCTAGAAGAACTCAATTTGCCATTTTTCTTGCTTCATAGTTTAAAGAAAATGGCCTCAAGTGTTCAAAAGAGAATTCAATTTCTGGAAACAACCTTATACCACCATGGTTTAGTCAAAATTTTGATTGAACATCATTTGAGCAAAATGGGAGATAATTGGGAAGAGTTCTTAGTGAGAAATCACTTTGAGGAACCCAAGGAACCTCCACCTGAAGACAAACCTACAAAAAGAAGCAGAAGATGGAAAACCTCTAAAACTGAAACTGGTAAAACAATACAAGAAAGCAGTGAAGAAATGATTTCTGAGAAATTGACTCAGATTAAGAAGCAGCTTAAGAAAGAGAGGATAATAAGAAAATTTGCCAGAGAGAAAAGAGAAGGGCCATCTCAACCGAGAAGGAGCCACAGACTTAGAGGGATACTAAAGAAAACAAAGGTTAAACAAACTGGAGTCATAAACATAGAGGACGAAGAAACACCTACTGAGGAGAATTTTGATGAAGAAGTTCCAGAAATTGACCCAGCACAGCAAGAAATTTACAACTATGTTGAAACATTAGAGAGGAGAGCTTCAGAATTTAGAGACAGAACCCCTAGCCCACCAAAGTCTGAAATTGATATGCTAAGAAGAGATAGGTATGAGTTAGAATTACTCAACAGGCATATCAAGAATGAGAATGAAATTCTGAGAGAGTAGGTTAAACTGAAAACTGATATGAATTCAACTCTGTCTCTACAAATGCAAAAGTTGTATAAGGCCAGTGACAAATTGAAGAAGAGAAATAAAAAGTTAACCAGGGCACTCACAAATTTGAGATTCAAGTTAGTCATAAGAAAGCCCAGAAGGCCTTTGACTGCTAGGAAAAGCAGAAGAAGAGGGTTGGATGTCCTTGCAGAGGTCTCAGAGTTCATGGAATAGTTGCATGAGGACATGCAAGAATCTAGCAGTGGGGGTATGTTGAGCTCCAAAGATGTTCTTTCTTCCACCACATTCCACTCCATTTCCTTTGTCCATTATTAATCACAGGCTCAAATGATCAGTAGAATTAGTTAAAATTGTTTTAAGAATGAATATCATGACTAACTTGCTATGTTTTTATGATTTTGTCATTGTAGTACTTTTTGAACTAGATCTAGCTACAAAATGTAGACATTCTGTAGCTAGTTGCCGATTCTGTAGCTGTCTTCATGTCTACGCAGGTTCCAGGTGTCATCTTGGAGAAAAACACATATGGGTGTATTCCACATCATTCCCTCATCATTTGTTGCTCTCCACAAAGTTTGAACGGAATTCTGTAGGCAGTTATATACGTGGGAACTCAAACTAGGAGAGAGACTCCTAATAGGACAAGGACAGTCCAGATGTCCTTAATTCTATTACGTGACCACCATCAGAGTCCTAGTTTGGTTTTTATTTGGAAAGAAAATTATCCCTAGGTTATCTCAAGACAGTTATGTAATTTTGATTATAAATATGGCTCGGGAAACCGAGGGACAAGGTTAGATTTTGTATTTGACTGCTAGATTTCAGAAGTACGAAAAACACTCTGTTTTGAAGTAATTTATCTCTAATGCAAGAAGTATCACTTTATTAGAAGCACTGAGTCAATATTGAAGTAGATTTTGTGTGCTACTCCGGTGGTAGAGGGCCCCTGCCTCCTGAGCAGCCTTGTTTATACGGTTTAGATAAGTATTTTAGTCTCGTTTTTCATTTCTAGCTTAAGCACGTTTCTGAAGTTTATGTTTCATGCTTGTTTACATTGATCATCACAGCTAGACTTACTCTTATAAACTCTTCCAAAATATCATCATGATGAATAAGGCATAGCTGTGGTGTTGTAGGTTTTAGTTGCATTTCCTTTCGAATTTTATGATTTATGCTTGTTTACACTAAGTGTCACAGTCGGTCTTACTCCTACAAACTCTTCCAAAATATCATTAACAATGAATAAGAAACAGCTGTGGTATCTTAAATTTTAATTGTATTTTCTTTCAAATCTTATGTTTATGTTCAATTGCATTGAATAATACAGCCAGAATTGTTTTTACAAACTCTTCCAAAATATCGTTCACATTGAACAAGATGGGCTGTAGAATTCCAATAGACTAGCTGCATGTTAGTTTAGTCATAACACTCCGGAGGATGATTTCATTTAGTTCAGCTCTGTCACTACATTTCAAGTTTGATAATGGCATTTTAATTTAACTCTGTTCACAGTAATTCAAGTAGATTAGTAGCATTCTAGTTTAGTCTTAGCTCACTGTATTAGCATTCCAGTTTAGTTGTTATCCATTGAATTTTAAATTGTATTAGTTGTTAAATTTAGATACCACGGTCTTCATTATTTACAAAAACTTCTTTTGTTCCAACCTCATATTAATACATAATAATCTAGACAGAAGCTAGTATCAGTCTAAGGCCTGGAGTATTTTGCAACATTTTTCCCATTTCACAAATAAGTCTTTTCTCAAGGACCATTCTAAAAAGAAACCTATAACTTTTGAGTGAGGCCTAGTGGTGCTAAATTGAGTTGCAGAACATAATTAGAAGTTAGTTTAGAGTAAAAATCTTATTGTGCTACAAATGTTCTTTTCCCAATACATTCCAATAAACCTTTAATCATGGATGAGATGTTGTAACATTGTAAGTTGATTGTTTATTTAGGAGAACTTCATTCACACTTAACTTGTCCATTTCTCAAGCTCTTCCAACACATTTTTAATGAATGAATTGGATAAGTTCAAGCTCATGTTGTGATTTATTTCCTTGCAATGAAGTCATTATCAAGCTTTGCATTTGTTGTTTTCCAGCCATAGTTTAGGCTTTGTTCTGTTTTAGTATTTGCATTTGTTGTTTGCCATCCATAGTTTAGGCTTGTTCTACTTTAATATAACCAATAGCTTCTTTTCACCAGCATTTAGTTCTTTCCCTTTTCAAACATAAAACCATAAAACCAAAAACATCAGAAAACACTAAACACAACGTAGTGAGAAACAAATACCGAGGCACATATAGTGCACCACACTTCAGCAGTTTACCAACCCTGGTTGACAATTAATGAACTCAATTTAGGAACACTAGGTTGAGCACAAACAGACTTCATCCAATTTCTCCGTCCCTCCAACTAAGCGAAACGTCACCATGAAATCTTATGTCATTGTATCCCAATGGAGAGTGCATTGGTGAAGCTCTGCATCTAAAAACCAGGTGGTGGGGACCGGTCCTAATGAATGAATAAACATATGGAGCCACTCATTCTAGGTCATTTCATTCCATACCTCCATCCACATAGTAAAGTGCTTGCGTGGATCCCCACGACCAGAAAAGAGCTCCATTAGTGGGTTGAATGAAGGCTCAAAGCGCAGGATCATCATTTTTTTACAGTCCTCCCAGTCCTGGAGAGCCCCCTTGTGTTTTTCCCACCACCGTACATGGGTTGCGCGCATAGCCAAGTCAAGTGCCTAGAACCTCCGTTCTTCAAGGACATCTTTTTCCAATGCTTTAAGAAATTCCTTAACACTACCAGAACCATCAATGTAAGTCTCTTACCTTTGACGAGATGCACCGGAAGCTCTTTGTGATATTGAGGAAGCATAGCGGAGATACGTCATGCAACCAGTGCTACCAATTTTCCATCTTGCCATCCGAATCTGAGAAACATGAGCTTTATTTTTCCCAATTTAACATGCCATCAGCTATAGGGTTGACCCAATCATCATCCCACGCAGTCAATTTGTAAATATGGTCAACATCCTCCTCATTGTGCACCGCTTCTATATATCGTTCGCCTTCTATTGGATACAGAGGGACTATTACCCACATACCATAATTCTCAAAGACCATGCTCCTCCTTTTCAGGTTGATTATACCTCCCATGTCAATAGCTCAATCCGGTCCTAATAGCGTAGGGTAAGGGTATGCATCATCCACAATCTGGATTACTTCGAAATCTGCATATACTTTAACTCCTGCAATGTCTACCACAACCTTAGGCAGTATTCCCAGTGGAATGATCTTTTGTTGGTTAGCTATAAATAATTGAATGGTGGACCACTCCAATTTGGGTTCTCCCATCCTTTGTCAGATTTGTTTGGGCAAGAAATTGGTGTCATTTCCTAGATCCAATATGACTTAATCCATTTCATACTCTCGAATCTGAGCAGTCATACACATCTCCCGAACAATCCTCTTCTTGTGCTTATAAATTTTGTTCATAGCCTTAATCTCCATTCGGGGGGCTTCCTTTTCTGCGCAGCTGTCTATAAATGATTGGAGATTCTCTACTACCTTCTGGTTGTGCAGTAACTTCATACAGGCTTCAAGGAATGGTTTGACTGCTTCGTCGATTTTTGGATCCATGGCATCTTTTGATGTTAATGCTCCCACCGTAGAAAAATATCTTCTAGCCTATATAAAAATTTCCTTATCTTTGTTCAGGTTTAGGCCTTCCTTCTTGTAGAATGCCTTTCTGATCCATGACCCTACATTAACTTGCTTCGCGGGTCCTCCAGTGGCTGTACCACTACGCGTTATTGCATTTACACTAGGGTCGTCATCGTGTAGCTCAGCTTTGACCATTTGCACGTTCTGCGTGGGTGTATGTTGCTTTTCCTACATCTTAGCTATCAGAATGGGGCACTCCTCAATTACGTGATCAAATTGCCTACAGTACCTGTAGGACTTCCGTGCAGGGTTAGGGAAATCACGTGTGTAATGTCCTAGATTTCCACAGGTATAGAAAATTAATTGCCCTTTTCCTCGACCTACGCCTCCACCTCTCCCCCCTCCCCTTCCTCTTGTCGGGGATCCTCCACGTACAGAGGGAGATGTTGGTGACGAGGTTTCGACCTGCACTATGTACAGGTTTTCATTGTCTATCAACAGCTCATACATTCGACAGTGGTGTTCATCATGACCAACTGATGAACAGAATCTAAAATATTTTTGCTTCAATTCTGGCACATAGGCTCTAAGCTGCGGCAGTGGTCAGTATCATGCTGGCCAGCTACCAGGCAATCAACACACCATAGGGTGGGGGTTCTAGGCCCAGCAAACTACCTAGAGTGCATCGAATTTGGTCCTCCAGCTCGTAGGTAATCCATAAACAAAAGGCACCGATCATTGGTGTGGCTCGCTCCTTTGCAATGAATTCACCAGACATCTGCGTCAACCTCTTTACCCTTGTGTTTTTGTAGCCTTTGTATCTCTAAGTGCATAGCTTCCAACTGACTTTGGATTTGCAGACTCCCAAGGGGAATATCTTCTCTAGGTGCAACCTCTAGCTTCATAGCAATCTTTAGGGTTTCAGCCTAAGTAGAAATCTTCTGTTGTCCCATAGGACCACGTACATGGGGTAACAACATGGCGATGAACCATTCCTTATGCTGGTCATCATCATAAACAAATCCTTCGTCACTGATAGTTTTCTTCAATCATTGATCGGCTTCCGACACTGATTCTTTTGCTTCTTGCTTGAAATATTTTAGCTCTACCACTACATGTGCGTAGGAATTCGACTTTTGAACTGTTGCTTGAGTTCCCTCTTGATATCAACAATAGTAGGAGAGGTGTTTTGTTTCAGATATCCCATAAACCAGTCCAGCGCGCAACCCTCAAAAGCCATGGCCAACTGCGCTCTTTTTACAACATCAGTATTAGTGTTTTGCGCAATCCATACTGCATTAACTACGAACCAGAACCAATCCATGTCCTCATCCCCCACACCCCTAAAGGTGGGTAGCTTCATGTGCGCAGCGATATCGTCTGCAGGTGGGGGTGGTGGCGGGGTAGGAGATGCCTGAGTCCTACATGAATTTTAGTATGGCGTAGCAGGAGAGATACATGTAGCATGCATAGCCTCATTTTCTTCTAGATCCGGAGAATCCCTCAAAGGGTTATATGTAGATATTTCCCCTCTCTTATTGATCTGATAATACTTCCCGCTGCACGTGGTGCTTTCAATCTGTTTGTAGTTCATTCACTCGGTGTGGCTACACAGAGCACTTTTTTGCTCAATAGCATCTTAATCAGCAAGGGAAATGTTCACAAGAATTTACCTCTCAAACCCTTGAAAAATATTCTCTCAGCTTCAGAGTACGACACAAAATAATCTACTGCAAATTCTATCACAAATCCAACCAATATACTATCAACCCAGTGATCTGTTGTCCAGGTGATTTTGTTATCAGTGTTTTCCAGTTGCTGGATTAATTCAGGGGTCCACTGTGTAACCCTATCATCCTTCCAACAGTTTTGGAACTCCGCTAATCTTGAAACCACTCCTGCAACTTTTGTGCAAAGGTCACAAAGAAGATCTCGTGCACCTCTATGAAGATATACTTATTCTTCCACTTTTCAATCGACAACTTCTTACTTTTGTTTTCTTTTAGAGCAAACTCCTGGATCTACTTTTCGAACCACTCGTCAATTTCATATTTTTCTGGATTCCACAAACCCTAACTCATCACCTGGTCTCTTTCTCAAAATGCTCCCAGTCCCAGCAACGGAACCATTTGCTAGTTTGAGGGGCCTTGACCCAGGTTCAAATTTGAAGTTAACCAACAAACCCTTGTACTAATGGTACTTTCGGCAATGACCTGCTTGCGCAAGTCAAGGTCTCCCCGAAGTAGTATGGGAGGGTGCTAGAACCGGGTTTCTGCACCCTGAGCGAGAGATTTTAATGATGTGGGTGCCTTCATATCTTGAATAGGTCTGCACAGAGAAATCCCTAACCAGAAACCCTTAATAGTATAACTTAACAGAACGCCTTGTGCGCAGCCCGTAACTCATAAGATAATCAATTAACAAGAGAAATATAACCCAATATCACCATTTCTATGCATTCATCATTCTCTTAAACATCTAATATAGGTGCGCAATCAATCTACTAACAATATTCACTATCACAGAAATATCTTAGAAATAACATGGAACGCAACATAACAGATCACATAGATGTTTAATATCAGCAAACGTCCTTATACTCATCAAATAGTTCAGGTTCCTCTTACAGACTCTTTTCACATATCTACGCACACACCCAGCGGGGTCTGCACACAGCCGAACTTATGGTCTCTGCGCACACAGCTAGTAGGAGCCCTTATCGAGACAAAAACCTTAGAGCAGATCTATCATGAACAAACATACCATCAAACTTACTAGAACTTAGTCTTCGACTCATCTTAGACTCTTACTTATAATTTTAGCGTGCGTTATACCGGGGTCCACAAACTGTGGTTTGCGACCCTTAGATCTACCCTTTTTGCCCATTACAATGCACGAGGGACTTTGACCTGCCCCAAAGTCCCTTAACTTGTGTTGCGCATGACTAAACTACTCAAAATAGTCCAAAAAATATCCAAAATTGCATTCAGGGGGCCCCACTCCAACAGTAGGCATATAACACCATGGGTATACCACGCAAATAAAGTGTGTTGTCCCCAGTTTATTGGCCATGGTGGCGATGGTCACATAGGCGCAGTAGAGGGTAGCATACATAGGCCCTATGCAATGTACGCCATACTTTTGGTCATTCAAATCAATATCAGATACATCTTCCCCATATTTCACCAGGTGTATGTAGAAACGGGGTTGATAGGCGATAAATACATTTAATAAAAATAAATTAAATGGTATAGATATCCAGACAACAATCAAATATAATGGTAGGCACAACCATTTTAGTGATTCGATAAATCCAATGGAACCTGGATTAGACATAGGCACCACAAGAATGGCTTTAAGGGAAGTTTAAAATAAAATGGAAGGTACAAGCATATCCCTCCAAGGTGGAACCATGGATGTTAAATTTACCCGAAGACTTTACTAATAGGGTGTATAGATAACGAAACCCTTAAGGCTATGAGTCAACCCTAAATTACATAAAGGTTGTTCATGAAGGTTGTTTCGATATTACACCATGTTGGACACCATTAAACATGTTACCAAACTCCATTTGGAAATGCCTAGCTGGAGTTATCACAAACAGTACCGAGATTTGCAAGGAAAATTAAGAGTAATTGTATTTCAAGTTATGTAATTGTTAATCCAAAATGTAACACTTAGCCACTGAATAAAGAAATGTATACTTATCCTATAGCCATATATTGTGAAGGAGTTTTGTACAGACACAACCATTCCATATCGTATGGGCCAATCGGGCTCCCTTACTTTACATTCATAGAAAATTGAGAGGTAAATTAATATAGATACCAATGAATCAAAGTTTAAGGTTGTGTCATATAGAGTTATGTCAGCAAGAAAAATGTGATTATGCCAAGCATAAATAAATTTATAATAAAAATGTGGTAGGAAAGAGGGACATGACATATCTCATGTTTTTTTAAATATTGATTTTTCATTGTTAAGATTCATAAGAAAACCACCTAAAATTAAAATCCATGAAAATAGTTCATACTAAAGTAAATAATCTATTTACCATGCACCACAATTTAGGCAAGTATTTGCATAAAAAATGAAAAGGAACAAGATGGAAATAAATATGAATCATGATGTTTTCTTCAATGCTTTAACATATAAGAGGAAAAGTGTAAATGTGCAAACCTCCGAGTGGTTACTATAATTAAAAATAATCTTTGTAAATTCATTCTAATAGATTTAAAGAAATTAATTATTTTACAACCTTTAAATTGTGTGGATTTTTTTTAATTGTGATAATTTTCCGAATAAATTAATTAAGTGAATAATCTACTTTTACTCTAGGGCAAATAAAATTATTAAATAAAGTTTGTGAAAAACTATCATATTATTGATAAATAAGGAATGGTGTTTACCTCGTTATTGATCACTCCCATACTTTTCAATTCTTCTAGTATGGGGGTCCATGCAGTAACTGTAGGGTAGAGGTCATGGTGCTCTGGGGAGTGTTGAAATGTTCCTCTCAGTTTTATCTTGATGAAATACATATTGTCAATGATTCCAGTTCCATTATAAAATGGATACAGGATCAGAATTCATTGGTTGTGCCCTCCTTACATCACTAACAACAACAAATTTTGGCTTTGAAAGACTCCTTTCAACATATTCCCTCCAGCTACATCTAAAAAGAGCGAAATGTTATGGAGTATTTCCTTTCCAAGAGGGGTGTTTCCATGCTACCTAGTGTCATCCATTTTAGCATCTCCATCAATGGCTCTGTTTGTAGTTCTGAATCCTTCTATGTTTAAGTTATGGCAGAAATTGGTGTTCTATAATTCTAGTTCTTTTTATTTCTAGTGTTTTCATCATTTTCTATCTCTTTTTTTATCTGTGGGATATACTTCTTGATCATGGACAAAGAAGCATATTGGTGGCTTTTTTCGCACGCTTTGGCCTGTTTTTGTAAGATGCTTTTGGAACTGTATTTTTGGGGCCTTTTTATCTATTGGCATTATGGAGGCATTCAGACTTTGGTTTTTCTCTCTATGCTCTTTTTTTTATCTTCCTGTCTTTGTATCTTTCTTAGACAGTGCTCTTTGTGTAAGATTTGATTGATCCTTTTGGATGTTTTCAGTGTTCATTGGCTTTGGATATTTTGTATATCTTGGAACATGCAGAATCATTCTAGGAACTATGTAACTTATTGTATTCTCATAATGAAAGTAGTTTGTTTTCTTCATGAAAAAATACATTCGAATGTATCAAGGGACGAGAGGGACGCATTTTTTTTCCAACTTTTGCACTCTTAAATAAGTTTGCACCTCATATATTCAATCCCTCTCGATGCATCCTAGATCCAATGTGCTTAAGATGGATCTATACTAGTTATTTTTATAGTTATACAAATAATAAAGTGATAATCATATTTCAATACTTCAACAACCTAGATTAGATCACCAAGGGTTTTTAATTTGTAATAGTAATAATAATAATAAAGTTGCCCTGAAGCCACACACAAAATTGGTGTATAAGATTCCCTTGTGTGTGGAACAAGAGATTCGTGATTTGATTGGTAAATTTTATGAAGGTGTATATACTTAACCCCACTCTCCATTTGAACTTGTAACCTCTCTTACAAGGAAACATATGCTCTTAACCTTCTGGCACAAGTTATACAAAGTGATTTGTATTAAAGTGTAGGCTCGAGAGCTTATTATGGAAATCAAGAGTTAACATTTGTTTTTTAATTACATAGCATATAAATTAGATAGAGCATGATGATATACTCAAATATGGATGGCAATGGATCTAGATTTGACATTTTCATGATAATATGGGCATTAGTATAATAAGTGCTTTTTTGGGTTTTTTTTTTTTTTTTTAACTACATTTTTTGTGAGATCAAAAATAGTGTACACTGGAGAGCTTAGCAAGGAAACCAAGAGTTTACATTTTTGTTTTCTCATTACATAACACATAAATTAGATAAGAGAGCATGATGTTCTAATCAAACATGGAACATTGATGTCAATGAATCTACATTTTACATTTTCATGATTACATAAACATAGTATAATGAGTTTTTTTTTTTTTGATGTTTTGTCATTTACATTACATTTTTGAATAATTCACAATGTAATCTATCATAATTATATGGAAATAGTCTTATAAGTAATATTTTTAAATATTTCAATGATTATATCAAATATTTCACATTATCATGATTATATAGACATAATCTACATTTTCAAAAAAATGATGTCAAAATTTAATGCCTCAATTTTTATGTGAAATTGCAATGTTTTATGTATATATATATATATATATAACTCTTTAAAAACCTATAACCCCTTAGATTTTGGACCTATATAAATGTAATAACTTAAAACCATAATTCTATCTTATTTTGACCAAATTTCACATAAAATCTGTAACTTAAAACCATAATTATAGCATATTTTAACCCAATTTCAAGTAAAATCTATAACAAGATAAAAGAAAATTAAAATGTTGCCTCATTAAGCTATTCCTACATTTACAGATAAAACAACATAAATATTCATTTGTAAAAATGCATAAGAGATTAAATCTAGAAATCATGTAACATTAAGTTGGAAGAAGACAAATTGGAAAAGATTCTATACCATTATTGTACGCCATCTCTGCCTACATTAACTAAAACTGTGGTTGGTATGTTTACCTTTAATAGCCCTACGTGATATAGCATGTAAAGCACCCCCGATTGGGGTGTACATGTGTCAGGGAGGATATCTTAACCGTGGCAACCTGGCGTGTGCCTTGTAATTAAGGATCATAAAGATGCATCGTTAGTTCATCTCAATGAAGTGTGCGACCACTCGGATTTTCATGATTTCGCAGTGTGGCCAGGCTGTATTTTCAGATCGCCAAAGGAATGTTTCCGTTAAGGTAAGTGGGTTACCTCCCTCCCTTCAATCGTTCATGCAGTGCTTCTTGCATGCAAGCGTTTGGAGGCAGCAGCAGAGGAAGCCGAGCGCTACTCAATCCGTCAACCACTCAACCTTGTCGAGGTATGTATCTGTTCCTCTACTCGTATTCATGGTGGCAATTGCCATGGTATGGTTCTGGTTGATGTATATTATGGATGTCTCGGCGCTGTTAATGATTCTCTGCTCTTTTATTCCGATGTTGAAACCAGTTCAACCTTGCTTTCGCGACCCCTGTATCTTACTAGCCAACCTTTTTCTTTCTGCTGTCATTCCGGGTAGTTCATGGCCCTGTTTACTGCTAGCCGTTTCAGGCACTCACCGGGATAATTTGAGAAGGTTTAGAATTTGTTCAATTATGGTTTTGCTTTGTTGGGGTGGCAATTGGGTCGGACTTCATATGCTAAATGTGTTCCATGCCCCTTTCGTTCTTTGTCTTGTCCCTACTTATACAGTGTGCTGGGTCATCATCTTCTACACGCGATCAACCCTGCTAAATGTTTTCCGGCCCAGTGTCTACTGGGATTGTTTTCGAAATTGGGTTTTGGAGTTCGTGGTCCTCTATTCCCCCGCCAAAAAAATTGTTTCTCTTCACAGCTTACCGAATTGGGCTCAAATGCTTCAAAGGCTCCCAGCTCTTTCTGTGTTTAGTATTGTTCCCGCATATCCAGTGTGCTCGACCACCATCTTCTACACGCGGTCAACTCTGCTTAATGTTATCAGGCCCATCTTCTACTGGGATTGTTTTCGGAATAGGTTTATGGGGTTTGCGGTCCTCTGTTTCCTTGGCAGAGATACTGTCTCTCCTCATTGTTTACAGAATTGGGTTCAGTGGTTAAGTTTTCTTTGCTCCTCTGATAGACACGCTATCTCTGATCAAAGGGTGTGCACTGGATGTTTAGACACTGTTACTCATTCCCTCATTGTTCCATCCTGCCTGTTTGTGTCACTGAATAGGTTTCTTCCAACCATGGGGAAGCGACAATCATGTTCTAAGGCTGCTAAAGGCAAAAAGAAGGCCCAGTTTGAGCCTGTTCCTAAGAAGCGTGGTCGGAAATCCAACCAGGAGCATCTGGAGACCCTTGCAGCTAATTATGTGATGGGTAATTCTTCAACTGTTCGCCAAGAAATACGTGGCTGGGAAAGGGATATACAGACTGACCTTGAAGATAATGAAGCGGAAGCTGAAATCTTAGATTTCATTACTGACCCTGGCAATACCCGTGGCCGTCTTACTTTATTCCATCAGACTATTCATACATACTGGATAGTCAAGTGCCTTATAGCAAAGGCTATTCAGAATTTCCCTCCCGTCCAAGTTAAGACAGACCCGCCAAAGATAGAACCTCGCCTTCAGGACCTGCAGAACCAGCGGCAGCATATCAAGATCACTCAATATCAGGCAACTGATCGAATTAGCAGATTGGATGATCGAGTAGGCCGTATGGAGAAGCTGCTCCAGCAATTGCAGCAAGTTGATATGCCTGGGTCTACAGTGAAAGACCCAACTCCAGTTTCCTCATTAGATGCCTAGTTGTTTTCCTTATTATGCTTTTTGATGCACTTATTAGTTGTATATGAACTCCTTTTATTTCATAAGTATGTTGATACTTCAGTAGTAGGACAGATAGCTCATGTGACTTATAGACGGATGAAACAATTTCAATTTTGGTTTGTTTTTCATGCTTTGAGGTGGCCAACAGACCTTGTTTCCTACGGGCAAGTTGAGGCCACAGACTGAATTTTATATTTTGTAGTCTGTCCTATATTTATAAATAGAAAATAGTGCAGTCCCACCAAATTTACAAAAAAAAAAAAAGATATAGCATGTAAAGCAGACATTCTGTCGTACATGAGTAAACTTGTACTTACGCCATCGACACCAACTCCAAGCATTGACAATAATGATCACAACTCCGGCCACAAGCTGGCAGAGGTGTGTCTATGGATTGAATGAATAATTTTATTGGTCATGGCCTTGGTTAAAATTCGGTGAACCATGTATGTTACAATAGTAATGAATTATTATTATTATAAATTAAGATCTATTTAAATAAGTAAATTTAAATAATGTTATACTAATAAATTTTTATATAAGTTTAATTAACAAATTTTTAATAAATTATATTTATAATAAAAAAATGAAGTTATATATTTTTTATTCTTATACTTTCTCTCCATTATATTTAATCAAATTATATCAAAATAAAATATTAATTATATGTATTAATTAATAAAAAATAAATTAGTGTTAGATTTATAGGATTTAATGGTTAAGAAAATGTGTTTCCTCCTAAAATGTTATAGGTTGTATAGTATGTATGTCTTAATAGGCTTAGCAGTCAAGTCACTGTTTCCTCTTGGGACTTAATACTTGAGAGTCAAATAGCTGATTTCTCAACATCATCCTTTATTTATTATTATGCTACCAATTTTTTCTAAGATCCTAAATACTTAGGAAAAAATTATAATATATTTGTAACCGCTTTAATTTGCTGCAGTGCATCTAATTTGTCTGTTGGTAATCCAGCCATCCAGCTGTTATGATTTTTCACAATCACAGGTCCAATTTTTTTCTAAAATCCTACTTCTTAATATTAAATACTCATCAAAAGATTTATAATATATTTGTAACCATTTAATTTGTGGTAGTTTATCTAATTTGACTATAATTCAGACTATTAATAAATTTTCATAATCACAAATTTGATGTGTAAATTCTCCACAATCCAAATACTCTAAAAAAATTTCAAAATTTTTAAAAATTCATTTTAAACAACAAAAATAAATACTATTTTACCAAAAATTATTAACATAATTTAACTAGAAACTTCAAAACTTAAACAACAACATTATATATATTTAAACCACCACCTATATTATTAGCATCATACTTATTTCTTCTTTAACTATAACTCTTTCCAAATAATTATTCCACTTCTCTAATAGATTATGATAACATGAACATATTAAAAACGCTTTATATCATAATAAAGTGAACGGTTAAAAAGCCTCACATAAGCACACTAACCTTTCAACCCAGCGGCACATACTAACATCTAGGAAAACGCTTTACATCATAATAATAACAACCCAAACACATACCCACCTCTTGGATTATGAGTTGATATCCATTTCTATCTGTATCTTGCAATCCATTACTTGCTGCAGACAGTATGATGGCAATGCCTATAGCTATATGTACAACGCAAACAGGTCGCTTACACGAATGGCCGTAATATGCCTTTTAATAGCTGAGTGCTTCAATGGCACAGGCACTGGTCAAAAACTCAAACCGGCTTCTACACTATAAATACAGGCTATATATGAGCATTAATTAAAAGCAAGGTACTGTCTGGGTGTGCATTTAAAGACTATTTTCTAAACGTATTTATCAAACTGCGGCAGTAGTCGTCCGTGAATCTGTTACGAGTATTGCAAGGATACCTGTGAATGCAATCGTCCCACACATTGTCCTCCATGGGCTTCGTTTCATGCATGACTTCCCACACAGCACTATTGCACTTGAATCCCGAACCCAACCCTATCTGCCAAACACGATCTCCCACCTTGAAGCGTTTCTTGGCTTCCATGTACGCAACTTCGTACCAGAGCCCGCTGGTTGAAGTGTTCCCGAATCGATGGAGCGCCATGCGAGATGGTTCCAAATCGTGATCGCTCAGCTGCAGGCTCTTGCCGACCCCGTTGATAACTGCTCGACCGCCGGGATGGATGCAGAAATGGCTGAACGCCAATCTGAAGTTGGGGATGTAGGGTTTCAAATCCCTTTTGAGGACTTTGATACAGAAGAGATTGTAGGCATAATAGAGCTGTTCAGTTATGGGCAGCACTTTAGGGCCTAGGGTTGTCATGTTTTTCTTCACGGTCTCTGCGGCCACGTTGATGAGTGACGTACGGAGGCCAATGCCGTAGAAACCCTCGGCGTCTTCTTTCGACATGACGCAGCCGTAGGCTTCGTCGTCGGCTGCTGTATTCGTTCTCACGACGTGCAGGAGCTTCATCTTTGCCCGTGCTGCGTCTTTGGCTTTGTTCGACAGAAGCACGGCGTTTCCCCCAACTCTGAACAGACAATTGGTGAGCATCATCCCCTTATCGCTGCCGCCGTAATTGGCATTGACCGTCGTGTTCTCGGAGCCGACAACGAGAGCATAGGAGTCTGGGTACATCTTAAACAGATCCTTCGCCATGTCCACGGCTATCACGTTGGCGCTGCAGCCCATTCCAGAAAGATTGAAGCTTTTGACGGTCTCTTTCATCTTATAGCGGTTCACTACCCACGCTGCCAGCGACGGCGCAGGGCTGAAAGTGGAGATGTTGACGATCAAAATGTCAATCTCCCAAGGCTCCACGCACGTCTTGGCGAACAAATCGTCGAGAACAGCTGCGAAGCTCTCCTCCATCTCCAACCGCGCCTCCTCCAGCGTTGCAACGCGGTCTTCGTTGAAAAGAAAACGAGCAACGGCCGTTTCTTCTCCCAAACCGGAGCGGAGATAGACCTTCCACTGCAAGTCCATACGATCTGCCAGCGGGGGCTCGGTGCTGACAGTAAAATATATGCACGCCTCGGTGTTCATCTTACGATCCTCGGGCGGTCTGTAACAACTGTAATCCACCAAATAACATTCCCCCCGCCGCCTCCGAGTCACGATATAAAAAAGCACCACTGCTACCATGCAACACAGCAGAGCAACCTCTGCCGCCCTCCTCAAAAGCATAGATGTTTCCGAAAACTGGAGCGCATCTCCGAAGCCCCTCATCCACAGTTCTCCGACCACAGACCACCTAGACACGAGGCTCGTCATTTTCTCCATTATTCTCCTCAACACTGGTTGCGCTCTGGTTGCTGTTCTCTCTATATATAACCAGGACAAGTCTGGCTGCTACTGCCTCGAACAGTGCGCCACCCTTTAGCACTTTCTACCATTTTCCTGCACGTTAATGTTGATTGGCCATTGGCTCACCGAATTTACTTCGCATTGAAACCCTACCTGCTTTGCCCAACACGGCGAGCCTTATAAGTAAGGCTCGCCGTCCAACACAGAGTTCAATCTAGGTACCCAGTATCACCGAATTTACTTCCGATTGAAACAATACCTGCTTTGTCCAACACAGAGTTCAATCTAGGTACCCAGTACAGACGAATTGCCCGCCTTACGATGAGCCGATGTCCACATGGTTTCCTTAATTTCTGACTGGCCAACTCCACCCACCCTAGACTGCGCTCCTTAATCCTTATTACTTCGCCTGTCACCCACACTTAAATGCAGTGGGCTCGACATTCATGGTACCCTTCAATTTTCATAAATTAAAGTTGAGCATTTCATCTACCTTCTCGTTGTATTAAGGTGGAGCCTAAATATATTCCTTATCGATTTATTTTTTAATGTTATTTTTTTGGTAAGTTTTTTTAATTTATTTTTATGATTTAATTTCTTTAAAATTAAGTAGGAATTTACTGAAATTATAAGTTAATTGGATGGATAAATCTAAGTGTCTTAAATCATGTAGAAATTCATTAAAATAATACCCACACTTAAATGTAGTGGGCTGGACATTCATGGTATCTTTGAATTTTCATAAATTAGAGTTGAGTATTTCATCTACCTTCTAGTTTTGTTAAGTTGGAGTCTAAATATATTGGTACCCTTGAATTTTCATAAATTAGAGTTGAGCATTTCATCTACCTTCTCTTTTTGTTAGATTGGAGTCTAAATATATTGGTACCCTTGAATTTTCATAAATTAGAGTTGAGCATTTCATCTACCTTTTCTTTTTGTTAGGTTGGAGTCTAAATATATTTCTTATCTAGTTGTTTTTAATGTTATTTTTTTAGAAAGTTTTTTTTATTTATTTGTAGTATCTAATTTGTCTAAAATCATTTAAGAATTTATTGAAATCACAAATTAATTTGATGAGTAAATCCAAGTGTCTTAAATTGAATTTGTTGAAATCACAAATTAGTTTGATGAGTAGATCAAAGCTTCTTAGAGTTTTTCTTTTTTCCAGAAAGAAAAAAACGCTTTTTTTCAAGATGCATATATGAAATCAAAAAGTTAGTTTAAATAACACAAATCAAAATTTCCCCTCAAATTTTTTTGTCATATTCGAACAAAAAATCCAACAAAAATTCTAAAAATAACATTAAAAACAACTTTATTTCTTATTGTAAAATGTTTATCCTTCCCTTTTCGTTAGATAGGTTCCTCGTCCAGAGATTGTTCATGACTGACAACGCACGAACAGAGTTGAAAGTTCACTTCTGAATTCGCGTCGCGCATTTCATCAACCTTTGCGTTTTGTTAAATCGGAGTCTAAATATGTTTCTTATTGTAAAACGTTTATCGTTCTCTTTTTGTTAAATGGGTCCTTGGTCGAGAGATTGTTCATTACTGACAACGCACGCACTGAGTTGAGAGTTACTTCTGAATCCAAAACTATTTTAAGATTTTTCTGATTTGCAATTTTGAAAATTCATTCAAATAAACTTTTTGATATTGTAATTTTAAATTAATGAATTGTGGTTCGGAACAGCCATACGCCATACCATCATAAATTTGTAATATAAAAAGTATCAAGTAGGGGAGAGAGATGTTTATTATTGTGCAATATAAGTAGTTATAATAATGGTTTTATTAAGTCACAAATATGTTTTAAATTACTTTCAGAATTGTTGGAAATAGTTATATTGTGTGTGAGATGAGTCGTTATGTTGAGTTATAAGTTGTAATTAAGGGGAGTGTTGGAAAAAGTAATTAGTGTTACATCAAGATTTAACAAGATCCAAGTTAGTGATGCATGAAGACATAAGTTGACTTAATTGACTCTAGATTTAGAGTGTGAGTTAACTAAATGAAGTGTGAAAAGTCAAATATAGTGTGTGTTTGCATATTGAAGCTATCCTATGTCGGGTTCATTGTAACGAAGTGAAGTCAAGTCGAATCTAGTGTATGTGAAAGCCAAGAGTCGTAGCTCTATGGATAGTTGTATGTGAGAATCAAGTTTTTGTGTGATCAATAGAAGAGCTAATGTGTGTGAAATTTTGTGTCTTTCCTCCTCTGTCTTTCCAACAAATTAGTATCAGAGTTGAGGTTGAGTTGAAGGATCCGAGGGAAAGCTAACGTGTCCACCGCAGTGGTATGGTGTTGGTTGAAGTTATTTGCCCCGTCGAGAGCATTAGAGCATGAAAATTTTTGGGGTTATAAAGATATATTTTCTTTTTTGGAAAGAGAAAGGTGCATCAATTTGCAATTTTTTTACTTTTTTTTGTAAGCATGAGAGTGTTGGGTGAAGATTGTGCCTTATGGGGGCACATATTGAAAATCATATTTTTTCGAGGGCGATATGCAAGGAAGCCTCATGCAATAAGAAAAGAAGACAGAAGACAGAAGAATGAAAAAATTCATGGGTCGCAAAGTGAGATTGAAGCAAATTAAGAAAATAAGAAATCGATAAGAAAAGACATAGATCCTTGTCATATTTAGAGAGTTTTTAGGTTGCAGTTGAAGGATCGAGAAGTCTAACTAAAGACAGAGAAGAGATCAGGGGTGATTGGTATAACCTACTACCACCTCTTATGTTTACTGGTAAATATTTTGATCATTGGGTTATCAAAATGCTAACTTTTCTTCGACGTAAAGAGTTAATTGGGTGTCAGTCTAATAACCCATATAATGAAGTATGTGATACTTTAGCATTGGATTTTATAAAATGTAGATTGGATGCGAATTTTTTGTTCAGGGTAGCAAAAGCTACAACTTCCAAGGAAAGCCTGGAAGATCCTGAAAGAAGAATTTGGTGTAAGGAGGAGTGACATGCAGCAGAAAGATGTGTCATAGTCTATTGAGTCAGCCACAAATCTAAGAGTAGATGAGCAAGAGTCTGGGAAGACAACAAAGCTTGGAAAATCCCACTCAAAAGTGGATGATGGTCATGTTGAATATAAAAGTGAAACCCATTATGTAGAGATGCATATGGATGAAGAAGATGCAACAGACATGGCAGACAGAAGTTGAAGCCTATGTGTGTGAAGCAGAGCAAGAACATATAAATGCTCGAGAACTCCACTGTAATGCGGATGGTGCAGATGATGGTGAATCCCACTGTGACGAAACACATTTGGATGATGACTACAAAGAGAGATGTAAATTAGTGAATCCATCCAAAACTGTGAATTTAGTAAAGTTGACTTTTTTAATGAACACATGCGTGATTGGAAAACCCACCATAGGGTGAATGAAAATTGTGTTGATGTTAACTTTGATGAAGATAATTTAACCGGTGATGAGTGGTTGTGCATGATGCAATATAAATAACACATTTTTTTTTTGAAGAGCTTCCCAGATTATTCACAGTATCAGGAAACATTTGTCGACATTTCGAATCCTAACGGGGATCCATATTTAGGACAATGGAATGAAGAAATTGAAGAATGGTCAAAATTCATAAATAGTGAAGAAGGGAATGACAGGAGCCGACCAGAGAAATTAATTTTTAATTTTTAATTTTTTAATTATAAATTTTATTTTAATATGATTTCTAATTTTAATAATTTACCATATGAATTAATCTAGTTATAAAAAAAATTTAATATCAATAATAAACATATTTCTTACTAATAAGTTTATTATTTTCCAAAATAACACATTGATATGTTGTTATTTGGTGAGATAATCCCACTTGTGTCTAGAAGCCAAGTGGAAGACAACATGTTTACAGTAGAAAAGGTTTTTAAAGGAGTGTAAGATAAGGCAAAGAAGGAAGAGGAAGAGAAGGAAGCTCTCAATGTAGAGCATAAAAAAGATATTTCTAACATCAATATTGAGTGTGCAGAGTACAAGGAAAACACAACAGTACCTGATGATGAAATTGAAGAGAAAGAGATGTACGTTTCTGAAGACAAAGATGAAAACATTGAAACGTTTTTCCAGCAATGGAGTCAAGAAGAGATAAGATTCTACTATCAAGAAATATGGCAGAAAGAATGTTAGGAATATGAAGCGCAAGAAGCAGAGCAAAGAAGACAATTTGAAGATGAAGAGTTGTGGCAGTAGTCCATGGTTAAACGAATTGTTGAAGAGGTGGTTGTAGAAGACAGATTCAGAACAAATGCAAGAGAAGCCAAAGAAAAATTGCAGCAACAACAAGTGAAGAAATATGGAATGTATGGAAAGAAAGCGTAATAGAGAATAAAGTCGTTTCGAGGCTATAGATTCTGAAAGAAACGAAAAAAGAAAATTCAAAATTGTAAATTTTTTGAATCATAGTAAGTCTAGATGAGACATAGACCAGTAGGCATGTTTAAGTGATGGTTGAGTCAAGTTTCTATTGTAAGCCTAGCAAGCATAGTCGAGTCATGTTCGAGTTATGTTGAGTCATACAGTCATAATTAAGGGGGAGTGTTGGAAATAGTAATTAATCTCATATGCATGGAATGCATGGAGAGATGAGTTTACTCCAATATTAGAATTTGATGCGAGTCTATCAAGTGTGAGTTCATTCTATTTTTGGAGAAGCCTAATTTAGTGTGAGTTTGCACAAACAAGCTAGATGGAGTTGAGTCAAGTCAAGTCAATTATAAATAGGATGATTCCAAATTTAGTATGTTATGGCTTTATATACCCATGGTTGGGTCAATGTGTCAAAGTATGAGGCCATAAGAGCCAAGAGCCGCAACTTCATAATTATGTATGTGAGAATTTTATGAATAGAAAACAAGTTTGTGTGATCAATATAAGAGCAGTAGCTCATATTGTTTGTGTGTGTGTCAATCATGTGCCTTTCCTCCTTTGCTTTTCCATCAAAAATTTACCCATATGTTGGTTGGGCCCAAACTATCCTTAAATAGTCTTTTACATATTAGGAGTACAAAAAATCGTGTCCCAACACTACAAAGAAAAGACCCTTTAGCGGATGTTTTTGAGGAAGCCCTTATAAAAATAGCCCTGATATCTGTTTGTAGTGGAGGTCACTAGAGGAGGTTGGCGAGTGGAAGTTTTTGCGGATGTTTTTTGTGTGGTGTGTTTCTAATCATAATGCACATTGGTGCCTTTTATATAAAGCACACCGATGCATACTATCAAATGGCATAGCAAAAGATTGTGCTCTCAGTACAAACCAGCCCGGTGCGTCTCAGTAATCCAGCTCACTGGTGCATAATATCAAATCTCACACTGAGACACTGTGCTCTTGGTAAAAACCGGCCCGGTGTGTCTCAGTAATCCAGTGCACCATTGCTAAAACCGCTCGGTGCGTCTCATAATCGAGCACACCGAAAAAGGGTTAATTTAAAAAAAAAATATCGGCCGTAAAAAAATTCATTTTTACTTTTTCAGTGCTCTACAGATCTCAAGAACCAGTATGGGGTTTTCTTCTTTGAGGTGCCCTGTCATCGGTGCTCCCATTGCGCACATTTCTTCCGTCCATTGCTCACTGTGTGGAGTTCGAATTTTTGAAAACGGTGGGCAAAGATGCCTCTGCGACGCGCACCGCTTTAACACTAAAATAGTGCAGTGTGTGTTGTTTGTCGACCACACCAACCATATAAAATTTTTAAAAATAAGACACTATGTACGGCTGTACCACAGTGCAGTCGTTTACCGGAACGCACTGAGGATTATGTACAAATTTCGGGCGGTGCGTTGACCAAACTAACTGCCCCCTCCGCGACGCGCACCACTTTAACACTAAAATAGTGCAGTGTCTGTTGTTTGTCGACCGCACCAACCATATAATTTTTTAAAAAATAAGACACTATGTACGGTTGTACCACGGTGCGGTTGTTTACCGGAATGCACTGAGGATTATGTACAAATTTCGGGCGGTGCATTGACCAAACTAACTGCCCCAGGGCAGATAGTTTGGTCATCGCACCGCACAAAAAATATTTTCTGTTTTTCTGGTGCGTGAAATTTGTTCATGCGAACTGTGGGCGGTGCGTGATAAAGAAGTACGCATCGGTAGCGTTGCGTGACTGTTTTTTTGGGCGCACCGAATGTTTTTTTTTTCAATAAAAAGTATATATATATTTGTAAGTAAATTTGTCATTTAATAAAAAAAATTATTTAATATGTGAATCACTCAGCAACGTCAATGGATAGAGGAAAGGAAACAACAAGAGCATATGGAGGACCATCATAACATGATTCAAGAGTGGGAGGCACGGGAGAAGGAGAGACTTTTGTACCCTCGCCCTATTACAACACACACCTAGTTGCTCTTAAGGGAGGTAGGCCTCCTTAAGTTTTACGAGGAGGCTACATCCCTGAAGGGGCATGGTGGGTTATTGGGATATTTGATCTACAAGTGAGGCCACTAAGGAGGACATTTATTTTATTACTAACCTATCTCAGAGAGGGCGGGATTTTCCCCAGTTCCCAGATGTCCCCGTCCGTTATGCAGCACAGAGTTAGTTGGCGTACTCATGGAGATAGATTAGGGACGATATACTTTCTCCTACAAATTTTCAGCTGTCCAGTGGTCAGTTACGCATTTCTTCGTTTGGTCCAAAGGAGGTGAGGTGCCTCTCACTATTACTGATGACCATTGCACACTATACTAGTGACGGACAACACATTAGTTGCCCACTTTTATTTTATATTGATTCTTTATTCTAGACGCCATGACTTGTGAGGTGTTCTGCCATTTTTTTTCGGCGGTTTTATATTACATTAGATAGATTTCATTCTCAGGCACGTGGAAGGTTGACCTTCCCTTTTTCTTCAAATTTATTTTGTTTAATTTTTTAGAGGTTTCGGGAGACGATGCCTACTTTTGTCTGGCAGCCTCGTAGGTCGATGTGACATGTAGGGATGCAGATGTGGGGCCATATGATGCCCAAGAGGGGCCTCTCTGACTATCTAGCCAGGATATCTAGTGAAGCACTCAAGCTGCTAGCCAATGTTAATGATCACATGTTTGTGATGGTGCCATGTGCGTACACGGGTTTGGATTGGCGAGAGTGTACCAACATCCTCTTTACACAGGATGAGCCACTAGATGCTAGAGGTAATATTAGTGTTTTCTTTGAATTAATATAGTTACATTTCATTGTATAAATCAATTAATTAGAATAAAATTTATTCTAACACGTTCTTTAACTTGTTTTATTAAATTGTTTAATGAAATTATCTAATTATTTTTGTGTACTATATATTTTGTAGATATTGGCACATTCGTTGGGGACATGATTCCACCCCCGTCGGATGATCTTGTAGATCATGACGAGGAGATGGTGGAGGCTGCAGATTAGGGTGACAAACCTTATCCTCGGGTGCAGATAAATGTGGGGATGCGATGTAGGGCGGACATCCGATTCAGGATGGAGTTGGGGCGACCAACTGTGTCGACTCCTGGTTGATGAGGGAGTTAGCCCTGCTATGATCATAGAGATCTAGGTTGATCGTAGGCTCACTGAGCTCTAGAGAGAGACATGCCCCGTGATATGATGACCCTTATGCATCATATCGTTGGAGATTCCAAGCTACTAGCAGCTAGGAGGGACAGGCATCGTGGAGATGCGTGACAGTTCAGCTCATCGGATGATCATGATCATGAGGGGAGTGATCATCATTCTAGTACTCCACCTCCTCCTCCTTCACCTCCCGCTGGAGATGAGCAGCCAACATCGAGTCCTGATCAGCAGGCACCTAGTCCTGAGCAGACACAACCATCGACTAAGCAAGCAACTGATCCTGACCAGCAGGTCCATCTAAGCAAACACCATCCACTGAGCAGGCTACACCTTCGACTCATCAGCAGGCACCTCTTGAGCAGACACCATTTGATCAGCAGGCACCTCCTGAGCAAACACGTCATCCATATGAGCATGAGATTGCACCATCGATTTAGCAAGCCTCGAGTACTAGTTGTAGTATTTCATGTAGTACCACCATATATTTGACATTTATATGCAGTTCTATTACAATTTTATATTTTTGATATTATATGTGTGTGTGTGTGTGTGTGTGTGTGTGTGTGTGTGGTGCATGTATTTTATGTTCATGTTGATGTACTTAATTTACATGTTTGTGTTCATCACGATGTGTATATTGTTAGTTCATGTTAGATATGTTTCTTTAATGTGCTTGCAGATAGATGTGTATGTGATAGCAGTTATTTGACATGAGATGTATATTTGATGTTTGCGTTGTGATGATGTTATACAATGCGTGTGTTTTGTTAGATGATCATGATCATGATGATTAGATGATGTTAGCGAATTTGAATGTGTATTTTAGAATATGATGTTTGTACGATGGTTATCATGATCATGATGTTTATTTTTAATATTAAATCGTGATATTTATTAAATATTATGTATTGGTAATTATAAAATTGTGTCATTGTAATTGTAATTGTAATTGTGTGTATCGTGATTTTAATTGTAATTGTATGTAAAATTATAAAATTGTAATTGAAATTGAAATTGTAATTGTATGTAAAATTGTAAAATTGTAATTGTAATTTTAATTGTATTTGTATGTAAAATATTCATAAAATTGTAATTGTATGTATTGACATGATTCAATTTTATTAAAAATGTAAAAATTTTAAATTTTTAAATTTTTAAATTTTTAAAATTGTAATTGTAATTTTAATTATAGTTGTATGTAAAATTGTAAAATTGTAATTGTAATTTTAATTTTAATTGTAATTGTATGTAAAATATTTGTAAAATTTTAAATGTAATTGTATTGTGAAATTGTACAATTGTAATTGAAATTGTATATATTGTCATTATCAATTTTATTAAAATTGTAAAATTTGTAAATTTGTAATTGTAATTGTATGTATTAAAATTGTAAAATTTGTAAATTTGTAAAATTGTAATTGTAATTGTAATTGTATGCATCATGATTATAATTGTAATTTTAATTGTAATTGTATGTAAAATTGTAAAATTGTAATTCTAATTTTAATTTTAATTTTAATTGTAATTGTATGTAAAATATTTGTAAAATTGTAATTGTAATTATAATTGTATTGTGAAATTGTAAAATTGTAATTGTAATTGTATGTATTGTCATGATTGAATTTTATTAAAATTGTAAAATTTGTAAATTTGTAAAATTGTAAAATTATAAATCAATTATCAATTTTGAACCATAACTACGGTAAGTAAAATGTATACCGTACATATTGTTAAATTACCATAATTGTAAAACTGTAAATTTGTGAATTTGTATGAATATAATTAATTGTAAAATAATAAATCTAGAATAATATGAATTTTTGTAACATAATAAAGTTTAGAAAATAATGCAAATAAATTCATGTTTAGAATTATCATTATTTTATTATGATATTACATACCGAAAATAACAGTATACATTAATACGTTTTTTTTAATTTTGATACATTTTTTTATATTTTGCAGATATCTTTCACACACACACATAGGGTGCATTTATTTAAGTAATGATATAGTGAAAAACCATTTAAAGCAATCACGTAGTTGTATTATTTTAGGAATTGACATTAAGAAAAAATAAAAATAAAAACTAAAACTTTATACGGTGCATTATTTTTGAGATCAACATAATTGAAAATTATCAAATGAAATGATTTTAACATTAACACAATGCAAATCAATTAATTCAAAATACATATTATAATGTTTCTAAAAAAAGAGTCTTAGTTATAAGGTTAAGTCCTCTTCTTTATAAAAACGCATCTTAAATAGTATAAATGATGAAATGACACATGTACCATATCACTCTCTTTTCTCATGATCACCCTCATTATCTTTCAGCTCACTTGGCATAATAACACTAATGTTATCAAGCATATGTTTTGATCTAGGGTCATGTCTCAATAAGAACCACCAATCCCTATCCAACACATCTGGGTAAAAAAACATCGAGTTGCAGTGTTTGGGGAAAACATAAGGCTCCTTAGCTTCATCCCACATCTTTCTAGAGTTGATACATATCAACCTACTATTGTGATCTTCCTTTACATTATTCCGATCAAAGGTGTCCCACCACTTGCACCTAAAAATCGCACATTGGAAAGAATTGATCTCTTGTATATTTCCAGCGTAACCTAACGACCCCGTACTAGGTTTTGATCACAGTGGCTAGTTCGACTAGATTGATCGAACTCGACTTCCACTCCACAGTCTTGTTTCATGTGTCCATCATCGGCATTTTTTGTGCGAAAATGGTGTCTATATGCTTCATGGCTATTGAATCTGATGGGATTCGCATAACTCCCAACTAACTTCAGTGTGAGGAATTTGCCATCCCTGCAACATAGGTAATTCTTTGCAACAAAATAGCCTTTGAATCCTTGGGATTATAGACATGTGGCTCAATATCTTAAAAGGAGGACCACGTGATTTACCCTTATTTTTTTATTTATCATACCTTCCATGACCACATTTCATACATTTCTATTTTTTTGCATATTCTCCTCTATATAGAATACAATCATTTGGATATGCATGATATGATATGTACTCAACACCCAACATTTTCAACAATATCTTTGCCTCTTCACAGCTACCAGGCAAGACATTATCACTTGGAAGAACCTTATCTTTGAATAACCTGTAGTTGGTCATGGACGATATTAAATGTACAATGCCAATAGTTATTAATGTTCATAAAATTGACCATTTGTAATGTTGATTGTGTGACAAGATTTCTCAAAATATAAGGGACTTGATGGTCAATTACCTCAAATTTTCTAAGAAACATACATTTGACAAGCCAAACTTTGCTTTCAAGTTGTACAGTAAAATCGTTGTCCCCAACCGGAACATGGTTACCAATGAAATAGGTAACTGAACTGGTACCTACGTTTTTTTTGTAGCAAAAAAAACACCCGATTTTGAAAAGTGGTGATGCAGAATCACTCGTTTTTTTTGTGTGCATATTTTTTACACTTTAATATTTTTATTTATGAAGTATGAATATTTGTTTTAAAATGTTAGTGATTTTCATGCTAATTTTGAAACGTATTGATGTAGCATCAACCTTTTTTTTTTAGAGTGGTGATTTTCATGTTGGTAATAAAACATAAAAATAAAATAAGAAAAACATGACAAACATAAAAAATATATATAAAAACAATAAAAAAACCAATAAAAATGTAAAAAAAACAAAATTAACTTGTAAAAATAAAAAATTTAAACAAAAATAAATAAATAAATAAAACAAAACAAAACAAAACAAAAAAATTCGAAAATTATATTAAAAAAATAAAAAACATCAAAAACATTTTTTTCTAAATTATTAAAAAAACCATATAATAAAAAAAAAAAAAAAATAGAAAATTTAAAAATAATTAAAATTACAAAATTAAAATACAAAAATAAAAAAATAATTTAAATTAAAAAAAATAATAATAAGAAAAAAATACAAATTAAAAAAAATAAATAAATAAATAAATAAAATAAAATAAAATAAAAAATTAAAATAAAAAACCTATCATTAAAAAACAAAAAATAATGAAAAAAAACATTTGCAAATAATTAAAAAACAAATATATGTAAATTTAATGTTTGTTTTTTTTAAATTAAACCATTTATAAAATTTAAAAATGAAAAAATAAATAAATAAAATTTAAAATTAAAATTTACTAAATTTAATAAATAAATTTCAAATTTCAAATTTTAAAAATTAATTAATCTAAAAATATTAAATTTAAAAACAAAATTTAAAAAAACAAAAAAAACAAAAAAAAAAGATTTAAAAAATTTAAATTTAAAATAAAAATTTGAAAAAAAAAAAATCATTCAAAGTAAAAAATTAAATTAAAATAAAATAAAACAAATATTAAATCTAATAATAAAAATACAACATTAAAAAATTAAAATACAACATTAAATTAAATTTTAAAAAAAAAAGTTGTTTTCCCACTGGGAAAGGGTGGCGCCGCCCAGGTGGCGGCGAAGGTCGGCCGCTGGGCGGGCGGGGAGGCTGCAAGCAGCCCCCCGCCCATGTTAGATGATCCAAAAATAATTTTTATCATAAGTTATAGTATTTGAATAAAATAATTATTAATTTAAGATATTAAATTAATAATTATTATTCTAAAATATTTAATATATTTGTGAGATAGTTAGAATTAGAAATTTGTTAATAAAAATTAGGACTCTAGAAAAGAGTCGTTTCCTAGGCTCTAAGTTAGGAGAAAAGTTAGTAGTTTGGTTATAAGCTCATTTATTGTGAATGGACACTTGTTTATTTTCCAAGTGATCCATAACTAGATTAAGTTAGAGCATAGAGCATATAAATAGGTTAGTTTCCTATTTTGAATGTAATGTGTAATGAGAGAATGAGAGTGTGAGTTTACGTGTGTAAACTCCTCTAATTTTCCTTGTAATCTTTTTGCTTGATCAATAAAGTTGTGTGTTTGAGGACACTTTTGCTCTTTCATGTCGACTGTGAGTTTACCAGACCATTTAGGAGAGAGATTCAGTCAATGTGGTCAGAAAACTTAAATTGCCAGTGATCAGAAAAAGATTGGTATGAAATTTGCAAATTTTTTTATTGATTTTAGATCTGCAAATTCTAAAATCATTTTTTAAAGGAGCCACTGCAAATCTGTGTGATTTTTTAAAATTGTTTGAGTGAACAAAAAGGAGAGCACTCTTGCCAGGGTTTATTTTTTTTTGGATTGAATTAGTTTATCAGAAGTTTGTAAGCGCTATATAATTTAGAGGAAAGCATAATAAATTTGCATATTGGTGTGAATATTGTTGTAATAAAAAACAAACGCTGCCCCTCCAAACATTCAAATCAATTCTGGCAAATCGACTCTGCATTTTCATTCAAATCGATTCAAATTGATTCTGCAAATTCCCTACGTTGAGCATTCTGGCATCGATTGGTTTGGATACATTCTTCTCTGGCATTCTGCTCTAGCATCGATTGCATCTGGCATCTGGCATCTTGACATCAATGGCATCTGGCATCGATTGGTTTGGTTTCATAGCGTTTGCATTACATCCTAAAATTCTTGCAATATTGCGTTATATTGCAAGAACCAGCGTTCATTTAAGAACAACGCTTCAAATAGCGTATGAATCTGCAAATCGATTTAGAGGATTCTGCAAATCGATTTAAAATATTTTGAAGTGTTCAGCCAGCGCTTCCAACATTCAGCCAGCGTTGAGCATTCCAGCATTTGAATAGAAACAATGTTTTTTTTGCCAGCGTTAAATGTGTTGGACAGAGTTTTAAATTAATTGAAACAACATTTTGAGCATTCCAGTATTTGAATAGGAACAACGTTTTTTGCCAGCGTTTTTTTTTGCACGTTGAAACAGCTTTTTAAAAGATATTTTACAGTGTTTTCCTTCACAGCGCTTTTGCCAGTGTTTTGATGTTGATGCAAGTGGATTTTTCTAGCGTCCTCCAGTGTTTGGCATGGCAAATAATTGAACCAACATTTCTTATCAGGCAGATCGATTTTGAATAATCGAACTAGCGTTTTGAAATCTGCAAAATCGATTTTGAATAATCGAACTAGCGTTTTGAAATCTGCAAAATCGATTTTGAACGGATGTGGCATTAGATTTGATTGTTTCCGGGCTTGGAGGACTTCATTCCAGCGTTGAACGGATATGAACCAGCTTTCCAGCGTTGACCAGATGTGGCATCACATATAATATAATTTTAATTGCAAAGGAGTTATTAAAGTTTTTTTGTAATTGGAATGTTTTTTAAATTTGTAATTGTGCTTAGCAATTAAAAGCATATTTTATTTGGAGGAATAAGTTGAATAAGTAGAAATATTTTTTTGAAGCATTGTAATTGGAGTAATAAGGGTGTTGTAATTTTTTGGAGTAATAAGGAGATTTGTGTTTTGTAAATTTGCTTATGGAGTGAAAGTGTGACTCAAAGTAAATTTACTTTGAGGGGGGGTAATTTTGTTTTTACCAAATTGTGCAAAAACACCAATATAAAAAGTCAAATTTTGAAAGTTGCCTTGTAAAAACTTGAGAGATTGACTAGAGCCAAGTGCAAAACTCCATCAATTTTCTCCTTTTTTGACGACTATTCGAGGGTCAAGGCCAAGCCCCGATAGTTCGTTTTTTACGTCATGTGTTGCTATTGTGTTGCGCATCTTGATTTTTGGAGCTTGATTCGTGGTGTGAAGTATTAACACTAGAATGTCTAAGTTGATTAATTTCTTTTCTAATTCCGACAAACTTGAAGGCTCAAAATCTTACAAAACATGGCAACGCCTCATCGAAAGCACTCTTGTTTATAATGAACTATGACATGATATTTGTGATGGAGATGTAAAGCCAAATAAACCTATAGATGCAGCTGCACTAGCAAAATGGGAAGTTAAAAACGCGAAAGCATTAGCTCTCATTAAATCCTCTGTCAATGATGAAATGTATGTCCATATCGAAAATGCAAAAGATGCTTGGTCTACTTTGAGAACTTTTAAAGAGTTGTTTGATACTCAACCTCAATCAAAAAGAGTTGATCTACAATTAAAATTGTTGCATCAAAAATTGACTGAAGACGGAGATATTCTTGAATACATCTCTAGACTTAAGAATATTAAGCAGGAAATTGTTAATGTTGGTTTTCAAGCAGTTGATGATAGTTTTATGGTCACAATTTTAATTGCTGGGCTTCCTTCTTCCTACACACATTTTTTAGAAACTTTAAAGCTCACTGGAAAGTTAGAAAAGCTAAAGTTTGATGAGCTCTGCGAAATGTTGACTCAACATGATAAAACTTTTGGGAAGAAAAAGAAAGTTGGCGAAGATGTTTTTCTAACAGAAGCCAGTACTAGCAACTCCCCTGCTAACAATTCCAAAAACAAAGGCAAAGGTAATTTTAATCAATATCAAGCAGCGCAAGGTCGTGGTCGCAGTCAACACAGAGGCAAAAACTCCAACAGAGGCTCCAATCCAGGTAGAAACAATTCTCAAGGCAGAGGCAACAATCAAAACAGAGGGTCTCAGCAAGGCATAGGACAGAATCTAGGAAGAGGACAATCTCAAAGCAGAGGACAAAGCATAGGTCGAGGACAGTCTCAAGGCAGAGGACAGTCTCAAGGAAGAGGCACTGATTTGAGTCAAGTTGTTTGTAGGCGATGTAACAGAGTTGGTCACGATGCTTCAGATTGTCGCACATCTATCAATAAAATTTCTAAGTTTCAACAGCCTTCAGCACAGTTTGCAAATGATCAAAATCAAGATGATAATGACTCAGAATATGTCTTCACTTCTTCACCAGCAATCCAACTTTCCTCTTATGTTAAGAGTGATTATGAAGATGCTTGGATTTGGGATTCAGGAGCAACTCAGCACATGACCTGTAGACGAGATTTCTTTTGGAATTTTCAAGAGTGCCATCTTAACTTCATCTTTCTAGTAGATGATACAAAACATACGCCTTATGGAAAAGGTGCAGTCAAAGTTTTTCTCCCTGACGTTGGAGAAAAATTGATTTCCAATGTGTGGTATGTTCCCACCTTTAAGAAAAAATTGTTGTCTTTGGTCATGATTCGACAAGCAGGGCATCAAATAATTATGGAAGATGGCTTAGTTAAGATTAATTCAGTCAAACAAAACTTCCAAACAGTGATGACAAGATATGAAGACGGAAAACTGTTAAGGATGAAAGGAGTAGTTATTCCAAGGCATTCAGATTTTGCAGGAGCAGTTACTACAGGAATTTCACCTATAAGATTATGGCATGTAAGATATGGACATTTGAATTTTGATAGTCTTTCTCAATTGCAGAAACAAGGGATGGTTAAAGGACTTCCAACTTTCAACAAAGGAAATGCAAAATGTGAAGCTTGCATTTATGGCAAACAGAGTCGAGAAAGTTTTCCAAAAAGTACATGGCACACAAACAGGCTACTGCAACTAGTTCACAGTGATGTGTGTGGTCCACTACAAAGTTCATTAGGTGGTTGCAAATATTTCTTGCTAGTTATTGATGATTTCAGTAGAATGAGTTGGGTTTACTTTTTGAAAAACAAGTCAGAAGCATTTGAGAAATTTAAAATTTTTCGACAACTTGTTGAAAATGAAGCCAAAGAAAAGATAGGTACTCTCAGGACAGATAATGGGGGAGAATTCAACTCAAATGAATTCAAAACTTATTGCAGTGAAAACGGCATTAGAAGGCATCTTACAAATGTTTACACTCCACAGCAAAATGGAGTCGTAGAAAGGATGAATCGCACATTGTTAGGGATGGCGAGATCCATGTTAACTTTCAAAGGGTTAAGTCCAACATATTGGGCATAAGCAATCCATACAGCTGTCTATCTAAGAAACAGATCTCCAACTACTTCGTTAGAAGGAATCACCCCTTATGAAGCTTGGTTTGGTTTCAAACCTAAATTCAAACATCTTTGAGTTTTTGGATCCATCTGTTATGCCTTAGTTCCCAAACAAAAGAGAACTAAGCTTGATTCAAGAAGTTTAAAATGCACCATGATTGGCTATTCAGATGAAAAGAAAGGGTATCGTCTTTTGACAAATGGAAAATTTATTGTGAGCAGGGATGTCATTTTTGATGAAACAGAGAGTAAGAGTGCTGAAGAAATCGAAAGTCTTCTTCACAAGTTAGAAACTAAAGGCAATAAAAGGAAAGGAAATATGAAAAGTCAACCAACTTCACCAAATTGGTATGAACTTGATTTTCCTTCCTCTGAAGATGAGTCATCCAGTCCATCTATTTCAACACAATCTTCTGGGTCTTCTAGCAGTTCATCAGCGTCTCCAACCAGCAGTAGTTCTTCTGACAGTGATTCTCCAGATTCACCTCCTGAACGACGAACATCAATTTACATTAATCCCCTCTTGAATGATGGAGACTTCTCAGAACCTCAAACAAGTGAGCAACAACTTCCAAAATGGGCAGTTCAACTCTTGAAAGATGTAAGGCCTAATGAAAAAAACAAAACAGGAACAATGGGATCAAAAATAAATGAAGGAAATTTTTCTTTGATAGCAAATGATTTTACTGAACCTTCTTCTTTTCAAGAGGCAGTAAAACATAAAGCATGGCAACAAGCAATGGTTGATGAATATCAGGCAGTTCAAGACAACAACTCTTGGCAACTTGTTGATTGTCCTCAGCATGTTAAACCTATTGGATGCAAATGGGTTTATCGAATTAAGTACAAACAAAATGGTGATATTGACAAGTATAAAGCACGCCTTGTTGCTAAAGGTTTTTCACAGCAGGAAGGGATCGATTATGAGGAGACCTTTGCTCCCACAGCCAAATGGAACACCATCCGCCTTACACTTGCCTTAGCAGCTCAGAAAGGGTGGAAAGTTCATCAAATGGATGTCAAAAGCGCTTTTCTTAACGGGGACTTACAGGAAGATGTATACATGACACAACCACCAGGGTTTGAAGTTAAAGGGCAAGAACATAAAGTCTGCAAATTAATCAAGGCTTTATATGGATTAAAACAAGCTCCCCGCGCCTGGTATGCTAAAATGGATGAATACCTTTAGAAAGTTGGTTTTCATCGCAGTGAATCTGATGATACTTTGTATGTGCGCCAACAGGGAAAATATCTGATCATTCTCATTATGTATGTTGATGATTTGATCATTACAGGCAACAATGATGATCACATTGAACAGGTGAAAAAGGAGTTGCATGCAGGTTTTAAGATGACAGATTTGGGACTACTTCACTACTATCTTGGGGTTGAAGTATTCCAACGTCCACATCAGATCTTCATTTCCCAGAGTAAATATGCAGCATAAATTCTTCAGCGATTTGGAATGCAGGATTGTAAGCCTGTCCTTACCCCTATGGAACAAAACTTGAAACTTTCAAAATTTGAAGGGGGGGAAAAGGTGGACAGCACTACTTACAGACAGTTGATTGGCAGCTTGATTTATTTGACAACCACTCATCCTGATCTATCTTATGCAGTCAGTATTCTTTCACGTTTTATGCAGGAACCATTAGACAGCCACTGGAATGCAGCCAAAAGAGTTCTTCGATATATCCAAGGAACAAAAGATTTTGGTATTCTTCACAAAAAGACTAAAAATTTTGTACTTGGTGGATTTTCAGATGCCAACTTTGCAGGCAGTATTGATGATAGGGCATCAACCTCAGGTTACTTAATGAACATGGGGTCAGCTGCAGTTTCCTGGAGTTGCAAGAAGCAAAGTACAGTGGCCACTTACTCAGCAGAAGCAGAGTATATTTCAGCATGGGAAGCAGCATGTGAGATTGTTTGGTTACGTCGAGTTTTACAGGACTTGGGGATTCCTCCAGCAGAAGCTACTTCATTATTCATCGAAAATCAATCAGCAATAAAGCTTGCCAAGAATCTAGTTTTCCATTCAAAGACAAAGCATGTGGACACCAAGTATCATCATATCAGATCTCTCATTGCAAAGGATGTCATCAAGCCAGTGTTTTTCCCTTCAAAAGATCAGACCTCCGACATTTTCACAAAACCTCTTGGTAGAATAAAATTTACTAAGTGCAGGGATGAACTTGGTATCTGTTGTAATGTATCTTTGGATCATAGGGGGGAATGTTAGATGATCCAAAAATAATTTTTATCATAGGTTATAGTATTTGAATAAAATAATTATTAATTTAAGATATTAAATTAATAATTATTATTCTAGAATATTTAATATATTTGTGAGATAGTTAGAATTAGAAATTTGTTAATAAAAATTAGGACTCTAGAAAATAGTCGTTTCCTAGGCTCTAAGTTAGGAGAAAAGTTAGTAGTTTGGTTAGAAGCTCATTTATTGTGAATGGACACTTGTTTATTTTCCAAGTGATCCATAACTAGATTAAGTTAGAGCATAGAGCATATAAATAGGTTAGTTTCCTATTTTGAATGTAATGTGTACTGAGAGAATGAGAGTGTGAGTTTACGTGTGTAAACTCCTCTAATTTGCCCTGTAATCTTTTTTCTTGATCAATAAAGTTGTGTGTCTGAGGACACTTCTGCTCTTTCAGCCCGCCCAGCGGCCGGCCTTCCCCGCCACCTGGGCAAGAGGGCTCCTGCAGCCTCCCCGCCTGCCCAGCGGCCAGGCTCCACTGCCACCTGGGCAGGAGGGCAATTCCGGGAATCGATCTCTCGCCCATGTGGTAGGGGAGGCCGGCTGCTGGACCCGTTGGGAGTCTGCAAGCAGCCCCCCGCCCGCCCAACAGCCGGCCTCCACAACCACCTCGGTGATGCCAAACTTTCGTAATGCAAAAACAATTGTTTTTTATTTTTTTTTATTTTTAAATTAATCATTTTTTTATTATTTTATTTTTTCATATTTTTTCTTTATTATTAAATTTTATATTAAGTTTTTTAATTTAATTTTATAAAATTTAATAAATTTTTATTTTTATTTTTTTTTAATTTATTTAAATTTAATATTTATTTTAAATTTTTGTGTTTTTTTTTTTTTTTTAATTACATAAAATTTTATATTTTTTATTTGAATTAAACTTGTGTATTTTAAATTAAGTTTTTTTTTTAATTAATTTGTTTTTGATTTTTTTTTTTAAATTATTTAATGGTTTTTTTTTTTTTTTTTTGTCATTTTTAATCGATTTTTAATTTTTTTTTAAATTTCATTTTAACTATTTTTTTTTTAAATTTTGTTTTATATTTTAAGTTTATTTTTTATTTCAAAATTTATTTGTTTATTCATTTATTTATCAAAATTTAATATTTTTGTTTTTAAATTTAATTTATTATTTTAATATATATATATATATATATATATATATATATATATATATATATATATATATATATATATATATATATTTTATTTTAATAAAATCTAATATATATTTGTAATTTAAGTTCATATATATATATATATATATATATATATATATATATATATATATATATATATTATTTTTTATAATTTAAATTGAATTTATTTTTTAAAATTTATTTGTTTTTTAAATATATATATATATATATATATATATATATATATATATTATTTAATATTTTTATTGTATTTTATTTTCCATCTTTTATTTTTAATTAATTTTATTTTAAATAATGTTTTTTATTTTTATTTTTTAATTTTATTTTTAATTTTTATTTTAAAGTGCTTAAATTTAATAATTTTTTTTTAATTTAATTTCTTATTTTTTTTTTTATTTTTTTTTTAATTTAATTTAATAAACTTCTTTTCTTTTTTTTCTTTTTTTTAAATTTAAGTGGTATATTTTATTTTTTATAATTTTCTTTTTTAAACTTGTTTTTTTTAATTTAAAATTCTTATTTTTATTTTTATATTTCTATATATTTTTAAATTTTAATCTTTAGAATGTTTTTATTTTTATTTTTTTAATTTTATTTTTGTTTATTAAATTTTAGGTTTTTTTTTTTTAATGTTTGAATTTTAATTTTTTTTTAATTTAAAAAATATAATGAAGCTGATTTTTTATGCAATTATTTTAATTTTTTTTTCAAATTTTTTTATTTTATAATTTTTATTATTTTAAAATTTTTGTTTAACCACTTTCCGTTTTCGGGGTTGTTTTTGCACAAAATTTTTGAACAAAAAAGTTTGGCTTTTACTTTTATTTTTCAAAATGTCGAAAATTTACTTCGAAAAAAAAATTAGGTTATTCCACAATAAAATGTTTCATTTTCAGAGTGTTTTGTACACCCAAAAAAATTGGCTTTTACTTGCATTTTTTTTAAATATTGAAAATTTACCCTAAAAGAAAAGAAGATTATTCCATAATACAACTTTTCGTTTTCGAGTTGTTTTTTCATGGTTTTTTTATGTTTTTTTTGTTAGAGTTCTCATTTTGAGGTAATAGTTCTCGTTTCATCGGTAACTATATTATGGGTAGACTTTGATTGACCGCCAGGTCCAAAGAAAGGGTTGGTGGAAACAAATTTAAGGCTTTCGTAAAAGGTATCAGCTATATGAGCATCATCCCCTAGCTAATCATCATTATGGAATGCATCTAACAAAATTGTCTCCATGGCAGTCATATCCCTTAAGGAATCATCCATACCAACCTCTATTTGGTTGCCTCCATTTCCAGCTTGTGAAGAACTAGTATTGTTGTAGTCATTCCTAATTGGTGAATCTAGACATAGTGGGAATTGAATAAGTGGTTGATTCAACCATTCTTGGTATCATTTCTCTCCGTTCTTTTCTCTTAATTAAGCCTTCTCTCGATTTGACATTGTAGTGGGGTGCAAAAGAAGATGGTAGGTAGGTTGGTCATCATCACTAGAATCCTAATAATTTCAAAAAAAAATATTTGAACATGATTAGTAAAAAATCAATGATGTCAATTAGTTAGCACGTCAATGCATGATTAATTGGTTTGACATTGAAATAATTACATTATACCAAACAGTCATTATTACTATCATTTTCCCAAAATTGTGGCTAGAGGATGGAATATTACAATTGACAGGGTGAAGTGGATGTCCATTTTCATCTACCAACCACGCCTTGCGATATGCTGCTCCGGATAAGAGCTTCCGACGTTTTGAAGCTATTTGAATATTTTGTGCATCTGAACTCGATTATGAATCTTCATAAACCTGCAAATTTGTATACATTAATTTTATTTAGCTCATTGACATGGATAAATAAATAAATTCAATTAGACTATGAAATTATAAATAAAATCTAAAGTAATTACATGTGTAGATGTATAGGGAGAACTCCAGGATGGACTTTGAGAAATATTATGGAATGAGCTGGATTTTGAAGAATTGTCCATTTGATATAATTATGATATTTTCTCCCTAAATTTAAGAAAAATCAACAACAAATTTTGGTGTACATACCTAAAAGTAATTTCGGTGCCTTAAAAAATGAGTTATTGTTATCGATGCTAATGTACTGTTAACTGCACCGGTGCAGTTTTATTATTGGATGCACCAATGTTGTTAGTTATCAAACACACCAAATATCGGGAAGAAAAAAAATTAAACTTTATTTTTTTAAAGTGAAAAAACAGTAAATTAAAAAATGATCGGCAAATGATTTTCAGAAATCTAATTTCATTAAAAAGCTCTTTAAATAGTAAAATTTATTCATTATTTCATTATTTTTGCAAAAAATTTCAGGGAGGGATTTGTACGAGAGACATACCTGGAGCAAGAGAGCATGAGAGCACTGTGGAGCATCAAAATACTTCCGAAGAACAACACTATTCAAAGAATCGTAATCTAAAACATCTCGTGATTCACACAAAAACCCTGTAGTATAGTAAAATTGTTAAATTTTACTGTAATAATTGTTTTTTTACAGTTTCTGTTAGATTTAATACATGCGTAGTAAAATTTTAAATTCTACTGTGCATTTTAAAAATAAAATCATTTATAATCTCTATTCCTATTTACATTTAATTAAAATTCAGAAAAAAAAAAAAAAAAAAAAAAAAAACAAAACAAATCCATTCTTACGTTAAACCCTTGCTTCTTCGTATTTATGTGACTTCACAATTAGGGCTTTTCATTTCAGATTTATAGGGCTTGTATTATAGCGCACCAGGCACATATTGACAAAAAACGTTGTTTGATAAAAATATTTTTTTATTAATTTATGTTTATGTTAATAAGTGCTCTGGTATTAATATAACGCACCGGGTCTCCTTGTTGACAAAGAGCACCATACAGTGTTTCTATTGTATTGGTGGTGTGTTTATAAGAACCTAGCGCACTGCGTTCGGTGTGTAAGTTGTGAAATTCACACCGTTTTCTTGAATTTTTTTTACCTGAAAAGTATGTGATTTATTTATAAAATATATTAATGAATGGTACAGGTTTTATATTGATAAATAAATGGCTGACAATAGTGCAATTAACAAAAATACTGATAGCAAATCCTAAAAAAAAAACAAAAAAGGCAAGTTCTTTGTAAATTATTTACAAAAATTATTATTTTTGAAGTATATGTAAGTTTAACTAATATGTATTGTTTAGTATGTATCACACAGAGCCACAAAATGACAAAGCTCGATAAGATTGTTTTTTATCTAAGACCAGAAGAGTGTAAAATCTTGATGGAAAAATTGCAGAAGGATGAATCAGGTGAATGAAAAAAATACTATCGATCCAATATGAGTTTCTTTTTTGAATTTTCATTAATAATATACTTAAAAATATTAGATAAAATGTTTCAAAAAATCTAATTCATATATGTTTAATGTTCTACAGAGACCAACAACAGAGAATTGGAATGTTGTTTTAAGAAAAGAAAAAAAATAGAACTTGCAAATGAAAATGAGTTGTTGCTTTGCTCATCTGGAGTGGTGTTGGAGGTTAACGAAAGGGGGAAAAAATTTACAAAACTTTGAGGGATCTAGTGGAACGAATATATAGACGTTCTTTCTACTTACGATACAAAGATAAATCCAATGATTCCAAGAACCAAATTTTATTTAAACTTCACGAAGAGTTTTTAGAGAATTGGTCAATGAAACATGTCAGACTTTTAATAGAGAAAACGTACAACAACAAAAAATAAGGATTGAAAAAGCAATATTCTTTTAAATGTTTTCTATATATATATATATATATATATATATATATATATATAGATTACTACAAAGAAATCATTTATAAATATCACTTTTGTTATATTTAGTTTTCATATATCAATATAAAATTTAAATAGTTTATTTTCATGTTACTTTTTTAGGAAGATTATGAAAATCTCAAAGGATGAATGAGCTGATATCAGAAATATGCCAGTAGGAATGTCCAAAAAGGTGTACAAGGAGATGTTCAAAGAAATGGACATAATTTCATAGCACAAGGAGCCATCCCAACAACATCGTGCTTCAAATGTAATATGTAATCATCGAATTGTTCGATTAGGTACAATAAATAAATAATTTAGCATTAAATATTAAATTTTCAAGTATTTTCTTGCAGAAAAGAAAATGGAACCCATTCAGCACATAAAACAGTATGACAAGGAAGAAAAGAGTTGATATCTATGTTTGTGAGTAATTATTACTTCCTTATAACAACTTAACTAGATTTCATGTTTGTATCTTTTAAGTTGTTTTACAACAATCATAATTGAATGTCTTCAAACATGTGCTAACATACAAAGAAGAACCATTAGAGGAATTGATTGACATTGGGTTAAATATGGGTTGTCAGTATATGTTGGCATATCATAAATTATTTGTGGAATTTGTAAGAATATATCTTGTTTTACTAAGCTCCGTCTATAATTAATAGAACAAAAAAGTCTTTTATATTGAATCTATGATTTGTTATGGGGTATAAAGCTTTTAGGAAACAAAGTATGGAACTGCGCCAACAAATGAATTGTTGAAAGATGGCATGAAATTTGGTTTTGAAAGAATGTGTATTGTTCACTAGTCAATTCTTGCTATGGTACATTTCTTTTCGATTTACATTGATGCTTAATATTTAATATTGCAATTTTCATTATTCTCACCAATGTATATACACTAATTACACTATATTTTTATTTTTGTAGATGGAACTTGAATAAGAAGAAAACAATCAACACAATGAACAAAACATTTCTCCAAATAACCCAAGTCATGGAAGTAGCTTGAGCAGTGACAACAATTCTAACGAATAATGATAATCAATATGTTTGGATGTCAAAGCAAGGCGTTGTATTTTTTGAAATATTTTTTTGTGAAATCAGACATTGTTCCAATTGAAAGACAAAGGGATACCAATAACTGTCCCATTTTGTATGACAAAGAGTGTCTTATTCATATATATCTGTGTGTGTGTGTGTGTGTGTGTGTGTGTGTTTTAATTTATTCTATTGTGTTCTCCATTGTCGTTGTGAAATGTTACACGACTGATTAAATATACAAATGATTAAATATTATAATAAAGAGACGCGAAATCTGATGATATAATATAAAAAATTCATCCAAACATCACATTCAAATGCACTAACAAAAATTTAATTGATATGAATACTGTTATAAGATATTTGTCGACTTTTGATGAATAATGAATTTTTAAAAATCACAATAATTGCACTGTCACAGGTCAATGTTTCTAAAAAATAGAAAATGAACATTGGTGCGTGTTAGTTACTACGCACCAGTGTGTTTGTATGATACTGTGCACCGATGTGTTTCTACGACCTATGAGCATCACACCAAATACCAATACCAATTAGAACGCCCGGTGCGCTTTCTCGACAACTACGACCTGGGCAGATAGGAATTACATGCACCGGTATGGTTTTCCTTTAACGCAACAGTGCATTTTTATAATTTAATGACCTGGTGTGTTTTAACACCTTAACGACTCAGTGCGTTTTTACACCTTAACGGCGTCGGTGCATGCACCTTCTATTGGCCTTGTGCGTATTTATGGGTGACACGCACCGAGACGTTGCTAAATGCCCCGGGGCTTTCAAAAAAAAATTTCCATCCTGGTGCTTGGTATATTTACAGTACCGGTGCGTTCACACATGATGTGCACACTGATGAGAAAAACATCCGTAAAACCTCTGGCCACCCAGTTTTTTTAGTTGTATTGAAGCTCCGTCAAAACCTTCGTTGCCAAAAACGGATGTTATATCAAATGTTTTTTTTACAATTTTGGCCAATTTTATAACACTAAAAATCTCCTTTATAACCTCCGCTAGAGGGTCTTTTCTATTGATATTCAACAAGAAAATCCTAGTGAAAATCAAGCACCTACACTAGGATGGAGCCTTAGTCTATTTTTTGGTGTATTTTTATTTATAGATGCATGAGAAAATTCTATTTATGTATGTGAAAATTATATTTATAGATTGCATGTCTATTTATAGATGCATGTCGACTATTATTATCCCTTAATATTAGTTGGACAATAAACTATATTCTATTCTCAATGAGCACTTGGAAATAGTTAACTGAAGTGGCAAATAGTTGACTTAGTTGTAACCGAGTGATTCAAAGTTGTAACAGAGTTGGAAGTGCAGTTATGCAAGTTGTAAAGTAGTTTAACTCAGTTAAGTGAGTTAATGATCTGGATTTTTACAGGAACGCAACAGAATACACATATAGCCATAGATATAGAGATGCAGCGGAAATAATGCTTCATTTTATTAAAATAAAATGACTGAAATAAACTAGATAGGGCACTGGTAGCGTATCTCTGAGAAAACATGTGGCGGCTACAGGCCTTTGAACTGTGTTAAAAAACAAATGACTGAAAAATGCTTATATAAATCATGGAAATAAATGAGTTAGGGCACCGGTAGCGTATCCAAGAGAAGAGATGTGTCGGCTACCAGCCCCTGAACTATGTTACAATGAGAAATAATGAAAATGAGCGGCGAGGGCACTGGTAGCATATCTCGGAGAAGAGATGTGACAGCTACAGGCCCCTCCACTATGTTACAATGAGGCTAAAAGGCCTATTTATTGTTGAGAAACAATGTAAAACCCAAAACGTCCAAAAACCTAACTCTAGGAGATGAAGCACCAAATTGTGGGTCTCGTTTGGGTAAATTGGTGTTTCAACTTCCTAGGGATGTAACTTTGGCATCCGATCTCTATTTGACACGCTCAATAGCTAATTAGAAAGATCTATCCAAGGACTACAAATTTTGAGTGGAAACATTGGTTTATAGACCCATGTTGCTCCCATTTTCAAAACAAAGTGTCGTTTAGGGCCTCAAAACGGCTCCGGGAGTTCAGGACCCGAAAAACTGCTAAAAATAGTAAGTTGTGCTGAAACTTACAAACTGAAAGAACTGATGGTGGGGGTTCAAATGGAATCGTTGGGTGGCCACCAATATCCACCGAGATCATTAAATCCCCAAAATGGCTCCGGGAGTGCAGGACCCGAAAACCTGCTAAAAATAGTAAGATGTGCTGACAGTGAAGACTGAAATAATTGATGGTGCAGGTCCAACTGGAATAGATGGGTGGCCACTGACAGCCACCTGGATCATTCCTCCCTCCTTAGGAAGCAATGGTCCCCATTACGTTAAGTTCCTCCATGAGGGGAAAATTCTAATGAACTTGGTATTGGATTTGTCCAGGTTGTCGCACACCTATTGGCAGACGTGCTAGATGTATATGTGCTGCCAGTGGGCAGCCATTGAAGGATCTGAGCAAATTTATCCATCATCGCGTTCCTTTTTTCTCGAGGGCCTCCTCGAGCAATATTTTTATGGGATCTCTTGCTCCCTTGTCTTTCGTTCCTTCCGCCAGGGGGGGTCGTCGGGGTTTGTGAGGTTGATCTTGCAACAGTTCAACCAGATCGAGATCTAACTCCTTATACCCTAACCGCATTGGGGACATGAAAAGAAAAACAGAGAAAGAAAAGACTGCTATGATACCACTAATCCAGATTTTTGCAGGAACACAACAGAATACACATATAGCCATAGATACAGAGATGCAGCGGAAATAATCCTTCATTTTATTAAAATCAAATGACTGAAATAAACTAGCTAGGGCACTGGTAGCATATCTCTGAGAAGATATGTGGCGGCTATAGGCCTTTGAACTGTGTTAGAGAACTGAAAGTTGTTTTCAGACAAAATGTAAATAAACAGCTAGGGCGCTGGTAGGCTTATCTCTGAGAAGAGATGTGGTGGCTACAGGCCTCTGAACTGTGTTACAAAAAAAATGACTAAAACATGCTTATAGAAATAATGGAAATAATTGAGCTAGGGCACTGGTAGCGTATCCCTGAGAAGAGATGTGTCGGCTACCAAACCCTTAACTGTGTTACAATGAGAAATAATGGAAATGAGCGGCGAGGGCACTGATAGCGTATCCCTGAGAAGAGATGTGGCAGCTAGAGGCCCCTCCATTGTGTTACAATGAGGCTCGAAGGCCTATTTATTGTTGAGAAACAATGTAAAACCTGAAACATCCAAAAACCTAACCCTAGGAGATGAAGCACCAAACTGTGGGTCCCGTTTGGGTAAATTGGTGTTTCAACTTCTCGGGGACATAACTTTGGCATCCGATCTCCGTTTGACGTGCTCATTAGCTCGTTAGAAATATATATCCGAGGATTAAAACTTTTTAGTGAGCAACATTGGTCTATATGTTGCTCCCGGTTTCCCCAAAAATCGTTGTTTAGGGCCTCAAAACGGCTCCGGAAGTTCAGGACCCGAAAAACTGCTAAAAATAGTAAGTTGTGCTGAAACTTACAAACTGAAAGAGCTGATGGTGGGGGTTCAAATGGAATCTGTGGGTGGCCACCAATATCCACCTGGATCATTAAGTCCCCAAAACAGCTTCGGGAGTGCAGGACACGAAAACCTGCTTAAAAATAGTAAGTTGTGCTAACAGTGAAGGCTGAAATAATTGATGGTGCGGGTCCAAATGGAAAAGGTGGGTGGCCACTGATATCCACCTGGATCAGTTAAACTTAGTTGTGCTAGTTGTAACTGAAGATACACTAGTGAGAGATCAAGTGAATTAATTATTAATTAATTCACAATCACTGATCTCACATGCAACTAAAGATTTACTATTATTAACTGTATGCATGTAAGATCCAGTGGAGACCCAGTTGAGTTCTCGGTGAAAGGGAAATAAACTATCAATTATGACATTATACGGTTACACACATGCAACCACACACACATTGGATGTGCCCATGAGGATTGCGCAATTAAGGCAGGTAGGATTGCATTCATTCAGGGATTTCTATCAGTTGAGATTGCACACTTAAGGTAGACAATATTGCATTCATTCAGGGATTACTATCTGTTGGGATTGCATAGTGGAGGCAGACTGTGACGCAACAAAATTAAAAGTCTGCCCCAAGTAGAGCTGGTCAACTGTGACGTGGCTCTGTCAGCATTTCCCTTTTCTACCCCGCTCTTTGATCACGTGGTCTAATTATATCTTCCTCAGAGATTTATTTATCAAATTCATGGAATTTAATAAATAAATACTATCCACAACATTCGAATTTTAAATTATATTCCCGAACCTTATATTATCTCTGATCCTTTATAATCAATATTTAACCCTTCGCACTTTATATAAATCCAACGCTCTGTTTTGAATAAATAATTGTGTAATAAACCTTGGCTCCGAGCCCCACCTCTACGACCAATAGACCAATCAGCGCCTGCAACGTACCTCACTTATCGTTCGTGCACCTCGTTTATCGTTCGTGCATCTCCGGCAAGCGACCACCGTCCGATGGCCCTCTCCCAAATCAACGGCGCACGGCAATATCGCTTGGCGTCCTGGTACTAACTATAACATGCGATGGTGCGGTTTAAACGGTGGTTTTACGAGGGTCCACTTCGCCACGCGTCAACAAGTTTATGGAATTGCTCCACAACCGGAAAATACCGCATATACACCAAAAGCGGTGCGATATGGTATATCTGCCTTGCAAAACCACTCGTGGTTTTTGGACAGTGTTTAACTATGGTTCATGTCGGTTGCACGATCCTCCTCGTCCATTAACTCACGTCTAGACCACGATTCCGGGTCGAAAGCAACAACTCTATTTCTTTACAAAGTGGGAAATCTTCCAATTAAGCAGCATTCACAACCACAATTCCTCTGCACAGACCTCGCCTGCGGGTAGTATTGATTTAACAGAGTTTATTCGAATAAATTACAGAGAAACAACAGACAGATAGATGCGGGGTCGATAAAATGGTTCGAATCAGTAATTATACATATATACACAAAATTCAATTGCTTCACAATTAAACAACCTCTTCACAATTATCAGTTCAGACAGTTGGAAATCAACAAGACTCGAAGTATATTCAACCGGAAGCAATTGCTCAATACACAGAGTTTTATTGCAGAAATTTCTCTATTCTTCCTCTTCTTTCCCTCCTCTACACATCCGAGGGATTTCATTTATATACATCAACATATGTCCTTTCGGTTCCTCTGTGAGGACCGTTATGGTAACTCAAGAGCTTGATTACAATTATTCGAAAACTAAATCATGACAGATGGACTAACCATTCGACTTATACAACTCTAACTAATCTAATAATACAATCAGCTAAGGTATTGACACCTAGCTGTAACAATTCAAATGTTTTCAAACCCTCCTAGCCACAACATGTGGAAAAAACTCCTACATTGTTGGCTAGTGCCTAATGCCCCTGCATCAGACTCCCAAGGGCAATTTTCTTCATGGGCTCCTGTCCATGAGCTCTTCCACTGATATCCCTATCTTCCGCAACCTTTCTTCTGTCATCCAAGTGGCATCTTCCTCTGGTTTATCCTTCCATTTGATCAAGTACTGAAAGTACTCTCGTCCTATTGTCCTTCTGAACACTCTTTTGTCCAATATCTTCTCTAGTTGCAATGGTTGTGCTGGAGGTAGCTGCTCCTTCCACTCAATCTGTTCCTTGTCTGCTGTTCTTTCTTCTGCACTATCATCTTCATACTTGTACAAATCTACAACATTAAAAATGGGAGATATTCCAACATCAGGAGGTAATTCAATCTCATAAGCATTTGCAGAAAACTTTCTAAGTATCTTGCATGGCTCGATCTTTTTGAACTTCAGTTTGTTATATTGCTTCTTTGGGAACCTCTCCTTTCTCAAGTGTGCTAAAACCTGATCTCCTACTTCAAAATGAGCTTCTTTTCTGCTCAAGTCTACTCTGTTTTTATATTTGATGATGCTACCTTGTAGTTGCTGCTTCACTTGTTCATGGATGGCCTGGATCTCTGAAGCAAATTCTTCACCATCTGCACTCCTTAGCTCTGCTTTTCCCAAATTTCTTAACTCTGATATTCCTTTGGGGTGCATTCCACAAACAATATGAAATGGACTCTGCCCTGTGCTCCTTTTTGGTGAGTCATTATATGCATATTCTACCTGAGGCAAAATATGATCCCACTGCTTGGGATGCTCTCCTGCAAGACTTCTCAACAAATTTCCCAGACTCCTATTCACTACCTCAGTTTTTCCATCAGTCTGAGGATGATAAGCTGAGGTGAAACTCAGTTTGGTACCAATTTTCTTCCACAATGTCCTCCAAAAGTGCCCCACAAATCTGGTGTCTCCGTCTGAAATAATACTCTTGGGCAACCCATGCAATCTAACAACTTCTTTGAAAAACAAGTTGGCAACATGGGTGGCATCACTAATTTTATAGCATGGGATAAAATGTGCCATTTTGGAGAATCTATCCACCACAACAAAGACTGCATCATGCCCTCTCTGAGTCTTGGGAAATCCTAGAACAAAATCCATACTCACCATGTCCCAAGGCCTGTCTGGAATAGGCAAGGGAGTGTACAATCCTGCATTTTGGCTCCTTCCTTTGGCATATTGAAAAATCTTGCAATTCTTCACAAACTTGTCCACTTCTGCTCTCATCTTGGGCCAGTAATAGAAGTGACTCAGCTGCTCATAAGTCTTATCAGTACCAAAGTGTCCAGAAAGTCCACCACTGTGTTTCTCTTTGATCAAATTTTCTCTCATGGAACATCTTGGTACACACAATTGGCTTCTCCTGAATAACAAGTCCTCCTGCAGGAAATAATCCAGCCACTAGCTTCTATCTGTTAAAACAGGGTTACTACATGCCTCAAATGCTTCTTTAAAATCTGGATTTGTTTTATACAATTCTTTGAGAAAACCAAATCCTACAACTTCAAAATTTGTTTCTTGAACAAGCATGTTCCTCCTACTCAAAGCATCAACTACTTTATTGGCTTGGCCACTTATATGTTTCAAAACAAAATTAAAACTTTGGAGATACTCAACCCATTTAGCATGCTTATGTTTCAACTTGGGCTATTGTACAATATACTACAAAGCATGATTGTCAGAATACAATACAAATTCCCTGGACATCAAATAATGTCTCCACTTCTTCAGTGCCTGGACAATTGCATAGAATTCCTTCTCATAAGAGGAATAATTTCTTCTGGTGTCATTTAGCTTTTCACTGAAATAGGCTACAGGCCTATCATCCTGACTCAACACAACTCCAATGGCCTCTCCACCGGCATCACATTTTACTTGAAATGGTTTTGTAAAATCAGGCAGAATCAAAACAGGCTTTTCAGTTATCCTCTGCTTCAACACTTTAAAGTTTCTTTCTGCTTCAGCAGTCCACTTAAATGGCTTTTTACTCTTTATTGTCTCAATTATGGGTGCATTGATCTTACTTAAGTTTCTTATAAACTTCCTGTAAAAACTAGCAAGTCCATGGAAACTTCTTACCTCAAAGACATTCCTGGGTGAAGGCCACTCCACAATTGCCTTAACCTTTTCTGGGTCCATCTTCAATCCTTCTGCAGAAACAACAAACCCCAAATACACCAACTCTTCTTTCATGAATCAGAATTTCTTTAAATTTATCAGCAAGTTCTCTTGGTGCAGCTTCTTCAAGACATGATTAAGATGCCTTAAGTGTTCTTCTTTAGTTCTGCTGAAAACTAATATATCATCCGGATATACTATCACAAATTTACCAATGAATTATTTCAATACTTCATTCATAAGTCTCATGAAAGTACTAAGTGCATTTGACAACCCAAAAGGCATTACCATCCATTCATACAGTCCTTCATTTGTTTTAAAGGCAGTTTTCCACTCATCACCCTCTCTTATTCTGATCTGATGATATCCACTTTTCAAATCTATCTTTGAGAAATATTTAGCACCACTCAAACAACCCATTAAGTCCTCAATTCTGGGCAAAGGGAATCTGTACCTGATTGTGATCTTATTGATTGCTCTGGAATCAATACACATCCTCCCTCCATCTTTCTTTGGGCTCAATATTGTTGGTACTGCACATGGACTCAGACTTGCTCTGATCAGTCCTTTTTCCACCAATTCCTGTACTTGTCTCCTGATTTCCTCATTTTCCTTGGGAGTCATTCTGTAGGCTGCCTTATTTGGCAGATTTGAATCAGGGATAAAATCTATCTAATGGCTGATCTTTCTCACAGGTGGCAGCTCATCAGGTAGATCATTCAGAACAATGTCATAGTAATTGTCTAACATCTCTTGGATTTCTACTGGCAAATCAGAAATCTTTGTAGAAGTAAGAACTACCTTAGGTTTGCAAACTAGAGAAAAAATTACCTCTTCTTCTTCTATCTGCTGCAGATATTCCTTCCCGCTCAGCAACAAGGTCTTTGGATCAATCACTCTGCTGGATGGCTCTCCTTCTTCCATGGGTATCAATGTATGATGTACCCCATCCTTGAAGAACTTGTAAGTGTTCTTCTTGCCATCATGCACTGCTGCTCTGTCAAACTGCCAAGGTACACCCAGCAGTATATGACACACATCCATGGGCATTACATCACACAAAACTTTATCCTTGTATTTTCCCATTTGCAGCTCTATTTCACACTGTTATTTTACAACCAGCTGGTGCCCTTTATGCAACCAGGACACCCTGTAGGGAGTTGGATGCTCCCTTGTCTTCAACTTCAACTTTTCTATTACCTCAGTGGAAACCAGATTGTCTGTGCTGCCACTATCAATGACTAGCTGACAACATTTCCCTTGGACTTTGCATATGCTCCTAAACAAAGTCTTCCTTTGTGCAGGCTCAGTGACCTCTTTGGCTTGCTTCAACATGACCTTATTTACCACTAAGGATTCTCCCCTTTCTGGAAGAATTTCTTCTTCAGTCTCTGCCTCTCCTCCAGCCTGGGCAACAACAGCATTTCTTGGACCAGCACCTACATTCTCTGGACACTCATAGTGCTTATGTCCCACTTGCTGACATCTATAACACCTCAACTCTCTACCTCTGCCTCTGTCTTTGCCTCCTCTTCCTCTTCCTCTGTAAGAACCCCTTCTGCCCCTTGCATCATCCTCTGCAGATGCATTCTGAGGTGAGCCACTGTTAGCTCCATCCCTGGGTGTAGTAGGCTTTCCTCTACCACCCTGACTTCCCTTTCCATGGAAAGTACCCCTCTTCTTGGCAGATTGTTTCCTCAAAAGTTTCTCCTCTGCTTTCAAGGCCATCTGGTAGGCCTCTTCCACTGTCTTAGGAGACAGGAGACCAATCTCATCTTGGATCTCCAGCTTGAGACCATTCAAATATTTGGTAGTCTTCTCTGACGTGTCTTGGAATTTCCCAACCCTTATGCTTACTCTGTAGAATTCCTCTGTGTATTCTTTTACTGTCAGCAGCCTCTGTCTCAGTTTCTGCATTTGCTTATACAATGTCAGCTGATAATCACTAGGCAAGAATTTACCTTTTAATTTAGCCATCATTCTGGTCCAGCTCTTGATAGGTTGCTTACCAACTCTCCTCCTTTCTGCCTGCACTCCATCCCACCAAAGTGCAGCATGTCCCTTCAGCTTTGTTACTGCAAACTTGACCCTTTTATCTTCACTTATTTCTTCATAATCGAAGAATTTATTCATTTCATTTATCCAATCCACCAGTTCCTCTAGATTCAGTCCCCCTGCATAACTCGACACTTCAATTCTGGGCTTAACCGCAGACCCCAAAACAACTCCGAGGAGCCTCATACCAGGAGGAATTTCAACATTTTCTTCAGCTTCTTCTGTTTTAGGTTCATTGATGTCTTCCGGATCTCTGGTCTGTCTTCGCTCTATGACATCCATTCTGGCCTCGACCCTCTGCAACATCCCCAACACCTCTGCGTTGGCAACGGGTCTTCTTCTGCCAACTCGGATTGCCATGTCAGCAAAAACAACTTCAAAAAATAGCTCTGATGCCACAAATGACGCAACAAAAATAAAAGTACGCCCCAAGGAGAGCTGGTCAACTGTGACGTGGCTCTATCAACATTTCCCTTTTCTACCCCGCTCTTTGATCACGTGGTCCAATTATATCTTCCTCGTAGATTTATTTATCAAATTCATGGAATTTGATAAATAAATACTATCCACAACGTTCGAACTTTAAATTATATTCCCAAACCTTATATTATCTCCGATCCTTTATAATCAAGATTTAACCCTTTGCACTTTATATAAATCCAACGCTCTTTTTTGAATAAATAATTGTGTAATAAACCTTGGCTCTGGGCCCCACCTTTATGATCAATATACCAATCAACGCCTACACCGTACCTCACTTATCATTCGCGCACCTCGTTTATCGTTCGCGCATCTCCAGCCAGCGACCACCGTCCGATGGCCCTCTCCCAAATCAACGACGCACGGCAATATCACTCGGTGTCTTGGTATGAACTATAACTTGCGATGGCGCGGTTTAAACAGTGGTTTTACGGGGGTCCACTTCGCCACGTGTCAACAGGTCTATGGAATCGCTCCACAACCGGAAAATACCACCTATACACCAAAAGCGGTGCGATATGGGAAATTCGCCTTGCAAAACCACTCGTGGTTTTTGTACAGTGTTTAACTATGGTTCATGCCGATCGCACGATCCTCCTCGTCCATTAACTCACATCTGGACCACGGTTTTGGGTTCGAAAGCAACAACTCTATTTCTTTACAAAGTGGGAAATCTTCCAATTAAGCAACGTTCACGACCACAATTCCTCTGCACAGACCTCGCCTGCGGGTAGTATTGATTTAACAGGGTTTATTCGAATAAATTACAGAGAAACAACAGACAGATAGATGCGGGGTCGATACAATGGTTTGACTTAGTAATTATACATATATACACAAAATTCAATTGCTTGACAATTAAACAACCTCTTCACAATTATCAGTTCATAAAGTTGGAAATCAACAGGACTCGAAGTATATTCAACCGGAAGCAATTTCTCAATACACAGAGTTTTATTGTAGAAATTTCTCTATTCTTCCTCTTCTTGCCCTCCTCTACACATCCGAGGGATTTCATTTATATACATCAACATATGTCCTTTCAGTTCCTCTGTGAGGACCGTTATGGTAACTCAAGAGCCTGATTACAATTATTCGAAAACTAAATCATGACAGATGGACTAATCATTCGACTTCTACAACTCTAACTAATCTAATAATACAATCAGCTAAGGTATTGACACCTAGCTGTAACAATTCAAATGTTTTCAAACCCTCCTAGCCACAACATGTGGAAAAAACTCCTACATTGTTGGCTAGTGCCTAATGCCCCTGCATCAGACTGTCTGGAGATAGTAAATTGGCTAAGGAACTTGCCAATTTTTATGGCAATGTGAGACATTAGCTCATGTACAGTACAATGCTACCGGGATTGGTACCATTACCTTTCAGAGGAATTCCGGTAAAACATTTCAATTAAAAGATGTTATGCATGCTCCGGGTCTAAAGAAAAATTTGGTCTCAATTGCAATGTTGGAGGACAGAGGATATGACGTTGTTTTTAGTGATGGAAAAGCTTTCCTACGACATAAAACAATGGGTGAAGCCAAGAGGATAAGGATTCGAGTTAAGAATCTCTACAAGCTAGAGGTAGATGGTTGCGATGCCATGATAGACAAGGCAGAAAAAGTGGTGAGATGGGATGAGGGTGAATTATGGCACAGGCGATTAGGCCATCTTCATCATGGAGCCTTGAATGTCATGCAACAAATATCTACTAGAATTCCAATGGGAACACTTGCTTAGTTAAATCAGTGCAAGGGTTGCACCATGGGGAAGTATGTAAAGTCCACCTTTCATGAGAAGGAGAACCGTGCTTTGGGGATCCTTGAGAGAGTTCATATAGACGTGTGTGGACCATTCTCGGTTGCTCCAACAGCAAAACATAAGTACTATGTTGTTTTTTTTTATAACTTTTCTCGTAAATTTTGGATCTTCTTCATGCAGAAGAAGGATCAAACATTCTCAAAGTTCTGTGAGTTTAAGGCATTGGTGGAGAAATATTCGGGGAAGCAAGTGAAGGCTCTTAGGATCGATAATGGTGGAGAATACATCTCTAACGAATTCAAGAAATTCTATAGCAAAGAAGGAATTCGAAGAGAACTCATAGCGCCTCATAACCCATATCAAAATGGGGTCGAGGAGAGGAAGATTAGAACGATCGTGGGTGCAGCACAAGAGATGTTGCATGATCAAGGCCTACCAATGCATTTGTGGGTGAAAGCATGAAACACTGCGGTTTATGTGCAAAACCGTTGTCCTCGTAGAGTACTTGGCATGAGTACACCTGAAGAAGCTTTCACTAGTAAGAAACTGGATGTTTCACACTTTAAGATTTTTGGCTCATCTGTTTATGTGCATGTGACCAAGGACGCGAGGAAGAAGCTGGAGCCGACTACTGAAGTTAGGATTTTTGTGGGGTACATAGAATCACCCCATAATTATCGTGTGTATTTTTCAAACAACAAAATGACTGTTGTGTGATGGGATATAAAATTCGATGATGGGAAAGCCATGCGGTTGTCGCTTGAGAGGGAGCCGGACTTGCATGCGGAGGAGGAACTGCTGGTTCCCAAAGATGAGTCTCTAGATGTGGATCAACCACAGGAGGAGGTTCATGGAGTGGAGGAGTCCACTCACGTAGAGCCAACTATCAGAACTGGCAGAAGCCGTACCACAGAAGTTGATAGGCTGAGACTTGATGCTGCATAGAATGTAGGAGCCCTACTTCAAAGCACAGACAAAGATAGTCTCCTGACTTATTTACTGGATACATGGCTCTCATAAGAAAATGAATTATGACTGAGCCATCTTCCTTTCAGGAATCAGTGTAGGAGCCCACATGAGTAGATGCAATGGTGGAGGAGTATGACTCCATTGTCAAAAGAAATGCTTGGGAAATTGTTCCAAGGTTGGTTGATAAATCAGTGGTAGGTTTGAGATGGATCTACAAGGTAAATAAAGTTGTTGATGGGAGTGTGGAGAAATAAAAGGCCAGATTTGTGGCTCGGGGCTTCTCACAGATCGAGGGGATTGATTATGAAGATACCTTTGCACCTATCACAAGGTATTCATCCAAAAGGACCATCCTTGCTCTCTTAGCGTAGATGGGTTGGCGCATTCATCAGATGGATGTGAAAACTTCATTTCTCAATGGGATCATTGAGGAAGAGGTGTACATAAAGAAAACTGAAGGTTTCAAGATCTTCAATAGTGAGTCGCATGTGTGCCGACTCAAAAGAGCATTGTATGGGTTGAAGCAAGCACCCCGTGCTTGGTACACTCGGGTAGACAACTATTTCACCGGACTGGGCTTCACCAAAAGTGAAGCAAACACAAACCTATACAAAATTGTGGTGGAGGGTAAGCTTTTAATCATTGTTCTTTATGTTGATGATTTAATATTGACTGATGATGAGAAATCGATACACTCATGCAAGGAGGATATTGCAAAGGAGTTCGAGATGAAGGATATGGGCCTCCTTCATTATTTCCTTGGATTGGAAATATGGCAGCGAGATGGTGAACCTTTTATGTCTGAAGACAAGTATGCAAGGGAGATACTGAGTAAGTTTCACATGGAGGGTTGCAAACCCATGGATACTCCTCTTCTAGGAAACTGGAGGAAAGAGGATGCTACTTCTGGAGAGGTAGTGGATGCTATTGTCTATCGACAGTTAGCGGATTCGCTAATGTATCTAGTGAACACGAGACCAAACATTTTCTATGCAGTTAACCAGCTGAGTCATGCTATGGTTAAGCCTACCAAAAAATTTTGGAAGGTAGGTAAGCATGTCCTGAGATACCTGAGGGGCACATCAGAGTATGGTTTATGGTATAAACAGACAGATGGAGTGAAGTTGCATTACTTCATGGATGCAGATTGGGTTGGAAGTCTAATAGAAAGAAAGAGCACATCAGGGGGGATCTTTAGTATCAAATCTATAGTTCTTTCTTGGTACAACAGGAAGCATATATCTATGGCACTCATTTCAACAGAAGAAGAATACATGGCAGTGAGTCAAGCTACATGTGAGGCTATCTGGATGAGAAAGATCTTGGTTGGTTTGTTTGGTTCTCATTTAGATTCGACAGTGATTCATTGTGATCATCAGAGTTGCATTAAACTCTTGATTAATCTTGTGTTTCATGATAGATATAAGAATATATATATATCCAGTACCATCATCTCAAATATTGTGTGCAGAGGATAATCATTTTGCTTCAGTACATTCCTACGAAATATCAGGATGCAGAGATTCCGACGAAGGCACTCACCAGGAGAAAATTTGAATACCATAGAGATAGGATCGAGGTGAAGGATAATCCCTTTCTTGTTGAGAGGGAGTGTTGAGATTCAGCAAGAAGATCCTAGTGAAAATTAAGAACTACACTAGGATGGAGCCTCAGTCTATTTTTGGGTGTATGTCTATTTATAGATGCATGAGAAAATTCTATTTATAGATGTATGTGCAAATTCTATTTATAGATTGCATGTCTATTTATGGATGCTATTATTATCCCATAATAATAGTTGGACAATAAACTATATTCTATTCTCAATGAGCACTTGGAAATAGTTAACTGAAGTGGAAAATCAGTTAGCTAAAGGAATTTCGAGTTAAGAGGTTGGTTGGTGGGACATGCAAGTTGACTTAGTTGTAACTGAGTGATTCAAAATTGTAACAGAGTTGGAAGTGCAGTTATGCAAGTTTTAAAGTAGTTTAACTCAATTAAGTGAGTTAAAATCAATTGTGCTAGTTGTAAATGAAGATACACTAGTGAGAGATCAAGTGAATTAATTATTAATTAATTCACAGTCAATGGTCTCACATGAACTGAAGATTTACTATTATTAACTGCATGCACGTCAGATCCAGTGGAGACCCAGTTGAGTTCTAGGTGAAAGGGAAGTAAACTATCAGTTGTGACATTATCCGGTTGCATACATGCAACCATACACACATTGGATGTGCCCATGAGGATTGCACAGTCAAGGCAGGAAGGATTGCATTCATTTAGGGATTGCTATCAGCCGAGATTGCGCAGTGGAGGCAGGCTATCTGGAGACAGTAAATTGGGCTAAGGAACTTGCCAGTTTTTGTATGACAGTGTGAGACAGTTAGCTCATGTACTGAGAGCTCTTGGATTAGAGCTTTGTATGTAATTGTTTCATTATCCATGATATAATACATAATAGAATATATTGGGGTTTTTAGCTATAATCTTTCCCCGATAAATTATCTATGTTATGTGTGATTGATATTTCTTCATGATATTGTAATTGGCGATTGTGTTTTAAATTCTGCAAAGATTTGTAGAAGTGATTTTGTATTTAACAGTAGCATATTTTTAGATCATGAGAATCCAGGATATGCATGTATTTTGTATTAAATTTCTACATTTTCCTTGTAGTGCAACTACAACACAAATAAAACTATAAATTTTCCTAAAATGGTCTAATCCACCAATACAAGGTACACATCACTTCAACCTCTTCTTCTTCTCCTTTTTTTCACTACATATAAACCTTTTACATTGCATCCTTCTTTCATTATTCATTCATCATCTTATCCTGAAGTTGGATCCCCGTTGGGATTCAAAACTTCGACCATTGTTTTATCACATTGTGGTTAATACAGAGATCTCTTCATTAAACGATAACCACAAAATCTTGAAAACCATAACCTCCACTGAACTGAATTGGACCTAAGTGTCCCATGCACATTCGTACATGCACAAATACAAAGTTAATGGATTTCATTCAACAATTCAAACCACTGAGTTAAACAAATGACACCCAACCCATTGAATTCAATAAATGAAACCCATCCCATTAAATTATCCATTAAACAGATCAAAAAACAAGGATAAACCATAACAAATTCTCAACTATTGGATCACATCCAAATCAATCTTGAACACACATTACAATCCATGTCAATCCTTGTTACCAATCATAATCAGTAGTAAAAAACTATGAAAGAACTTCAATTCTTGCTAAATATGCTTTTTTAGCATTCAAACTATTCATCAGCCTTGGAGACATATCATTAGAGAGAATGCACAATATATTCAAGTCATCTATTTCATTTTTTGCACAGTTAAACTAGGTCATTTATCACAATATTTATTTTAATTTTATCACATTTGTTTTTGTAATTAACTTAGCCAACATTTGTTTTCGCAATGAGCAACGTTATCCCTGCAATGACATTTTTCATGGAAGTTTTGTTTATGTTATGGTACTAATTCATATTATGAAAGTCTAATATGAAGTATATGAATTTTTATCACATTTACATGAATTATATAATGATCTTTCCTACGATTTCATGATGAACGAATGTGACTATTAACTGGTGAAATTCCTTCCTAGCTACGATACTCTTACTATTATTATTTTTCTTCATTTTTTTACTCTTCAGAGTCTTGTGATAATCATCGAGAAATCCATAAAGTTCTTACTATTCATATATTTTTGATAATCCTGGAGGAATCCCTAGGGTAGGTATGATGGTTGTACTATAATAGAGTCCTCTTATCTACCATCATGGAGATTTAGGAATGTTGAAAAACCTTGTTTCATGTATCCTCAAACCATAGTATCAATACAAAATATTCGTTTAATTCCATCCTATTGTTATACAATGTTTGTGTATATACAAATTTGAGGTGGGGTTGACCACACAGACATTGTTGCAGATCACTTTGCCAAAAATTGAGCTTAAGTGCACGAGGGGCTTTGTTGACCCATCCTTCCTCTATGGCCTCTAGAGTGAGAAGGTAAAACTATGGTGACCATAACCCCAACCAAAACTTTTGAATAGGAAGGAGGGTGATAACAACAAATGAGAAAAAAATTCGGGGTTTTCCATGATAAGCCAAGAGAGGAGAAGGATGTTGCAAGGGTAAAGGATTAAGGAGTTAGGAGTCCCTTCCTTCATACATATTGGATATTCTTAGATTCCTTGCATTAGAACAATATTAGTTCCAAGGTAAAATTATAAAAATAAACAATGTCATGAATTCCTTCTCCTGTAGATTTTATTTTACACTTGTTCGCATTATTAAAGTAAACAATGTCATGAATTCCTTACACAACAAGAAAAGCTCTCTTTTAGCACCATAAGTTAGCACCACTTACGTTATGTGGTGTTAATGTGGTGTAAATGTTTATGTATAATATTAAAAATGGAGTATATCACAATAAGTTAGCACCACTTACGTTATGTGGTGTTAATGTGGTGTAAATGTTTATGTATCATATTAAAAATGGAGTATATCACAATAAGTTAGCACCACTTAAGTTATGTGGTGTTAATGTGGTGTTAATGTTTATGTATTATATTAAAAATGAAGTATATCACCATAAGTTAGCACCACTTAAGTTATGTGGTGTTAATGTGGTGTAAATGTTTATGTATTATATTAAAAATGAATTATATCACCATAAGTTAGCACCACTTACGTTATCTGGTGTTAATGTGGTGTAAATGTTTATGTATCATATTAAAAATGAAGTATATAGTCACCATATTTGACGGACAAGTTAGCACCATTCTTACTATGTGGTGTTAAAGTGAAATAATTTTTTATTGATCTTATTGGAAGTGGAGTATATCATCATATATTTAAAGAAGTGGTGTATGCTATATTGTCAAGTTCTATAAAGTAGGGTAGTTAACTTTGTGTTTGCCATGTTGGTATGTACAAGTGAATTTATTAATGTGAATTGTCACCATAACTATAAAAAAATTACAAATATTTATATTATGAATATATAAATTAGAACTAAACTCACAAATATTTATTTTTTTGTCATGTTTACATGTAAAACTAAAATTCAAAGTAATTGTTTTCTAAATATTTTATTTCAATTATTTACTTTTTATATTATTCTCATGAGAAAATATTAAATACACAAAACCATATTACATAATTAATTATTTTATGAATAAGCCAATTAAGATAAATATTTTTATATTATTGTAATTTCAAAATAAAACAAGGGTGAATTCTATGGAGTTGGGTTACTCTTTTTTGGAAGAAATTATGTTCCAAAGGTTGAAAATGTATCTTTGTGAGGGTATTTTTTAAGCCCTCCATCAAAGCTTTTAAAAGGTCCGTCTAGGACTAAATAAAAACCTGAATTAAACTACAAAGTTCCATCATGCTATGGAGCTTGATGGAGACACATAGCTTGATAGAGCTATAATATGTACATGTGCCATTAAATTTTGCTTCAACTTAATGATAGTGTTTTATGGGCTCATGGCATTGAGAATCCTATAGTATTGCACATGGTATAGTATGGTTTGCATTTTTATATTATACTTAGTATATTTTTTATTATTTCATTACATATATGTATGTATGTAATTTTAGAATTTGTTATTGTTATTAATTTTATACATTTTATAGTGTTTTTTTTTGTAAGCTTGGTAGGACTCCTTTTTCATTCATTTTATAAACAATAAACAACTAGATTTACCAGTTTGGTGGTCTCAACCCGCCCTGAGCGGGGAACCGAGTCTGTTGGCCACCTGATGGCGTGGTATGCCATCCAAAAAAATAAGGTTTTGAGTCTGTCATACAAAAAAAACAAAGCTTGGATACTCACACATATACAGTTTCTCACAGATTGACTAACATATTTACTGGATCCTTGAAATTTAAATGTTAGCTGCATATAAATACTAAGCAAAAAGGCGTATTAAAATAGTCATGAACTACTCAGCCTCATCTGGAACCGAGGTTGGCTCCACTGGTGCTAGATCCTGAACCAAGGTACCAACCTACTTAAATGACTTGGAAATACACGGGAGGTGGTAGTCAATACGCTCGAGGTGCCCATCCTATTTCCTCAGCTGGAACTTGATCTTATCAAACTCGCTCTTGTAGTCTGGGAAGTCTTGGGCTAATTTCACCAGGCTCATAGAGATCTGCTCCAAGGCTTTGCCAAGGATGCTCTTCATAGACCAATAAAGATACAATGTCTGCTTGAATTATGTTAGTCTGCCCCTTGTTTGTCCCAAATCTGGTATTAAACCTCTCTATTCCTTAGTATCCATCTTTGTCTCTACATGTCTATTTATGTCAGCTTCCCATTTTTCAATGAGCTTTTGAATTTCCTTTGATGTGTTCTCGTGGTATGATTTTGCTACCTCTTGGATCACATCGATTACAGGCCTCCTTCCTCTCGGCTTGCTCGGGGTGAGCTGGGTTGGGCTTCTATCACCTTCCCTTTATCTTTCCAACCACGGCCTCAAGCTGCAGGGCTCTTGGAATTGTCGTGAGCTACAGGACTCTTGGAGCATGCCATCCCACAATCTTTGACTAGGTTTCCGGGTAGGTGACCTGTCCACACAATCAAACAAAGGCATAATTCCATATAATGAAAATGATCAAAGGTCCATGCATCCCAGTTATCAGAAGAAAGGTGACCCAGGGGCCTCTTCCCAAGACTTCTCCCCTGCCCGTCCCTCTGCGGACCCATCGCCCTCATACCCTACTTAGTTTCTGCCACCCCCTATCCCTGACGGTCACACGCACCCCATAAATTATCCCCATAACCCAAAGAGCTCATGCCTTCCTTCAATCTCCTGACCTCCCTTCTGGTGTCCTCTCTCTCGTCATACCTCCCACCCTCGAAATTGACAAAGGAAGCGTCGCTGCCCATTGCTCGGGCCTGGGTGGAATTCCCTCTCCCATTCCTCATGTGCACTGAGCCCAAGTAGCTCAAGGTGGTATAAACCAGCAAAGCCTTTGAACTAAACACAACCCATGACTACTCCTTAACTCTATACCCTGGCAGGATTGCTCGACCCCTCACCATTCCATCTTGTTGGCATCCCTTACCTGACAGACTCACACTCGGGTGCAAGTTGAGGCCATGCCCAATTCCTACTCTGACAGAGAGGCAAAGACCCAAAAGAACCCCAACCTTCCTCCAACCAAAGTTGTAATGGTTTCGCTCTCCCCTACCTAGCAGAAGACTATACTAGTCCAACTTAATCACCTTAGGATCCCATAGAGACTGGCCCAAATCATAAAACATAAACATGGCATGAACAAGGGAGAGGAAACCAAGAACATACCCGAGTTTCATCATGGTGGAAGTGCAATGGAGGTTTTTTATCCCGTTGTCACGCCTGCACCAAAGTGTTTCATCATAACAAAACCCCCACGCCTTCCTCCACCCTGTTTTAAGCTCCATGCGCAGGCCTCTGTCCCGCTACCTCACCTCATGTTGCATGCGACAATATAGCCTGCTGCCCTTGCCACTCATGTGGAAGGTGGTTGGCTTCAACCCCAGGGACACTACCATTAACATTGATGGGAGGGCTGATCTTCTTCGTTACACCCCGATTGGGGAGCTGAGTTCAAGAACTGTGGGTGAGCTCTGCCCTCTAACTTGTCCTGCTCTTTGATGCTCTGTAGCTTGATCCATCGTTCTTCCCCGAGATTAGGAGGCATGTTTAATTCAATAGGTTCATTCAGGTGAGCGCAACCACAATTTTCCAGGAGGTCAGCTACTCTGTTTCCTTCCCTCCTTACATGGGTGATAATGATATAATCAAATTTATTGTTTGTATCCTCCAATCCCTGCACATGTGAAGAAGTACGCCATCTTTGGCTTAGTTTTCCCACTTCGCTCCTTGATTAAGTTTTTTGAGAGTGTTTGTAACCAACTGAGAGTCCCCTTTGATTTCTAGCTTTCTGTATCCTAGCCTGATGGCCAAGAGGAGACCTTGGTGCACTCCTATGAATTATGCTTCATTTTTGTTGGAAAAGCCACATGAGTCATCATATATGAATCTTGTTGTGCCATGATGATCTTGAAAAATCCCTCCCACCCCTGCTTGCCCTGGATTGTCTTTTGAGGCTCCATCAAAGCTGAGTTTGATGAATCCTTCTAGAGGAGGTTTGAATATCCCTCCTCTAGCTTTCCAAGAAGATGGGGAGACCATGCTAGGTGCTAGGTGGAGGCCCTGGAGAATTCTTTCTTCCTGAGGAGCCATTTGCCAATCATCTGGCATACATTTCTCTGAGAGGATGCACTGGTAGAAAATGATGAAATTAGTGACTAGGTGACTAAAAATGTTAGTCATCACAATTATTTCAAGTGAATTACTACTAAATTTGGTCAATTTTAAGTGACCAAACTAAAAATGACTAATTTAGTCTAGGGTTAAAATGTACGACTAGATGATTTTATTATACCAGCTAGCGCGCGCTCTGACAGGTCGAGAGCGAGTTGACCTACCTGCGACCTCCCAGTTGCCATGGCATCAAGATGGGGACCCGAGGCTCCCCTTCCTCCTCCTCTAGAAGTCCTCGCATTCAAGAAACTAATAGTAGGCAGCAACAAGCGCTCTCTGACTAGATCTCAGCAAATTTTCGTGAAGAAGCTGGATAGCATCCCTTCAGTGGCCCTTCAAATCGAAGAAACTTGTCGATCTGCATTGAACGTAGCTGAAAGAGGGCTCATTGGACAATTTACTAGCCTTTGGCCCTCTCCCAAAGCTGTGGAAGACTGGGTGCAGAGGAACTGGATTCCTTTAGTCTCAAAAGGCATCAAAAGCCACTTCGTAGGCAAAGGATACTTTGTTTTTGTTTTTGAGAATGTGGAAGACAGAAGCCTCATCTTCAGGAATGGCCCATATTTTATGGGTCGTAAGGGACTATACTTAAATAAATGGACCCCTAACTTAGATCACGCTCAATATGTGCCTTCAAATATTCTATTGTGGGTAAGCCTCCCACATCTCCCATTGCATTGTTGGAACCAGAAGTCTCTCCAAACCATTGGCAATACCCTCAGAAAGTATATTGATCAAGCAATGAGAAAAGATCAAAACTCATGCACACGTATATGTGTCGAGGTGGATTTGGAAGTTGGGATACCTAAAGCTATCAAACTAACGGTTGCTGACTAGACCCATATCCAGGAGCTGGATTATGAGTAGCTTCCATTTAAATGCAGGCACTGTCACAGCTATGGCCATTTTGCAAGGCACACTAGTACATTTGGTCAAAATTCCAACAACTTAGTTCTGACACTTTTGACGTATTTTCGGAAATTTCCCCAATTTTTATCAATTTTTCAAATCCCTCCAACAACCGTCGCTCTAGCAACGTTTTTGGAGTATCGTCGGAACAATGATGTTTAGGGCAATCGTTGGAATACCGATGTTACATGACAAACCATTGGAATACCGACGTTACAGGACAACTCGTCGGTATTGCGACATTTAGGAGACCGCCATCGGTCTTGCAATGTTTAAGGAAACCATCGGTCTTACGACGTTGAGGGAAAAACCGTCAGAATACCGACATTTAAATGCCTATGATAAAGTTTATATTACAACTCTCAAGCTAAATAATTTGATTTGTACTTTTTGTTTGGGGTAGAATTTAATTTACTACATATCGGAAAACACATGACATTTAATGATGTACTTAAGTAAAAAAGAAAAATTATAGACATTATGACTATGCATTTCAAAAGCCTATAGAATGTAGGTTTTAATACCTAGAATGAATTTAAATTAATGCATCACTCAACAACTTTTTGTTTTATCTTGAAATTTTGTTTTACCATAGATAGGGGTTGTTTGATCTCATAGTTCACCATTATATGGTGGGATACATTAAGGCTTGACATGAAATGTTGTAGGCTAAGCTCTTAGTGTTGAGGAATATTGTGGATGTTAAAAAGTAAAATATTTGGTTTAGTTTTTTTCTTTTAAATATCTTCAATAATTTTTATTTTATTTTATTTATTTATTTTATAAATTTCGTTTGAGGAAGGCCGCATCAAATTTGCTAAGTTGTGATCGCATGGGTGCCTTTTTCACGTTCGTGAGGTCCGTTTTCCATTTTCTCCCTTGTGCCTTCGTTCGGTCAGGCGCGTCATGTCAAAGCTCCCGCCCAAACGTGTTCGGGTCGGGTTGTTTTGTTTGAGGGCGTCTGCCAAGACGCGTTCGGGTTGGGTCGTTTCGTTTGAGGGCATCCGCCAAGATGCGTTCGGGTCGGGTTGGGTCATTTCGTTTGAGGGTGCCCGCCCAAACACGTTTGGGTCGGGTCGGGTCGTTTCGTATGAGGGCGCCCGCCCAAACGCGTTAGGGTTGGAGTCGGGTCGTTTCGTTTGAGGGCACCTGCCCAAATGCGTTCGGGTCGAATCGGGTCATTTCGTTTGAGGGCACCCGCCCAAACGCGTTACGGTCGAAGTCGAGTCGTTTCATTTGAGGGCGCCTGCCCAAATGCGTTCTAGTCGGGTCGAGTCGTTTCGTTTGAGGGCACCCATGTAAACGCGTTTGGGTCGGGTCAGGTCGTTTCGTTTGAGAGCGCCCGCCCAAACGCATTTGGGTCAAGTCGGGTCATTTCGTTTGAGGGCACCCACCCAAATGTATTCGGGTCGGGTTGTTTTGTTTGAGGGCTACCATATCAAATTTGCTAATTTGTGACCACATGGGTGCCTTGTGCACGTTCGTGCGGCCCGTTTGTCATTTTCTCCCTTGTGCCTTCGTTCGGTCAGGTGCGCCTTGTGACGACGCTCGTACAAACGCGTTTGGGTTGGGTCGGGTCATTTCGTTTAAGGGCGGCCGTATCAAATTTGCTAAGTTGTGATTGCACGAGTGCCTTTTACACATTCATGCGGCCCATTTGCTGTTTGCTCCCTTGTGCCTTCGTTCAGTCGTGTGTGCCGTGTGAGGGCACCCGCCCAAATGTGTTTGGGTCAGGTCGTTTTGTTTGAGGGCGGTCGTATCAAATTTGCTAAGTTGTGACCGCACAGGTGCCTTGTGCACGTTCATGCGACCCGTTTGTCGTTTACTCCCTTGTGCCTTCATTCGGTCGGGTGCATCGTGTCATTTCATTTGAGGGCACCTACCCAAACTTGTTCGGGTTGGGTCATTTCGGTTGAGGGCGCTCGCCCAAACGCGTTCGGGTCGGGCCATTTCGGTTGAGGGCACCTGCCCAAATGCATTTTGGGTTGGGTCGTTTCGGTTGAGGGCACCTGCCCAAATGCGTTTTGGGTCGGGTCGTTTCGGTTGAGGGCGCTCGTATCAAATTTTCTAAGTTGTGACCGCACGGGTGCCCTGTGCACGTTCGTGCAGCCCGTTTTCCAGTTGCTTCATTGTGCCTTCGTTAGGTCGAGTGCGCCGTGTGAGGGCGCTCGCCCAAACGTGTTCGGGTTGGGTCAGGTCGTTTCGTTTGAGGGCGATCGTATCAAATTTGCTAAGTTGTGACCGCACGGGTGCATTTTTCACGTTCGTGCGGCCCGTTTGTCATTTTCTCCCTTATGCCTTCATTTGGTTGTGCACACCAGGTCGTATCGTGTGAGGGCACTCGCCCAAACGCATTCGGTTCGGGTCGTTTCATTTGAGGGCAGCCGTATCAAATTTGCCAAGTTTTGACCGCACGGGTGCCTTGTGCACATTCGTGCGACCCGTTTTTTGTTTTCTCCCTTGTGCCTTCATTCGGATGGGCACACCGTGTCGTTTCGTTTGAGGGCACCCGCCCAAACCCGTTCGGGTCGGGTCGTTTTGGTTGAGGGTGCCTGCCCAAATGCTTTTGGGCCGGGTCGGTTTGGTTGAGGGCACGCATATCAAATTTACTAAGTTGTGACCACACGGGTGCCCTGTTCACATTTGTGATGCCCGTTTTCTGGTTGTTCCCTTGTGCCTTCGTTCGGTCGTGCGCGCTGTGTCACACCATGTGAGGGCACCTGCCCAAACGAGTTTGGGTTGGGTCGTTTTGTTTGAGGGTAGCCGTATCAAATTTGCTAAGTTGTGACCACATGGGTGCCTTGTGCACGTTCGTGCGGCCCATTTTCTATTTTCTCCCTTGTGCCTTCATATGGTCATGCTCGCCGTGTCATTTTGTTTGAGGGCGCCCGCCCAAACTCGTTCGGGTCGGGTCTTTTCAGTTGAGGGCGCCCACCCAAACACGTTCAGGTCAAGTCGTTTCGGCTGAGGGCACCCACCCAAACGTGTTTGGGTCGGGTCGTTTCGGTTGAGGGTGCCCGTATCAAATTTGCTAAGTTGTGACTGCACGAGGTCCTTCCGCAGGACTTGTGCAAAACAATGTTCAGGGTGAGCGCGTTTAGGTCGAGTCAGGTTCATGCAGCGCATCCGTGTTCAGGATGTGAAAAATAATGTTTGAAGGCACGAAAGTCGTTCATCAAGGTCGGGCCAGGTTGAACGCGACCCGAACACATTCAAACATTTTTCCAACATAGTATCAAAGCTAAGGTGCAAGAAAGAGATTGAAGATCACATCCTAGTTGGCATTATGGAAAGGGTTATAAACAAGGGTTTCAAGTTTGTTGGGAATCTCACTACATTCATCAAGGGTTTCATTTTGAAGATCATTTCCAAGCTAGAAGTAATGGATGCAAGTTTGTTTTCTGCTTTTTCTGGGACTTTCAAGAATGAGAATGTATGGGTTATTGATAATGGTGCTTCTAGACATATGATGGGAGAATGCATCTAGCTTCAGAATTTGTCAGAAGGAACCTCCATCTCTTAGCTCAATCTCAAATTGCATGTCCTTCTCGTTCAGGTAGCTAAAATACTTGTTGTTCTTGGTCATGTGGAAGGATGCTCATGAATCAATATACAATACATTGTTGTCTGCTGAGCTTGCCATGCAAGCTATCAATGGGAAATATTTCTCGAAATAGGCAGAAAATGCATCTACCTCCGTTGATGCCTACATGATCCTTACTGGAATCCTTCCAATTAGGGCACTTGGTGGCATAATGTCCGAACTCATGGCAATGGAAGCACTTGATCTTGCTTAGATCCTCCTTCTTCTCGCCCTTCTAACTGGACTCAACCTCTCCTTAGCCCTTCTTGCCCTTGGCTTTGCTACCTTCGCCTGCTAGGAAAAAGTTATCCTTGTCCTCTATAGGAGCTCCTCTACCAGCTCTCACCCCTCTCTGGATCTCTTCTTGAACACAATCACTCCATAAACTTTCACAACTAGGAATATTCTCTCTGCCACTTACTGTATCTTGGAAAATATACCAAGACTTATGGAGTCCTAGTAGCACGGGACTGACAAGGTCACTGTCTGCTACAGTTATGCCCACACCACCTAGCTCATCTTGAACCTGAGTGAACTTTGAAAGATATGTGACGATGGGCTCATCTTTTCTCATCTGCTTAATTCTTAGTTTCTCTTTGAGAGCAAGCTTCGCGACATCACTGGAAGCCTAAAACAAATTGAAGATGGCTTTAAATTTAAACATCTCATACATTGTCTTCTTCTCATTGAGATGAGGAATAATATGATCTCTGAACCCCTCTAGAATGATCCTTCTTGCCTTGGTGTCATTCTTAGTATGTTGGGCCAACCATTGGGGATCTTGAGGTGGCACTATTGCCTACTTAACATACTCTGCTACCCCATTATCTTCCAACACTACTGTGATTTGCTTCTTCCATCCACGTAAATTTGAGGCTCCTTCTAAACTGTGATTTGACCTTAGCCCTAGGACCGACATATTGTTATCCAAGGAACTTCTTTGCTCTGCTCTTCAAACTATCACCCTGAAAACTATCTTGTCCTCATGTTGTCCTAGCTGGACTGACCTTACAAACACACAGACCCTTGATCCTACTTTCTTGCGCTCAGATATTCCCTATTTCCTTGTGCACAGGTTTCCTAGTTCCTAGTGTAGAGGACTCCCTATTCTTTAGGGCTTGACTCCTATTTCCTAGCACAGAAATGCCCTATTTCCTAGGCAATTCTGCCATGAGAAAAGCTCTTTTCAATGCTGTGTATTGGCTCCTCCAAGATACGCACTCACAACAAAGATCTTTCACACAATTTTTTGCTCTCTCTCACAATCTCGTGAGTTGTGTCTTGTCACAGTCTTTTGTGCACAAAACAACTATGAAACTTTGTGCCTTTGCCCTCCTTTATTGATTCGATCCATGCTAAAATTTGCAAGTTACAAATTTAGAACATGTGTTTTGATTGAATAGTTAACAGTCTAACTGGTTCTCTAACTCGTCCTTGCTTCAATCAAGGATTGAAGCTCCTAACTCGTCCTCTTCTAAATTTATAACTACCTCTCTAACTTGTAGTCAAACTGAAGAAGGTCCATGTAACTGATCATCCAACACTACGCATGAATTCACCATCTCCACGAACTCGTCCATGGGCAAAGGAAGACAAATCATGGTCTTTTTTGCTAAGGCACACACCAGAGAAGACCTTCTCTCGCTACACTTTTCAACAATCCCATTGTCCATCTTGATTACATACGATGTCATTAGGTTCATGGTCTTCATATCACATTTGACTAATTGTGGGTTTTTCTCCTAACAGCTTTCGATTAAGATGATTCATTGCATCCTAGGGTTGACAGGATCATAGCTATGCCATCTCCATGAGATCAAGTTTAACGATCACTTTTTTTAGGGAGGTTTCCTTGTTTGTTTTGGGACTCAAGAGGTTCTCTTGTGACTTTCTCTCATCGGTATGATTAGAAAGGCCTATATTTATCTGTTCAAGAGTTGATTCTCTCTATACAAGAGACTTTGGATGGCCTCTCCAGACTCGGTACCACTAAGAGCATTGCTTGTTTATTCCAGCCTATTTGGGTTCTTGGTGGTGTGAATCCTAGGTGGACTCCTTTTCCTTGGAGTTATATGGCATAGATTCGTGAGACAATGAAGTTTTCCCACATGGTTAGTAGGCACATCACCTCTGTGATTTTAGAGCTTGATTTTCCTAGTTCAAACTATGGTCTCCTCAGGTTGTCTTAAGTAAGCCAAATATCCATTTTGAAATTCTTCTCATCAACCTCTATAAAGAAGAGAGGAATTACCACCCTTTATAAAGAAAGGAAGCCTTTCTTGGTTCCATCCCTTTGCTTGTTCCTGGTTTTCTGCGCTGTTACTTGTGCGTGGTTCAAAATTTCAACTAGTATCCCACAACAGAAATTTAGTGAACACTAGCGTAGTTGCGATCCCTTGCAACAAAGATGGTAAATGTGATGTATTTATTTGTAATGCAATGGTGATGATTATGATTATGTCTGATACTAGCTGAGAAACATTAGGCATGGGAAGAGTGGGGCATGTTAGGTGATGGGATAAAAGTGTGTCCAATATATATATATATATATATATATATACACTAAAACTTGGCCTTTAATTTTCCTAAGTCCCTTTTGATTATGCATTTGGTTCCCAATGTAACCTTGGGGTGATTCAAATGGTCATTAACACCTAGGGTCTAGGCCTTTTTTCCCCATGAGACCTTGCTTTGAAGGGGCATGTTAAAAGTAACCTATGAGAGTACATATGCTTTCATTGTCCTTGAGATTTGGAGATCATGATATCAATAGCAGAGTTATGTTGTTGGTTAGAGCTTGTTAGGTGTTCAGGGTTATGCTATTTGTTTGATCTTTCATACTAGAGAGTTAGGGAAATGCTCCTAGCATTGGTTAATTGTTCTTGAGATATGATAATATAGATAATTTAATCTTAATAAATGTCCACAAATAACTAGAAAAGTAGGTCAATGGGATTAAAATATTTATATTTTATTGAATTTATTAAAATATTAATTATCAATATTTATATTTTATTTGTTTTAATTATATTATATAGAATTAAATTTTAAGTATATTATGATTTTATGTTTAATTAATAATTAAAATAATAAATATTAATATTTTAATTATTAAAAAAAAATTGTTTCAAGATTTGTAAAAGTTTGATGACATGCCACATAAGATTTTGTAAAAGTTTGATGGCATGGGTTGATTTCATTAAAACAAATAAAAATCAAAAGTGTTCGAAGCCCTGGTTCGATTTCATTAAAACAATTAAAAGCCCGAAGTGTTTGAAGCCCCTGTTTGATTTCATTAAAACAAATAAAAGCCCAAAGTGTAATAAAGCCCTTGTTTGAAGCCCCTGTTCGACTATTCAAGAAGACTAAGACGAGGTTGAGGTACAGGAAGACGAGGTTGAGGTACTTGCTCTTCGACTGTTCAGGAAGACGAGGTTGAGGTACTCGCTGTTCCACTATTCAGGAAGACGAGGTTGAAGTTTTTAGGGCATGCCGAAGTCCCCAAAGTCAAACTTGACACCGTATGAAAGCCCAAACTCGAACTTGACACCGTAAGAAAGCCCAAGAAAACTCGCTGTTGGACTGTTCAGTAAGACGAGATTGAGGTTTTGAAGGCATGCTGAAGTTTCAAAGTCGAACTTGACACCGTATGAAAGCCCAAGAACAGAGGAAAACTGGTTGTTCTTACCCAAAGTGGATGTGCTGGTTATTTGGCGCCAAATTTTTTGCTCTTGGGGCTGGGAATTTTTTCTATATAATTACAGCTTTTATCATTGCAGTAGCCTTGCAAAGATTTTGCAGGGGCTGTTGAACAATAGCGATGGACGACCATGAACATTGAGAAACACACTGAAGTCGATTCTGATACCTTGCTACGATTTATGTAGCGCCTCCCCCTTCCTCTTCTCAGAGGCAAGTGCAAAGCACACGCAGAATTAAAATTTCAATATGTGGGAAGTCTGTCATGCAACCATGTGCTCTCCAGGATTTGAGAAGCCCACCACGATGCAGTCAGTCGATGGGAAAATGAAAATTGTGGGAATAGATGGTGGGTTAGTGACGAACAACCCTCACAGCGGCAGCCATTACTCATGTGATGAATAATAAGGTTGACTTTCCTTCTGTTAAAGGGATGTGTGATATCTTGGTGTTACCCCTTGGAGTGGGAGAATTTGGTTGTCCATACAAATATGAGCAGGTAAAAATTTGGGGAATAGAGGAATGGGCTAAGCCGATCATGGATATTGTGAGTGCAGGAGTCTCAGATATTGTGGATCATGCTGTCAGCGTGGCTTTTAGTGACAATCCGCAAAACTATGTAAGATTGCAGGTAATTTATCAACCCTTGCATGAATATTTCAGTGTCAAATGTTAAAAAAATGGGCTAAACATATTTATCAACCCTTCCATGAATATTTAAAAAATGGGCTAAACATATTTTCTGTGATGATTTATGATTTTGCAGACAACGAGAAAGCCAAGCGGAGGAGATAGTGAAGGGCATGTGAAAGGATTGATGGAGTTGGCAGAGGAGACATTGAAAGAGAAGAGCATGGAAGCCATGGATATTCCATTCAGATGGAGAAGAAGGGTTTCCCGGACCTACGCTGAGAGATTAGATTGGTTTGCAGAGCATATTGTTACATGGAATCTGCTTATATTGTATTGTGGGAGCTATTGAAGACCTTGTGGTATACTTTGCCTCAGGATATCCAGGGGGTGCATTCTCTTTTGCATTTTCTTTCCCTATCATCAATTTCAATTGTTACTAGTGATTATTTATTCTGCCTCTTGTGCCCTTAAGTCCTATATCTATTTCTCTAAGCCAGTTTTCTGTACAGATCCTGAAACAAAAGCCTGGCTGGAAGAAAATAAACATCCATTATTTGGATTTCCAACATTGGTACGATTCAGTTGGGCAACTTGCAACAGTTATACCAAAAAGGGTGCTACAGTGATCTGGTAAGTCACATGCCAAGATTTTTTAATGCATCAAATTAAGTTCGAAGTACAATGGAGGAAAATGGAGAATAGTTAGGACTCATTGAAATGCCACAGTTGGCTATGCTTAGTTTCACTTAAAGATTTATAAGTTTTTCTATAACTTGATAATTTGATAAATCATGGATGCGAGTCCCTGTTGTATCTTCTTAGATTACATTCTCTTTGTTTATATTTAAAATTTGACTTTCCTGTTTCTAGTGTTCAAGATTTGAGGCCTCTCTAGTGACTGGTTCTTATAATGGTCACCTTTTCCCCCTTTTTTCCCTTGGGTAAAATGTGTCTTATATTTCATTACTAGACAATAAAAGGTACGTCAAGAATTATGAATTTAAAGACACTACCTGTTGCAACTGCTGATGCAACATCCATAAATTATTTTTTGTAACAAACATTATATAAGATTTTAATGTAACAAAGGTTTTTTTCTATGTTTCGGGAGCTAGTAAGGTACTCATAAGCAGATCCACCTGTTTCGGGAGCTATCTTGTATTGCAAATCCACTTGTTTCGGGCTGCAAAAACCTTCTTAGAATTCAACTGTTGAATTAAAAGTCCTCATAAGTTGGTGATTTGTATTGCTTTGATCCTTGAACAACAGCTTGTGAAAAATTGTTGTCTTGGAGTTGTCTAGAAATTTCCAGCCACATGCTTCATAAACATATAGTCCCTCCTTGTGCACATATAAATGCTTCATCAAAACATATGTAAAAGTATTTCCACAACCTTTTTAGTTGCAAAAGGAAATCCTTGGGGAAATCTTTGTAGCCTTTATAGCTCCAAAACCATGGTCACCAAAACGACAGAGAGTCTGTTAGAAACACAATGCCCTTAATAGATACTGGTTGTATTTTGTACAATTAACCAAGTGATTACACTAAAATATATTTTATCTTCATTGTATTGTATGTTAGGATGGGTGTGGCCTGAACTAGGCCTCAAGACAGATTTTTCCGAGTTGCTGTAGAAGTAAATCCTTCTCTGTGGCCTAAAGCAGAAAGAGAATCTCCTTCTAGGACAAGTAACCACTCCGATTTCCTACACTATATTTTGAGATCACTGTGGCTAGGGCAGGAGGTCCCTTCTAGACCTCTCGGCCCTCTCAAATCCTCCTCCTAATATTGTTGTAGCAGCACCTTCCAGCAGCCTTGTAAATACAAACCCTTCATAAGAACTCTTCAGAATCATTACACTGTTCCTGTTACTTTGAACATGAGGGCAGTGAGGTGGCTCTTTGTAAGTGGGTACTATATCTGAATTCCTGTCATAAATTTCCTCTCACTATTGGCAATGGGATATCAACTCTTCCGTTCACATGGTGGGAATCAAACCTTAGTTGCAATTCAGTGTAAATTTCAAGTGCCTAGTAGCATTTATTGCTCTGCTCCGCTCCACCTTTCAGCCTAAACATGTAGAGTACAAGGCTTCAGAGAGTTCACTCCAATATTTTGAAGTGCAAAGAAATTCTTGATTTTTGGAAGGTTCCTATACCACAATGATAATATCAAAGAACATATATTTATATCTCACGTGGAAATTGTCTGCTCTAAGACCACTAGAAAACAAAATTCAAATGCTAAATCATATGTCATTGGCATACATTTAAAATTTTCAAGGCTCTTATACTTTAAACACATAGCTTACAATGTCTAGGCTATTTAGTAGTTACCAGAGATGCACATTCCATGGAAAAAACAGAGAGGCACAGCTCGTTTTGTTTTGATCATTGAAACTGTTGCATTCACATCTTTGGGCACCATGTCTCCTCTATACATTAGACAGCAGGCCATGTATTTTCCATGTCTGGGATCACATTTAGTCATCATATTACTAGCCTCAAACACAGAATTTGTTTTTTCTTTCACTGACAATGCTTCATGATAGGCTTTCTCTTTAGACACTACTGGTGCATAAAATGAAAGCATCCTTAAAATGGCTTTCTCTTTTTATAACATATCATGGCATTTTCACAACAAAATACAGGAACATAGATCGGGACTGCTAGAATGGGAGGTTAGTTATATGGAGGGACAAGGCCCACTATTGGCAATGGGATATCAACTCTTCCATTCACATGGTGGGAACCAAACCTTAGTTGCAACTCAGTGCAAATGTCAAGTGCCTAATAACATTTACTGCTCTACTCTGCTCCACCTTTCAGTCTAAACATGTAGAGTACAAGGCTTCAGAGAGTTGACTCCAATCTTTTGAAGTGCAAAGACTTTCTTGATTTTTGGAAGGTTCCTATACCACAATGATAATATCAAAGAACACACATTTATATCTCACGTGGAAATTGTCTGCTCTAAGACCACTAGAAAACAAAATTCAAATGCTAGATCATATGTCAGTGGCATACATAAATTTTCAAGGCTCTTATACTTTAAAGTTTAAACACATAGCTTACAATGTCTGAGCTATTTAGTAGTTACCAGAGAGGCACATTCCATGGCAAAAACAGAGAGGCACAGCTCGTTTTGTTTTGATCATTGAAACTGCTGCATTCACATCTTTGGGCACCACGTCTCCTCTATACATTAGACAGCAGGCCATGCATTTTCCATGTCTGGGATCACATTTAGTCATCATGTTACTGGCCTCAAACACAGAATTTGTTATTTCTTTCACTGACAATGCTTCATGATAGGCTTTCTCTTTAGACACTACTGGTGCATAAGATGAAAGCATGAAATGAATTCTAGGAAAGGGAACAAGGTTCGTTTGAAACTCATTTATGTCTACATTTAAGGCTCCTTGAAATCGCAGAGAACTTGTTAATGGCGATATAACTTGCGAGATCAGTCTGTTCAAGTTTTTGTATGTAGGTCTTTCGATGTCTATACATCACTTACATATGTCATAAATAGCTTCGTTGTCCAGAACAACTGACACATCTGTGTACTCCAAGAGAGAATGAGTTGAAAATACACTGTTATATGGTTCTACAACTGCAGTGGAAACCTGTAAATACCAGGAAAGGTACAATATTTAAGGAAACAGTGGAAGTCTTGATGCAATAAAAACTTGCGAAGTGTATCTGTATAAATTGATTAAGCGAATACAAAAAGGAGACCCGACCCAGAGATGCCACAAATTAGAGAGGTAAAACAGAGATCAAAGAATAAAACACCCAAAATGCTTCTTAAAACTGTCACATACACATCTATACGCAGGTTTGACATGGACCTTGAGGTTGCAAGGATGAGTATGCATATCTCAAGTTCACAAACTCAAGGTGGAACTAGAGATACACCAACTTGGAAAAGCTTGGCCACCTAAAAGTGCATATTAGACTAGGGATTAAATGGCTATCCATATCTGGTAATTAATAAGCACCAGGCTACGATGCTCAATATGTTGGGTTTACATTGTTGAATAAAAATAGCTTTAAATCCAATAGTGTAAAACCCAACACAAAATGGGTGCTCATTGTTGTCATTCATATCCAATGCGCCCAATGCACCCTTGCACACACCTCCACAAGTTCACCAACTGGGCTATAAAATGCATCTCTACACACCTCCACCCCCATGGAATGTGCCTCTCTGTAAAACCCTTCTGTGGCAATTGATTTATAAATTCCTAAAGTACTTGTTCATGCTTTTGTCTCAACTCGTCTATTTCCTCTTGATGCTTAAGAAATAAGAGTTTGATTTTTTGGGTTACACTATTCTCATCTTCCAACTCATTGGCCAACAAGGTGGTATAATCTGGAAAAGTCACACCAGACTCTGAAGAAACAGTTTTACCATCATGCTTGCCTGCAAGTACATTCTGGTCCAAAGCATTAGCAATGTTGGAATCCTCCATTTGTAGATTCTCTTGGCTCATTCTTTTAAACCACTCTTGAGTACTACAGCCAGTATTCATATCTTCAGCTGACATCTTCCCCTCAGCCACCACAGTATTCTTTCTGACCTCAGAAATTGAGTTGTTTTTCTCTTTATCAATCACCACAACATTTTCTTGCAAGTTTCCTCTCCCTACAGAGTTGGGAAACTTTGAACTTATATCTAAACCATCCCCTTTGTTCTTGTGATCATCGAATTCATTATGATGATGTTTAGCACTGCTTGAGGCAGACTGGATATGGTTCACTTCATCAAATATGCCATGCATTGGCCCTTCTACTTTAGAAGAAGCATTCATTACGGCAGTCTTCATGTAAGAATCTGCAACTAAAGACCTTGGGGAATTAGACCAATACTTCCGACCTGAAGGAAGGCGTTCAAGTAAAAATGCACCAGAGGGCCTATCATTATCACTGAGCATCTCTGAAACATCATCTTCAATTGCAGACCTAGGATAATCAATATCCATCTCCTCCTTAGCAGTATCCACAAAAGGTATTGCGGGTTTCCATTCTGGCACAAGAGCTTGTATTTTTGTATCAATCATGGCTACAATATTTGTCACATCTTGATCCGATAGATCCAATTCTGTCACCATTTCACTTGGAACACTCATTGCAGTGTCAACATCAATGTCAAAGGGGAAGTGAATATTGTGAACATGACCTGGAAATCCATTTTAAAATAAGTAAGAAATATTAATGTACACTTATATATGTCTAATACAATAAGTAGTGCAAAATGTGTACAGTTTCTGTTGTCTCCTTTCTTTCATGCATGTGAGTATCTGCAATGGTATCTAACAATGCCCATATCAACAAAAAAGCAACTCACCAAGACTTATGCAGTTCATGCATGAAATCCAAGAACAACATGCTACAAGGAAAAGCATGCAAAAGTTTAGAAATACTAATTGGGAGAACAATTACCATCTTCAAGTAGGTATTGGTATGTGGATTAACAAGGATGCTAGTGGGATTGCTAGAAAACTTGAATAACAATTTAACCAATTACAACGGAATCAATATTATTTCCATTTACTATTGGAAATTAACAAAGATCTGCCACATAACGTAACAATCCTAAAGAGTCATAGTGTTCATTGGTCACTACTTAGCTACAGTCCAAGCAATACAACATGGAAGCTCTTCTTTCTATAAACTTGGAGCTTCCTGCGCTGATTCCTTCTTGGCAATTGAATTAAGATTGCCAAATTCTTCAACTAATGCTTTTTGGTTTGATGTTTCATCAATCTCCTCTTGGCTGCTCACAAAGTCTGCACCATGAAATGGTTTAATTTTGCTTGCACTAGTATTGAAAGAGACCCTGTAACAGGTATCATTGGAAGACGAAGGCAAACTGTTCCTTAAAAAATTCACAGTAAAACCCTTCTATGACAGTTGATTTATAAATTCCTGCAGTACCCGTTCATGCTTTTTTCTCAACTCCTCTAATTCCTCTTGATGCTTAAGTAATAAGAGTTTGATTTTTTGGGTTACACTATTCTCATCTTCCAACTCATTGGCCAACAAGGTGGTTTAATCTGGCAAAGTCACACCAGACTCTGAAGAAACAGTTTTACCATCATGCGTGCCTGCAAGTACATTCTGGTCCAAAGCAAGTGCAATGTTGCTTGATCCAAAAATGTACTCAGAAGTCTGTGTTAGACACCATGTCTATGACTGGAAGGTTCTATTCTGGACTCACTATAAATCCTAGAATTGCTTGAACGTCCCTCACAAAGTGGCACTTTATGATCCTGCATATTAATTCAATTTAAATTTGAATCATCTATATTATAAAAAATGGTCATGGTAAATGTCATGTTCAATTCTATTAGTTACAAATGACAAGAAGCTACTCTGCTTGTTCATCAATTATGAGATAAGTAAACAGGCACACTGTAATCATAAACACAAACATAGCATGTCATTAAACAGTACTGGATGCTTGTCCTCAGAAGCATCATGGCAGGTGGAATTTGTGCTGTGAATTAGCTGGCTCACTTATTTATTTTAAACATCTTTAGGAAAAACAGTCTTCCACCAAAAACATTTGTGGGTCAACAGCCTTCAGCTTGCATGTCAGCATGTGTTGTGACTCGTGAGGCTTCCACCTTCCCACAAGAAAATTTTTTGGGGTCCAACGTTGTCACTCATAACAGACAGGGCCTTTTCTTTCTGTCAAAAACATTTGCAGGAGTTTGTTTTCTGCCAAAATCATTTTATGGCATCCACCTTTTTCTATTAGCATTTGTGGAGCCTGCCTTCCACCTACAGCATTTTTGGGAGTCTTCTTTCTGTTGAAAAGACGGTTGTTGCTTCCTAAAGTTGAGCTACATTTAAGGGCCAACTCAGGAACCACTACAAGTTCTGGCTCATATAATGAACTAGGATCAATGGGGATGTTAAATAAGGGTTTAGAAGGGAATGTTAAATAAAAGGGCCTAATTTTATTCATTAATGAGGTACTGCAAGATATCAAATTCATCTACCAGAATTCAAAGCTTGTGTGGACACCAAAGCCTAATTTTTCTTGTTGTATGAAAATAATGACCTTGTGTAATTAAGGGCAATGGTGAAGAATTTAACTGTGATGATATGGCTGAAGGTATAAAAAAAAATGATTATGAATGGGGAGTCCAAAATATGAATGATCTTGACATTGAAAACAAAGTAAAAAATGTTTATGATATTTTGGAACACACCTTATATGGTGGAAAGAGTGTATAGTGGCTCCATAATCCATTGTTTTCGAGATAATGAAATGTTGAGTATTGTACCTAAATTATATTTGTTCCCTTCTTGCAGTAGACCCATAGAAGACGAAATTACAAAATTATCACAGAAGCACCAGTAGCCTGTTTGAAATCTACTCCACAGCCTATACTTCAAGGGAAAAGGCTGCAAGGAGAGAGTGCATGTTATTCCTAAAATACACTTGAGGAAGAAGCAATAAAAGTGACATATTGTAAAATAGAAAGACCCATTAGATGAAGAAGAAATGTGTAAAGACTGAAGATTCCATATGTCTATTTCCATCAACACTTTGATGGAAAAACTGTTAATGAGGGAGGGCATGTTGTGTCGAAGAGCTCAATCGACCAGGATCAACATTGACAAGGTTGCCATCAAAAGTAGTCATTGATGAGATTGTGCCTGCATAGGTATCAACAGTTGATCAACACCATGCCGATGATCCTATATGATAGTCTCTACAACAACACAGTTAAAATTTCAGGGTTCCTCTCTCTGCTTGCAGGCTTCCACCTTCCACATGTAGCCTTACGGAGACTCCAGGTCAGGACTCCTTCCACCAACAACATTTCTAGGAGTCCACCTCACGCATACATATGTTTCCAGTCCTCAGTCTTCCACCAAAAATATTTGTGAGTCAACAGCCTTCAGCATGCATGTTAGCATGTGTTGTGACTCGTGAGGCTTCCACCTTCCCACAAGAGAATTTTTTGGGGTCCAACATTGTCACTCATAACAAATAGGGCCTTTTCTTTCTGTCAAAAACATTTGCAGGAGTTTGTTTTCTGCCAAAAGCATTTTCTGGCATCCACCTTTTTCTATTAGCATTTGTGGAGCCTGCCTTCCACCTATAGCATTTGTGGGAGTCTTCTTTCTGCCAACAAAATTTGCAAGGTGTAAGTCTTGCCAATAACATTTATGGATGTCCATCTTCCTCCAACATTGATTGGATTACCCATGCTTTGGTGGAAAACCTAAATTGATTTTTCTGTGTTTGTTTTGTCAGAAAAGTGTTCAAGTGGAGCCAAGTACCCATGCATTATTGTTAGTATCATCACCATGGGGGACTTTTCACTGCTCCTTACCCTGCTATTGATGTCTCCAGCGCGCTTAAATGGAATCCAATGGACCAATACTGCTTGTGATAAAAAAAATTCTTGTTTTGTTTCAATTTTCTTGATTAATAATACGTTGAGTACCCTTTTTTTTTTATTCTAGTTTTGACTCTCTCAAACTATCCTTGTATTGTGACCTTCTGAATTCTTGGGACATTTGGCCTCTGTATCATCTCCTCCCATTTGGTGTTGATTGCTTTCCTCAAGTGCATAATTATTTTATCATAGTATGCTTTGCCTTGCTTGTGGTTACCTTGTGAGTAATTGTGCCATCTATTATTTAATGCTTAGTCTTAAAAGGTGGCTATACTTATTCAAACCCCTTTCCAGTTCTTGTTTCCATGGTTTCATTCTTGATTTATTGCTATTCTACAGACTCATTTTTGTACCATCATTGAATGCATTTGTACGAAGTAGTGGGAGATTAAATTTCTATGCATCATTGGAAGACGAAGGCAAACCGTTCCTTAAAAACTTCACAATAAAACCCTTCTGTGGCAATTGATTTATAAATTCCTATAGTACCCGTTCATGCTTTTGTCTCAACTCCTCTATTTCCTCTTGATGCTTAAGTAATAAGAGTTTGATTTTTTGGGTTACACTATTCTCATCTTCCAACTCATTGGCCAACAAGGTGGTATAATCTGGCAAAGTCACACCAGACTCTGAAGAAACAATTTTACCATCATGCTTTCCTGCAAGTACATTCTGGTCCAAAGCATTAGCAATGTTTCAATCCTCCATTTGTAGATTCTCTTGGCTATATTTGGTCCTATTAAATCCTCCATCTTGTTAACTTTAGAGTTAATCCTCTACATCTTGAGACTATCTTCAAGATTATTTTATGCCTGATAAGTTTCAGATACATAGAGGTAACCACATACAATTGAGATCTAGTTTTCCAATCTTCACTGAGACTAGACTTATAGGACATGAAGAAAGATAACAGTAAGAGTATGATAGGAGTGAAGTTTAAATGACAAAACTAGAGCAGAGAGACAGAGACAAAGAGGTATTAGGATTATAGTAAGTCTCACATATGATAATCAAGAGTAAACCCATAACACTATAAATGTTGGTGTCACTGCACCCTAACATTCATCATTTCAAAGTAACCCAAGATATTACATTAGGTGGAAAAATTATTACATGACATGATGAATTTATGATGAAAATGGTTTTCAGACACCTCAACTTGGCCATTCATAATTATTTTTCAGTCCCATCACAGAATGATTGAAAATACTCCACCTCTGGAACTGCTCTAGGTGTGCATTTTAGCTGGTAAATACCAACTATTATGTGCCTAAAAAGAAAGTTGGTACTACCCAAAATTATCACTTTCATTATCTAGGCCAAAATATAACTTGAGAGGAATATAGCTAATTGAACAACTTGTCATTTGAGAAGAGGCATGTGTCAAATCCCAAACATACAAGCATAGGCCACCATGATGAAGCTCCCAGAATCATAATAATATATTAAGTTAACAAAAACCCAAATTAGCTTTGGAAGCATAGATTCCATTAACATTTTATTTGGGTTTTATAATTCTCATTAGAGTTGCAGTCTAGCCATGGAATGTGCCTCTATGTTTTTTGCAAACAAATGGGGTATGAAAGCACTCCGAAATCAACAATGCCTTATGGGTTGGGGGGGGGTGATTTAAGAGGACCAATATGAAAAAAAAACAGAGCATACCATGATTCCATAAGCCAATCCTCTAACAACAGTTAAGGCAATGGCCAATGCAGCCAACTCGAACTTCCCCAAGTGGCCTGCCATCAATTCCACCACAACAATAAACATGTACTGCAAGATAGTAGTAGCTATAGTGGCAATAAGATGAATGGGCTGATGATTGCTCCATCATTTTTCTTATGCTCTGTAAACGCATGACCTTTATCCATAGAAACTAATTACTTTGAGATGAGCTATTTTACCATGCAATCTTCTTTGTTGTCTCATGCAAGGCTACAAAGCCAAATAACTGCCACAGTGACTTGTTTTTTACCAAAAAAAAGATAAATGTAACGACATTGATACATGACGAAGTTGCAAATTTCCAATACACCAAGTTGGCTATCATGGGCATTAAACCATTTCTTATGTTCAACATCCCTTTTAAGTTTTTAGCCTATTGTTTTGAATACACTTTTAGAAAAATTGCAAATCTTACATAGTGGAAGTTCAGAAGAGATAGCCATAGGGGTATATTATTTGTATTTCAAATAGCTCAGGGAAGCCATAAGGACACAATGTTAAACCAATCCCTAAGAAAAAGTCCAACAGATGAATAAATTCATAGCCCTCGAAGAAACCTTCGAAGGCACTATCCTCAACCCTCATTGTTTTTGGATAGAACAGTCCACAACTCTGAGAACATTTTTGTCAATTTAGAGTTTAACATTTTGTTATACTAGGAAACATATTATAAGGATTCATGGTTTCCCATCATAGGATAATTACAAAAATGTTTGGAATCTCACCAAATGCACAATGTGCATGAGAGGAAACTCCGAATTTTTTGATTTGATATTGAGTTGGTTTGACTCAAGAGTTCAATTGTGACAGACCAAGCACTCCACCTCTGGAACTGCTATAGGAGAAGAAGATGCTATGTTACAAGTGTGGTTCAAACTTCATAACATAAATGCTTTACCTACCTGAGCTAGTTCTTCTTTAACAGTTCCTCGGGATACTAAACTCAACTTAGCTCCCTAGATTCAACCAAATAGTCATGGAAGTGATGGAAAAAAATAGTTTACAGAGTGTTTAGGTTGGATTAAGTTTTATATGGCTTTGCTGATTGCATCCTTAAAATGGGTAAATCATTTTCTTGCTAACTAATCTGGATTTAAATTAAACTTAATTGAAAAAATAAATTTAACTTAATTGGCACCACATATCTGACAATAACTACCATAGAGGGACTGGGCTGACTAGAACCACATCCGAACTGACTATAGCTACAGTCAGGATGAGTTAGAGGAAGCAGGCTGATCGTAGAGCTACTTATAACCAAGGTAAACATTATGTACTATCAAATAAAATTTAAACCTTGAAATGATAGGTTGATGATTAAAAATGAAGAAATAGTTGGGATAGTTGAAACTGACTAAGCAATGAAAAATGTAGCTATTCATAACCTCAACTTGGTCATTCATAATTATTGTCACCCTTAGCAGACAATGATCAAAATTTTGCATTGTGCTTCTGCACTACCTACAGGAGGCTGAAGAGCTGACAACGTCTATCAATTTATCATCTCTTTCATTGGGCTAACAACGCTGTCAACTTGGCCATTCATAATTCTTTGTCAGTCCTAGCACAGAGGCATGTGTCAAATATTGTATTTTTTTTATCGGATTTCTAACATACTGTATAATAATAGACTCAACTGTGTATGATAAATTTCACCCCTGCCCTCTTTGGTTCAGTATAACAGATTGTAATATGTTGCTGAGCTCTTGTTGAGTGATTCGAATTTCACATACCTGAACCTTTCATGATCCGGCCTATTCTTTTATTGCACTGACATAATTGAGGTGCATTCTACAGCCTAGGTGGGGGTATGGATGGTCCAGCAATTGTGTGTGTGTAACAATGCATTGTACTTAGAGAATTCATTGGGCATATTGAATATAGAAACTAGCAGAGAACCATTCAAACTAAGGTCTCATATGCACCTCAAGGCTATAAAGCTCAAGGATGCATATCTCAACCTGGAAGTGCATATCACACCTGGGTTTAAATGGGTTTGTGCCACGAATGCATTTTTCGAATGTAATAATTCCAGCATTCATTGACCTTGTTGGTTTATGTTCCCTATGTCGTGACCCACTTGTTTAGCACTTCCCTTATCTAGGCTTGTGACACCATGTTTGATAATCCCCCTCCTATAGGCACCCTTTTCGTCTAGGTCAACCGAGCTACAGTTGGCGTTTTCCTCCTCTAGGTCTTGCCTTTTTATTTAGGTTATGTCATCTATACGTGATGTTTCCTTCCTATAGGCACTCCCTTTTTCTCCAATTTAGGTCATCTACAGATGATGTCTGCCTCCTTTAGGTACCCTTTTCTCATGGGCTAGTTGTTGGACAGTAAGACACTATGACCCATGTCTACTTCCTTTAGGCATCAGATATCTAATTTATTTTCTTAGCTTGCTGTTCTAGTAGTATTATATTTTTTAGCATGTGCACATCCCCTAGACATCTAGTATCACTTCAAGTTGGCCCTTATTGGCCTCATGGAACACACCTTCATTTCTACTAGATAATTGATGATATATTGGACAATCCTATATGGTCGAGAAGATATTGCATTACCTCCTTCATCTTTAAATATCTTACCACATGATCCTATGAATTTTCTAGAAATATGCCATTTTCAGGCACCATTTTGCACCCTTTTTGTCCAAACAAACTTTGGTTTTTCTTCAACACCCTACTATTGCCAAAATTCCACTTTTTTCTTGTCTGCTCAACTTCCTTTTGTACCATGGATTTCTTGTTGATCATTGTAATACTGCATCCATATTTTTATGTATCATGGTACAGAGAAAAATAATTGAAAATTATATAAACTTGTGTGCTTTGCACCTCATTAATTTTATCCAACCTCTCATGCATTGGATGTGAAAATTTCTTAATCTAAACCAGAAATCCTACTGCAGTAAATTTGATTTGCATTGCTTACTTGTCTTATTAAATTACAAGTTATTTTTATGAATATTCAGTAAAAATAATAATGCAAATACACTGCATCCTACATAATTATACATGGGAACAACATACATTTTTCTCATGCAAGGCTACAAAGCCAAAGAACTGCCACAGTGACTTGTATTTTACCAAAAACAAGATAAATGTAGCGAAATTGATACAAAATGAAGTTGCAAATGTCCAATACACCAAGTTGGCTATCATGGGCATTAAACCATTTCTTGTGTTCAACATCCCTTTTAAGTTTTTAGCCTATTGTTTTGAATACACTTTCAGAAAAGTTGCAGATCTTACAAAGTGGAAGTTCAGAAGAGATAGCCATAGGGGTATACATTGTCTTTCGAATAGGTCAGGGAATCCATAAGGACATACTGTTAAACCAATCCCTAAGAAAAACTCCAATAGATGATTAAATTCAAAACCCTCGAAGAAACTTTCAGAGGCACTATCCTCAATCCTCATTGATTTGGATAGAACAGT
>CM076576.1:718292125-718382243 GCA_034641835.2 Pinus albicaulis | reverse complement strand
CCCAATGAAGAGGAGTAGTTGGGAAGAGGTGAGAAAAAGCTGGAAAAGCTGAGGAAAAGCTTCAAGCAGCTTTAAAGAATCCCAAGATGGGAAGCCTAGGCTAAACAGGAAAGAAATCATCCTGCTATTCTGGACGCAGAAGTAGAAACATGCTTTGAGGAATTTTGAGCTTAAATAAGTTGCTCCTAGGCTGATCAGAGGTTGATGAGTGCTGGGAGGTGATCTCTGCTCGGGGGTGAATCCTGGGAGATAAAGAGGATTCTAAGGTTGGGAGGTTGGTCAATTGCAGTTTTGTGGTATGTCTGAAATGCTTGTTGATTTGAGTTAAAATGGTATGAATTGGCTACATGCAAAAATTTAATTTATGTATGATTGAAATTGTACTACCTTTAACAGTACCTTCTTAAGATATCTTCTTTTCAGTACTGTTTAGTTGTGAATCAGAATTCCATGAAGTAGAACTACAGAAACCTTAATCCAAGTTTGGCTTAAATCTGGATTACTTAATCTTCATAGATAAGTAAATATTATTTTTTTTCTCTTGCATATACAAATGGGATGGTTTTGTACTCTTGTATAGGCTAGAAGTAGTATAGCAGAAATGAGATTTATATGAATCAGTAATATAGCAGAAATGAGATTTATATGAATCATATCATAAATGAATAGACTTAAAAAAAAAAAAAAACAAACTATACTGTGTATGAGTCTTATAACAGATCTAAAGGTATAGACATTAGGTGCTTAAAAATAAAATCTCTTTGTACTCCTTGAACATGGTAATAGCATAACAAATTGTTTGACCTATACCCATTGTGAATTAGTCACCCACCATGGGCCACTGATATAGCTATATCTCCAACAGACAATCGAGGTTGTTAGCAAATATCCTATGGCATGTAATTGCAATCTCAGTAACTTCTTAAGTACACCTGCAACAAGCATAATTATACTACTGATAGAAATAAGAAGGGGAGTATATTGCATGGTGAACATCAGTTATAACCTTTGAAATAAACTCGACTTGAGATGCATCAACAATAGAAGAATCATAAATCTATATTTACACATGTGCATATCCAACAAATTTTAATTAAGTTAGAACTATAGATACATTCCGAGGTATCAAGTACCTTCCTTCGGGCTTGGATACCCTCGGCAACCACTTATACATATCTACTTATACATGCCGAGAGATAGCACTAAAAACGATATAAGTGATGACCTGATATGCCAACGACCTACGAACAAAACACAAGGACGAAACCTATCTATGATACGTAGATACAAATAAATCAAATCTAATTGCATAGAAGTGCTATGAATAAAATGCCACATGTTTTAGGTTTAGTGGAGTACATGTAAGTCTACCTTAAATGACGCATAAGGTAGCATTGTAAAGTCATAGAAAAAAAAATACAAAACATCCATGCCGCGATCATATTATAAATTTAATGTTTGACAACAGAAATACATATTAACGAGGGAACGCCGGAAGGTTAAACCCCGGTAACGCCGATTTGAAGACCGATTTAAACTTCAATCCCAGAATTAATAAAGGGAATATTGACAGTAGGATTTACCGACCAGAACCCGGACACAGATCGAAACAAATTAACCCACAGTTGCCTGGGGTGATTTTACTATTCGCACCGAAGCGTTAACCTCGCTGGCCGAAAACCCTGATGGCTGAACCACATAGGTAAGTAACCAAGCAGGAAATTCATTTAAAGCAAATGTTAGTCGAGAAGATAACTACATAACCCGAACCAAGTTCCTGTGGAATCTGGGCGATTTCGATAATTCTGGAAGCACAGAAGCTAAACTATTCTATGCCTGAGATATGGCGTTAAGCCTTCTCACACCAGCGTGTCATACTACACGCGAGGAAGGTGTACCACTCTCAAAAACAGAAATCGTAGAATAGGAAGCTTGAATATGTGGCCAGTGAGATGGACTGCCGATATAACCCGATCGGTATCCTAACCTCAGAGGGGACATTAACACTTACTACAGCAAATATATATATGAAAATGTAACGATATAGCCAATACCGACGCATATAACGACCACAACAATTCAGCAGATGTATATCCACGGTAACCGAGAAGAATTTTCACAGTTAACTGAGGGATCCAAAGGCAAGAAAAAAAAAGAGACCATACTATAATAACCAATACCCAACTCGTGGGAAAAGAAGAGGAGCAGGGTTTGCGCTATCGTTCAAGCGTTCAGTCATTGTTCACATACAAACGTAAACTCTGAAGCCTGAAAGCACGCCATACCCCTGCAACTTCCGGCGCAGGTCTCACTTTGAACTGAGCACAGGGAAACAAAGGGAGATAATCGGAGAGAACGCTCCGGTGATTAGGTTGAATAGGTAGGAAAGGAATACCTGAAACCCTAATCACTCTTCCCGATGACTTCAGACTGAGCAGACGCGGATTGATAGAAAAGAGTACCCAAAACCTGTCTACGAGCGCCGGAAGTGTCGGTAAAGATAGGCACGGGCGCAGAACTTTAAGTTGAAGGCTACCTGCTGTCATAACAGGAGCCAACGATGACAGTACTTGAACAGGCCGAATGAAGGAAATGTCAACACGTCGAGTGTAGAGTACAATGGCCGCCGTCGTTGTTACTCCAGCTTGGGAGAGAAACGGTTCCTGAAAAAAAAAAAACAAATCAAGAAAACATCAGAATCAGTATTGCACGCAAACCTTTTTAAAACCTTGTTTGTAGATAGACGCCTCCTACGCACCCCACACTGCACGGTACTGGAAAAAATCAAAACCACAAGGATCCGACGTATTGGCGCCGGTCTCAATCAGAAAGAAGTGGGCAGTAGATAGGATGCGTGAGTACACGCAGCCGCGCCGGCTGTCACAACAGCAATTCGGCGTGGTTGCAGTAAGCGGCGGCGTGAGATACTACAAACCCTAACTAATGCAACGCAATGTAAGTTATGAAATCAAGTTAGCATAATTGGATTGTGACCGATACGTATGAACCGAAACGAAAATGATAATAAAACAACGCTTTTCAAATTATCAGTTGTGGACACGTGTATACAACCATACATATGGCGGGGAGGGGGTCATATTATGAGTTAATGATATGACTATTATATATTTCACAACCGTGAACAGTCAATCTATAAATATGACAATTAAAATCCATAGGTATATATCAATGCGCCCTCGAATAATTTAATAATGCGACCTCGAATACTTTAAAAAGGGTAAGGATTTATGAGTGTATATAATTATATCATTATATATATATATCTATATATATATAATCATATGTACCTATCTATGTGAACAAGTATACAAAATGGTACGAAATTAAATATCCTTAGCCATAGTAGACAAATAAATGGAGCGCTATATATGTATATAACTGCAGTACACATCCTCGAGTTGGTAGGTGGGCTCGATGTTATATATAATTGAATGTAATATATATACATTTTCAATATGATGATGGGAAGGATTATTAGAGAATATATATATGCCATTGGTAAATGTATTAAACTATAAACAAAAACATATCATGAGAATATGTAGGTATAGGTATAAACTATAAACAAAGATATCTCATGAGAATATATGTGTATAACTATATATGGAAGTCATGCATAAAAAAAAATATATATGAGAGTTAAATAACTCTATCTCCTAATAAATACATATGAATTTCATATTGCTATACATTAGGGGTCTTATGTGGTATGTAAATGACATCTATATATCTCTATAGGTTTGGAGAAGAACAACCAACAGTAGTGGTGTACACAAGAGTAGGAGATGAAATAAAATGTTATGTACATGAGGGAAATGTATCTATAAGTGTACTCAAAGTGTTATTTAAGTGGAAGAATGAACTCATCATTTAGATCACTAAAACCTTCAAAGTGTACCTAGAAAAAAAAAAAAATATTTCCTAAAGTAGTGGTGTGACAATAGTCTTCTAATACCACTATGGAGACAAGATTCTTCCTTAGGCCTGGAACATACAAAACATCTGCTAGTTTGAGAGGGGAGCCAGACTCCCTCTGAAAGGTAACTGTACCTATGACTGTCGTGATATACCTCTCATCATTTCCAAACTTTCTGTTTTGCTGGAGGTTCTTCACCTCCAAGTCACTAAAGAAATATTTATTCCCATTCATATGGAATGAGGAACCATTGTCTAGATACCACATGCATCCCATTACAGTGTTTGTCATGCATGCAATGAGAGTAAAATCAAGCTCGAACTATGAAGCCAACACTTCACCCACTGCAACCAGAGACACTTTTTTTCTTGCCTTCTTCTGTGGACAACTCACGACATAGTGCCCATGCTCGTAACAGTGAAAACACTTGATCTTGGACAAGTATCTCTTTCCCTCTTCGACTTGGGACTTATTTCCATTCATTTTATTTCCTTTATGACTAGTGAAAAATATTTTTCTTGGTCCTTTCTGGAGGTCTCGTCTCTGGTGCTCCACCTGATTACTTCTATTACCAAGTCAAACCACAAACAGTCCCAGTCTCGTAACTTCTCCCTCCCATTTATAAAGTCCTGGTAACTATGCTAGCCCTTGGGAATGCCTAGAAGTGATAGGCTCACCAAATCATCTTGGGATATAGTCACACCAACACGTCCAAGCTCATCTTGACATTGAGTGAACTTCGCTAAGTATATTGGTACCGTCTCGCCCTCCTCCATCTTGATATTTATCAGCTTGTCCATTAGCTCCAACTTCCTATGGCCGGTGCTATTATGAAAGAGATATGTAAAGGCCTTTTACATAACATATGGAGTTTCCTTCCCATGGATACTTGAGACAATATGATCTCAAACTCCCTCTAACAAGATCCTTCTCGCCTTTTCTACCTTCTTCTACCATGCATTAAGAATTTGGGCATCTGCCATTGTGGGCTTGGGAATATGAGTATTGATGAATTCCTTCAAATCCTTGTCCTCCAACAATGCCTCCATCCTATGCTTCCATGTTATATAATTCGAATTTCCCTCAAGATAATATTTGAGTCTCAAGCCATTGAAAGACATCTTGATCTGCCGCTGTATCCTGAAGAATAAATTTGGAAATTTGAACCTATTCAAGACAAGCTCAATTTCTTCTCTTCTATTATGATTCCTAGCACTTTGATACCATGTAGAAATATCTCTCTGATACGATGTAGACTATTTCTAAATTCTCTAATACTATGTAGAAAATCAATACCAATGGATTCAATCTGATCTTGTGATGTACTAAAACAAGATACTGAATCATTCTACAATTAGCGAAAACAAAACACAATCACACAATCACATATAAGCAAGAGATTGAAACAATCAATTGCACAAAACAAGATGTATCTGGGGAAAGAAAGTACTCAAAATCCCTCCATCTATATTGTGTATTAAGTCAAGGAATCATGAAACAATAAAATGCTTAATATTTTATGAGATTCTCTTGCAGTCTGCCAACTATCTCACACTGATATGGGAAAAATCAATCTAATACTTAGCCAATTATTAGCCTTCCTTCAACCTTCCTTACTCACTCAATTCCTAGCGAATTAGCTCCTTATTAAATAGGAAAAATAACCTTCCTTGATTGCGCAATGCATCATGGAATCCCAATGAAACTATAATTGCACATGGAAATTTTTTATAAATACAACTAATATTTATGTTCCCTATAACCTTTGTCTCAATTGGGTCTTCCTTGGAACTGACATGCATGCAACTATTAATAGATAATTATCAGTTATATGATTTATCACTACTTGTGAATTAAATATAATTTAATTAATTGGAACTCTCACTATCTCGTCACTCAGTTAGAACTAGTTAGACTGATTTTAAGTCAATTAATTGAGTTAAAATGATGCGTCAACTACAACTGGACCCCCAAAACATTAGAATCACTCTAAATTCCCCATATTATACCCTCTAATCGAGTTTATTGAGCTCACTCAGTCATCATGACTTAGTTAACTGATACAAATTTTTATGAGATGAAATTACAATTTATTGTCCAATTTATTTAAGGGAAACATAAATTAGATGATTCACATTGCATGAAAAAAATTGAGGTGCATCAAAATTCCACATTCCTAATGCATCAAGATTCCACGACCTTTTGGGTGAATTTTTTTTCCTTTTGCAGCTTCCGATTTCACTGTTTCTTGTTGAAAATTTCAACACCCCCTCTCAACAAGAAAGGAATTCAATCTATCATGATCTGGTCCCTTTGGAATGTTCTGCATGCAACACTTCTATAGTGTTGTTTGCACCTGCAACTCCTGAAACTGAATAGCTCCCAAACAACTGAATCAATATAATGCATCTGTCATCAAAGTCTTCTGACTACTGCTAGCTATTGGATCTGTCTACTAGACTCTCTGCGTTGATGCTGACATAAGCATATGTTCCCTCCGCACTATTTCCAACTCTGATCTACACTCTAGTATCCAACATATTTCACTTTGATTTATGTCTTCCTAACATCTAACTACATCAATCCCACTGATCCTTCATGTTATTGTTGTAATGTGGGCTCCTTGTAGTAAAGTTCGATCCATGAGACACAACATCTGAATGGACCTTGCCCAGATTTATTCTTGGGATTATATCTACACATAACCCCACCTCTCACTTGGAGGTACAACTACATGTACTCCCTCTTCCCATTTGGCTTGAAATTTCCCCCTCCTAGAGTTCTCTACTTGAGTGGACACCTCCACTCGGTCTCCTCTATGCTTCTCCAATTGTGGCTTCTCCACAACCTTCTAAGACTTCTTTTGAGCCGCATTATGAGAGAAAATTTCTACCTCTCAAACCCCAAGTCACTAACCACTGCTTTGCTCCTCAAAGCTTTGCATGCATCCTCGACCTCGAGAGAATACATGTTATTGACTCTTGCAACGATCTGTTTCACTTGTCTCATGGAAATGTGTCTAAGAAACACTTCTCCTTTTCTAAATATAACATCATAACCATAGTATTCCAACACCGCTACAGAGGCAAGATTCCTCCTTAGGCCTGGAACATACAAAACATCTGCAATCCTAAGAGGGGAGCTTCACTCCCTCTGAAAGGTAATTGTACCTATGACAATTGTGTTATACCTTTCATTATCTCCAAACTCTATGTTTTGTTGAAGGTCCTTCATCTCCAAGTCACTGATGAGATCTCTATTCCCAATCATATCGAATGAGGCACCATTGTATAGATACCACATGCATCCCATTAGAGTGTTTTACATGAATGAAATGAGAGTAAAATTAAGCTTGAACTGTGAAGCCAACACTTCACCCACTTCAACCAGAGTCTCTTTTTTTCTTGCCTTCTTTTGTAGACAACTCGAGGTATAGTTCCTGTGCTAGTAACAATGGAAACACTTGATATTGGACAATTCTCTCTTTCCCTCTTCGACTTGAGACTTATTTCGCTTGAATTTATTTCATTTTCTAACATTAATGCACTATATTCTTCTTGGTCTTTTCCGGAGGTCCCATCTCTGGTTCTTCACATTATTTCTTCTATTACCAAGTCGTACCACAAAAGCTCCTAATCTTGTAACTTCTCCATCCCATCCACAGGGTCCTAGTAACTATGCCAGCTCTTGGGAAGGCCTAGAAGTGTTACACTCACCAAATCATCATAGGCTATAGTCACACCAACACTTATAAGCTCATATCTACATTGAGTCAACTTTGCCAAGTATGTTGGTACCGTCTCACCCTCCATCTTGATATTTATGAGCTTATCCTTTAGCGCCATCTTCCTGTGGTCGCTTCTGTCACACCATTTTTTGGTCATCTAACCTATTACACCATGTACACCATGTACGACCAATTTTACCCTAAGTAAAATTTCTTTTACTATGAAAATAACTTAGTAATCCATATTTATTAAGTTGTTTATGATCTAAACAAGAAATCCCATGAGGAAATACTGAATAAATCCACATTTGTTTGATTTTCCTCAAGGAATAATTAGTTAAACAACATTTTAATTAATATTCCTGGTCATATTTAACCCAAAACAGGAGAATTATTAGATAAATCATTATTTATCTTATTATTTTCTATGAATAATTAATTAAACCTTATTTAAATAACATTCCTTGTTAAATTTGACTAAATCATTTATAAATATTTGAATAAATCATTATGTATTTCATTATTACTCAACCACATTCTTAAAATAATAAATAAATCATTTATTTATTTATTATTTACAAATAAAGGGATTTGACCAAAGTCAAATTCTTTTTCCCTCCAACAAATATAATAAAATATTGCATAAAAGTTGGATCTGGAATTCATTAATAATATTTTAATTATGCACCAATATCTAGACTAACTCAATATTTTGTTATAAATAGAAGGATTTTTCCATTCACTCACTACCTTTTGTTGCCTAAAGATCACTCTGGATCTATACTTTTGGTCTGACTTTGATCCACCATCATTGTCATATTTTGCTATCATTTTCTTGTGAGCTCCCTTTGAGTTCCATTTTTGTTTGGGTTTTCTACACCATCAAGAGAGAGAGATTTTAGATCTGAAGTGTTGAGGACTTACAGGAACCCATCCCATTGAGGGGGACTGGTAACATCTTTCTATGTTCCCTTCTAAGGTATCAAAAAATACAAAAATTCTTTAAAAACATTCTTGTCTTGTCTATTGGATGCATGGAGAAAATCTTGCTTTTATTTACTCCTTAATTTCTTTTACTGCATAGATCTAGATTTTGCAACATTTTATCTTGGTCAACTAATTGCAGATCTAAAGAAATTGGCGGCCATCTTTTCTTTTAGGGTTGTTTTTTATGCACTGCTAAAGTGAGCCTTTTTCGTATGCTTGCGATTAAGATTCATACTAACAACTGGCGACTCCACAAGGGTTTACGATTACGACCTCTGTCGTTTTTAAGGTCCCTGCATATCTAGTTGCTTCAAACCCTAGGATTTCTCTTCACATTCTTGTTTTTATTTTCTTGATGTTGTTTTTAACCTATAAAACTCTAAAACATAAAAATTTTAACTTCCGTCTGTTTTCAGGCCTACTGCGCAGGTGACAAGCATCAGTCACAGCTGAGACAAAAAAATTTTTTGAAACCTGCTCCCGAGAGTGCCGGAAGTTTAGGTCGTACTTTTTGGGCCAAAACCTATGACCCACACCTTCACAGCATAGAAAACAGCCCCAGACCTGTGACCTCTGCAGAAATCAGGTCGGAAACTACGACCTAAAATTTTTGTGGGAATTTTTTTGAGATTTTTTTGGGTTTGTCTCGGCCTCTGTTCAAGGTTGTCTAACCTTCGTATCTACCCGTTTTGGACCTGTAATTGATCTATTTTACTCATCAAAGTGGGAACCTAACCTCGTAGGGCTTCAGTATCCTCCACCTTTCTAGGAAGAGTTTTAGGTGTAGCAAGTCATCTGAAATTTCAGTGTGCTTAGCCATTTTGTTTAACCATTTTTCAGATCTGATCCCTCACATTCTGATCCAGTTTAGATTGGTTATTTATCCATCCAAAACACCTCCTTTTAGTTTTGTTTAGGTCTTCCTCGAGGGTCCCTTTCGCTTTCCTATAAGTTATAGCCTTTCCCCACCTCATTTACAACAATTTTTCCTCTGCGTTTTTGCTATTTGTCTGCACCTATTTCCAACAGATCTGACCTTTAGATCATTGTGCCTCCTACCTTTAGATCTATTGGCTATTTTGGTGTGTTTTGAAGATATTTTTTCCCACCCATAGACTACTTGTTGAGAGGCCCACCTCCTTGGGTTTAGATTAACGCATAATTAGTTGTTTATTTTCTATTATTTCAGTTTCATATGCTGTTATCTACAGGTTTATTTATAGTTATAGAACACATTTTTTCTTTTTCTCTACAAACATCTAGGTTTAAAAATTAAAATTTACACACTTAACACACACACCATAAGTGAAGAAGAGCTTGGTTAACATCACCGGGCGAAGAGTATAACATTGTAATCAATTGATCTTGCAGCTCTCTGCCCTTGTTTCGACATTGTAATCATTTGATCCTGCACCTCCTTGCCCTTGTTTGTCTCTCTTCCCTTTGTTCCATATTTGTTCTTTCATCATTGTGCCCCCAATAATTTTATCCCGAAGACTTCTTGGCCTTCATCCTTAGTTTTCGTAGGAAGAATTACTCCTCCATGTAGGATTCAAGTTAGTCCTCCACAGAGTCCGCATTATGACTCCTCTTCTAGTTCATTCGATTCCCCTTCTGGTTCCATCCCTGTTTCTCCCCATGTAACTTTCACCATGTCTGGTTCAGGACCTAACGTTGGTGGTAGCCCCGGCCCTAATGATGGTAATACTACTAGTGGGACCGCAACAGGAACTATCCCGACTACTCCCTTGCTCCCCTATATGGAAGGCCTCAGTCTTCCTCATTTTAACCAGTTGATCAATGACCCTATACACCATGATGTTGGTTGGCCTGCTATGCCAACCAAGCTCCCTTCCGACATCCCCAAGTTTGAAGGTCTTGCTAGAGAAGATCCTACAAACCATGTTCAATATTTCCACATGTGGTGTTCATCTAACTCCATTACCGATGACTCTATTTTTTTTCATTTGTTCCAACGTACACTTACTAGTGAAGCTTCTAAGTGGTATGTTGATCAGGCCTCCTAATATTATACCACCTTTGCGACTCTTGCCTGAGATTTTCTATCTTATTTCCACCTTCCCCTTCATCATGACACTAGTATCGAACTTTTAAATTCTTTCCATCAATCATCTCTGACCCGCCTATCCAATCATGTCCACGAATGGTAGAGAATAAAGAGCCTATGTTGAGCTCTTACCTTCAAACACCATGTATACATGGATTGGTTCCTTAGATCCCTTATTCCTTTTATCGAAAAATATGTCACATCAAATTTTCCTCAAACCGAAGAAGTTGTTCTCCAGATTGCATTAAAATATGACCTGATCTACGCTCACTTGGGTTATGTAATATCATCTTACCTGATCTCCCTAGATCCAGTGGTGCCAACGCATCAGGGGAATCCCATTCTGCCGAAGGTATCATTGGAGCTCTTTCTCATCCATACACCGAGCCTCCCATGGGTTATGGTTTCCCCAGGGAGGAGCCAACACCTCCAGAACTTTTCCCTCTCTCGGTAGCATGTATCCAGGATACGGCATGCCTCCTCCTTTTGCGAAACCTGTTGAACACAATTTTACCCTACCTCCTTATTATCCATATCCGCAGCCTAGTGTTCCACCTCCTCAAGCATTGGCACCTCCGCCTCCCTTGCCTTCTCAACCCCCACAACTGTAGCCATCGACCCCTCAGGGGCATTTTTATGCACAACAGGGTGCGACTAATCCTCCTACTTCCAAAAAGAAGACGAAAGGCACCCAAAATCAATCTTCCCCTGGTAATCCTGGACCTAATCCCTAAGGTAATGCACCTAACACTACTAACCAGCAATAGGGCACTCAACCCAAGTAGGATAGGCTTGTTCGCATGAACAATCCTTGTTCTAGTTGCGGTGTTTGTGGTCATTACACCCATGATTGTCCTCTTTTACCGCAGATGTGGTAGATGTGGGAGACTCAAGCATAATCGTGAGGACAACAAACCTCCCCTTCTGTTCCTCCCAGTGCTACACCTAGTCAGCCGATTGTGTTTACTAATCCTTTCCCTCAGCAAGGATTTGTGGCTACCCAAGCACCGAAAGGTTAGGCGGCCACTAAACCTCCTCCATATGGTACCTCCGATTACCAGAGTCTGATTATGAACTTTGATCAAACCATTACTGTTGACCTCAACCTTCAGACTCAGTCCCAAAATTAAAACAAGCCTCCTGCTACGTCTGCCCCCGAGCCCCCTTCTTTAGGTTCTATAGAGCCTCTTTCGAAAACCAATGGTCCTTTACAGATCCCTCAGCCTAAGGTAGAGGTTCATATCAAGATCCCCAAGGGACCATTACGCTAAAAAACTACTTCTATCAAATTTTCCCATTCGTATAGTATAATAGATGATTTGGCACAGTTTCCTGTTGTCATCTCAACGCTGGAACTCCTCCAGTCATGCCCTTCACAACGAAAAGATCTATTATCTGCCATGGGAACTATAGATCCTTCAGATGATTGTTTTATCATCTTCATTGTTGACCAGTCACAAAATCCTCCCCTTCCTGCTTTCATCGCCTTCCAATTCCCTATTAAGATCCGGAATGCCAACGTCTCCCGTTGTATCATTGATGAGGGGGCATCCACCTTCGTGATGTCCGCTTCGGTTAGGAAGCAACTAAGATCACCTGAGTTGGACCCTTCCACTATCACCCTCCGAGTGTGGGATGGCTACTCCTCCAAGCCCATTTGGCATGTTCCGCGATTGTCCTATTACTCTTGCGGGCAAGACTATTTCCGTTGATGTAGAAGTCATTGATGCCCCCTTATATTACAAAATTCTAATGGGTAGTAGCTACACCTATGCAATGCTTGTTGTACCATCTGTGGTTCACCTCAAGATGTCCTTTCCCCAAGTCTCCTCTTTGATTGGTTCATTCCCTAGTCTTCCTCCTCCTGTCTCTAATCCCAGCTCATCAAATGTTTGAATGATGCAATCATCTCGAGCTTCCCTCAAGTGGCCCGCTTCGGCTAGTCAGTAGCCCCGCCCTCTGCAACTTGCTCGTAGCACTTCGATTCAGCCTTCTAGACCCCGTCCTCTTGGCCCTTCACATACAGCTGGTATTCATGAGCCTCTTTACCCTCATGGCACAGTTCCTCCTGGCCTTAACCATCTTGGAGCTGTCCCACCTAGACATTACCCCTCTGGTCAGATACCGTTCCTAGCTCCCCCTCCTGGAGTGTTCTCGGTACCTGTCATGGCTACCCTATCCCTTCCTAACCTAACCCTGGGGATTCCTGTTTGGTACATCGATCCCTTAACCGCTACCCTACCTGGTCAACCCAAAACTTATCTTGCTTTTACCACGGTCCAATCGGTCCCCATGACCCTCCCGCTGCTGCCATGCCTCAGCCACCTCAGTAGGAACCTTCTCTTATTGTGACAACTTCGGGTAAAGGGGGAAAAGCTCGCAAGAAGGCACCTAAAGACAAGGCTGCCTCGACTGACCCTACCCCTCCTCAACTTCCAAAGACTTGCACTTTGTGTGATTTTATCGGTTATGACACCCATTATTGTCTTGAATTACCTCATATCAAGCCCATGGTTAATGTTGTGTTCCCTAAGTCTACAGTCCTTGAAGCCTCTATTTCTTCCTCTACTGCAGCCAAGAACCCTAAGACTATTCACACCAACCAACCTTGTGCTTTGTGTGATCTCCATGGCCATTATACCCACCGTTGTCCCTGCCTCACACATTATCGCGCCTTTTTGGGGGTATGTTGGCTGGATAAATCGTTCTTGTGGACACGACTGATCTCCCTAGTGTCAGAAGACAATCTAGCAACAAATGAACAACTAAGTTTGTCTTTCTCTAGATATATTCATTTTACAAATAAATGTTATGAAGGTGTCTATCCTACCTCAAATCCAAATGCTTATTTGCAGTCGTAGTGCTTCCGTCGTATCAATAATCCTTCGTCGCAACAAGAGCTCTTTTGTCACAAAAAAGTATCATCTTTCGTTGATGTGCAATCACAAACAAGAAAATATCAATAGCACTTGTATAACAAATAATTATAAAACATATCCATCATAGTGATCAATGAATCTATGAAATAAACGATCAAACGACAACTTATTGAAATAAACAATCGAACGAAAATTTATTGAGAAAAATAGAACTTGATTGTATTAATCTTAAAATATAGAGAAGAACCTTACAACCTTAGCCTTGATGTTCGAAAGGCCTTCCCGGGGTCCAAAGAAGGAATCTCCTCTACTTTGATAAGTCTTGCACTCTTCCTCCAGGAGCATAAAGAGGTATGTGATCTTTCCTCTCAAAAGCACTTCAACTCAATCACACATAAAGCTGAACTCTAATTGTCAATCTCCAAAATCTCAATCTCCAAAAACTTAATCTTCAAAGTCTTAACCCCTTGAGGCTACCCAATGCCTCCTTTTATAGAGCAGATGAGGAGGTTAGGATTCCACCTTTAAAGGGATAGAATCCTCCTTCAAAGGGATAGGCTCCTCACATCAAGGGATTAGTTTCTTAAGGTGTGGGATACATGTACCTTACTAAAGCGTACTCATCCCCAAAAAATCTTATCCAGAACCTTCTAGAATTGAACAAAATTTAACTTTTTCAGTTTAATTTCGCGCTTTTTTGACTTTATAGGGGTACCGCAGGCATTACACTGGAAAAATGCGTTCTAGAACGCATTTTATCTTCACATTACCTGCGTACCCTAGCTAAGAATGCAGGTAAGTCTCATATTAACTGCATACCCAAGGATTTTTTGAGTTTTAAGGGTTTTTCCTCTATTTTTAGGAACTTTTCTCTGATTTTGAAGGTTTGGAATGAGGAAAAAAGTTTGTAAGACTTGCAAAGGAGGCATGTATGAGTGTTTAATGAGCTCATACATTCAGCAGAATGTCAAGGTGACAATTTTTAGTGTAACATATTTCCCCCTAAAGTGCGAAGTCTGAAATAGATGAAGATGAAGTCTGTCATATCTGAAGAGTGAAGCACTTATCATTTCAAGGATCATCCTGTGGACACCCCAATCGGAACCTGTAAAAAAATTCAATGCAAAATATATATATGTAATCATATCATCGTTGAGGTAGGCATTCCCATACTCAGATCAAAACTAACTAGAACTAACTTAAATTGTTCTGATATAGGAATGATTTTGAATACATCACAATATAGACATGTGTAGACACAGTATGGACGCAACCATCTGTTTATAAATAGTCTACTGTATAAATGATAACAAAATTACTCGCAGCCTGGATGGTAGAAACTAGATCTAGGGTCTTGATTTCCGCATCTCGAACTAGTACGATTCTATCCATGTGAATAAATGTGTTGAAGTCGAACATGGTAGAAACCACTTGATTACCAGTCAATGATGTAAACTGTTAACAAGTGTGAGAGTAACCACCAATAATGTCAATGGCTCTCAAAGTACCTAGTACAATCCATGAAATGTGAATGAATGAGCTAAAGTCGAACATGTCACAGAATCATTCGATCGAAGGTCAATGATGTAACCTGTCGTCGAAAGTGAGAAACCTGCCATTGAGGCATGTAGATTTGAAGGTACTGACGATTTCTGGATCAAATTCCTAGATAATGAGCTGTCATCGATAGAAATTGATCCATCGTAGGCAAGCCCACAACACGAAATCGTAGATCAAGTTTTGAAAATATATCGGCAAGGACTGACTCAGGGATGGTCAAAAATGGATGACAGATATTTTTTATATGAATGGTTTATTTGAATTTTCCTCTTGAACACATAACGACACTGCAGATGGTTTGGTGACAATTGACCCAAAGCTAATATCTAGAAATCGGCTGAAGACTTTCAATGTGGTTTGATTAACTGTTAGGAAAAGGATTTTCCCAACCCTGGTGGATAAAAAGTGTTGTGTTCAAGAGTGGTTAACCGTTTTCTGAATAATAAAAATGTAACAAACAGGTTCGTTTTTCTCTCTTTTCCCCCACCATTTTTGGCAAGTACCTCTTTATTTTTTGACAAGCTTGAGGAGGATAACATTTGCTTGTTTATCAACTCATCCTTCGGATGAGTCCAACTTAGTTTAAGATTCGAACCCTAAGAAGGATTGGTTCGTTCCTGTTGAAAATTAAACAGGTCCTTTACTGTTAAATTTTAACGAGTCCAGTATAGGAGAAATTTGGTGTTTTTCAATTTTAGGGAGTCAGAAGAAAAACTTAAGAAAACTCCATGGGTGTACTTTTTCATAAATTTAGTCTCTCAAGCCCGAAAAAGGATAAAATAATGCAAGAGAGAACTCTATTGACCGTAATTAGTCAACGTATACCTTTTTCGTAAATAGTCCATTTCAGTCCGTAAAAGGGGTAAACTTATACTGAAGGGACGATCTTTCATTTACTTTAACGAGTTCAAATAATCAAGTACTTGGCAATATTTTCATATTTAGAGAGTCTGAAAAGGGCTTAAAAGAGAACTCCAAAGTTTCACTTTTTCAGTAAGTTTTAACGAGTTCGAAAAAGGGATAAAAATGTACTCATGGTTTTCACTTTTTTGTAAGTTTTAACGAGTTCGAAAAAGGGATAAAAATAAACTCTTGTGGCCTACTTTCAATTTAATTTATGAGCAGGAAAAGACGAAAAGAACTCGGAATTTTCATGTTTTTTACGAGAATGAAAGATAGCAAAATAATATTGAGATTTTCATGAGTTTAACGAGTCTTGAAAATAACTCAAATTGACTCAATATAGGTTTCATTTTTACAAAATCTTGAAACAGAGAAAAACTATGCTTCAGAGTGGTTTCATTTTTACACAAGCTTGAAACAGAGAGAAAACTGTGCTTGATGCCCCCTAAGCATAACTGCTAGAGTGCATGCCCGCCCAGCTTCATTTCATTCAACTAAGTACACTACTGGTAATTAATAGCTGGATGGAATGAAGGTTCATTTACGAGATCATATGAAAGACCCGACCTAAAACTATAAGAAAATTATGCAAAACTAACCTAAATATATTACTTAACATTTACGAGATCTAGTCACAGACTCGACTCAATTAGGGGAGGATTTGTTTCATTTTTTAACGAGCTCGACACAGGAAAAGAACTATGCTCATGGCAACGTGTTTCATTTTTTAACAAGGTTGGCACAGTAAAAGGAACTATCCTCAGAAACTACTTATTTCTAATCTACCTACATAACCTACTGATTCATTTTTTAATGAGGTTAACACAGGAAAAGAACTATCCTCATACCTAATTCATTTTTTAATGGGGTTGACTCAGTAGAAGGAACTATCCTCTGACCAACTGATTCATTTTTTAACGAGGTTGACACAATAACAGGAACTTTCCTCTTCTAAATGTTTCATTTTTTAACGAGGTTGACACAGTAAAAGGAACTATCCTCAGAAACTACTTATTTCTAATCTATCTTCTAGTCTCTACAATCTACCTACTGATTCATTTTTTAGTGAGGTTGACACAGGAAAAGAACTATCCTCATCGCCGACTGATTCATTTTTTAACGAGGTTGACACAGTAAAAGAACCATCCTCACCAGCCACTGATTCATTTTTTAACGAGGTTGACACAGTAAAAGGAACTCTCCTCACCATCCACTGATTCATTTTTTAATGAGATTGACACAGCAAAAGGAACTCTCCTCACACTCACTGATTCATTTTTTAATGAGGTTGACACAGTAAAAGGAACTCTCCTCACACAAACTGATCATGGCTTCCAACTGGAAGAAACACATGTCAATGGACACACCTTGATCATGGCTTCCAAGAGGTCTTCATCAGAAGGAAGAATAGTTCTCTGGAAGGAATACATGTCAAGGTACTCAAAATGGATAAGAACATCGCGTTCAAATAATCCCATAGAGTTTTCCATGTCAATTACCGGATCTAAGTCATAGGAAGTCGAGAAAACAGTGAGAGGCTCGCTTCCATCGGCAACTGAAAACATGGGACTAGTTGCCACATAATTAACCCGTGGCAGGGTAGATACCACTTTCGAATTAGGAACATTTAGGGGTGTCATATTATTGGTAGTAGAAACAAGACTAGGGAACGAAAGCTGGTCTATAGTCACAATGTTTCCATTGTGAGGGAAAGACATCACGCGAAAGAGTGTCGATACGACAGCTTTCATTGCATAGACATAGTCTTGCCCAAGGAGTAAATTGAAATCCAAGGGACCCCGAACTACCATAAGATCAATACAGATAGTTTTACCTTCCAAAGTAATAGAAAACTTAGGAAGGATCCCTAAAGGTTCACTAATGGTTCTGTTAAAAGCTTTCAGATTCTGCGTAATAGGCACAAGATGAGGGGAACCCAAAGCTTTCCAAGCAGTTGAGGATAAAATAATAACAAAAGCACCTTCATCTACCTGTGTGCGGTGTATGTCCCTACCACCAAACTTAAAAATGATTTGGAAAGGGATGGAGGAAGGAAGATGAGGTTCTGTCAGTCTATTCCAATCAAAGGAAAAGACCTCAGTACTTGGAGGGGGTTCTGTAGAAACAGGTGAAATTCCCCCCGGCGTAGAAGAATCTGATGTAACAAGAAGAACCTGAGAAGTATGGAGTTCACTCTCTACAGGGAGAATGGGATCGACCGAATGTGAAATCGAGTCGACCACTTGATCAAATAATGGATCATCAACTTGAGTGATATGAGTTTCACTCTCCAATGGAAGAGTGGGATCGACTGTACTTGAAATTAGATCAATCACTCCGTCAGTTAACGCTAGGTTGGGAGAAATTTTACGGTAACCAGTTGGAAATTCTTGCTGTGGAACAGTAAGGTTTTCCAACAATTTTGAGGCTTCATCCATGTGAGGGCAAATGTGAGTTTGATGACTCCATGTGCATAACTTGCAAGGAAACCTAACTTTACCCTTTTTCCCAAGAACCTGACTATCACTGGTTGATGGATCAACGGAAAGTTGATGAGATTTTTCTGACCATACTTCCAAGACCTTTGGAATACTAGGACAATTGATAAGGAAGTCGTCACCCTTACAAATCCTGCAAGGGTATTTGGGTTTACGATTCATGTTGGAGGTTTCCTCAACACAACTAACACTTACAGCTATGGTTGGTTGGTTGACTTCTTTCTTATCTTGCTTCTTCTTCTTCTTCTTCTTCTTCCCTTTCTTCTTCTTCTTAGCCACCTGGTTACTAGCGTCAAGGCTTTTACCAAGCGAAGAGGAAGAAATGGAGGAAGAAATATTAGGCGAAGAAGGTAAAGGGTCAATAGAAGGTTGGTGATGTTGAGATGGTGAACTCTGTGAAGCATCCGGTTGAGGTGGAACAATTGGAGTGTTCGGGGCCAACGAAGTTGAAAATAACCATATCGGTAAACCTATTGTAAATCCAGGTAATGACAAAGTAGCCATATAAGGAGGACCAAAATTTCCAAAGCAAGGAAAAGTACTAGGATTCTCGTTAAGAGGGGTTCCTTGGTTGGTAAATTCCAGAACAGTTGCCATTATATTCAACTTCAGTGAATTTTATTAACAAATTAAAAACTAAAATTAACAATTAACAATTCACACCTAACAATTAAAATTCACAATTCACACCTATGGTCTCTAAAAATAAAAACAAACAAATTAACACGCGCTATCAAATCTAGGAGTCAAACCACACACAAACAGTAACTTCCCGTACTAAAAACACTAGTTGGTGATGAAATCCAACATCGTAGAATTTAATACAGAAAGGGCGGTTGGAACAGTTACCCCGAAAACCTGCTTAATGAAACAGACTGGCACAAGTTTCTTCACAAAACCATCTTGAGTGAAGAGAACCCCCTAGAGAGTCCAAGTGAGTCTAGTCGACGTCTGCTCCAGGTACAGTGGGATCTTCCCTCCACCGTCACCTTAGGAAATAATCCTATAGATTATGGTGACTAAGGTTACCAATAGAAACAAATATACCTGGGGGAATAGTCTACGATCCGATACACACGCAAGGGCAGAGTAACAAAGCTCAATCCCCTTGAAGGCTCCTTGACATAATCCAAGGTTTACCGACAAGTGACCCCAGGCTCCTCGAAAATGGTCTATCCAAGGTTTACCGTTGTTAATACGTGTATATCTTCTATCGTTCCCAATGAGGAAGGATTGATTACCTCACTGGTTCATATATGATCTCGTGCTTGACTCCTTTAGGAGGAGCTTCCCAGAGCATACATGCAACAATTGGAATTTTTCCTACTGCAAGATAAACTACTTGTTTTTTTTTGTTGCTTTGGGAAGTTAAATACAACCTATTCCAAAGCACTAGTCCTGAGCTAGATTGGTGGAAAGAGCCTTAAAAATGTAAAAATTACTAGATGAATTTTAATTAAGCGTTGTGTTATTTCGGCTGTTATTACTCAAAAGGGTAAATGGATATGAAACCAATGGTGTCATGACCCAAACCAAAACTGAATGCAATCGAATATGATAATGTAATCTTTTCAATTCGATGAATCTTAACTAAAGTAAGGAGAGAGTTTCCATTCACTTTCAACAATGCAAAAATTGATCACTAAGAGAAAATATAACAAATTCTCTAATGCACTAATTTCATCAAGAAAAACTAATGCAAATCAATCCCAAAACAATTTTTTATTTTTATGTTTTTAAAACAAACATAAAAACATCTAAATTCAAATCAAAGAAAACTGATCTAAATCTACAATTGATTTTTCAGAATGTAAACTATGCAATTGTAATCTATGCACAATTCACTTGAAAAGTATGCAAATGTAATCTATGCACATTTTTCATTTATATTCTGAAAATGAGAATTCTAATTATGCAAATGTGATCTATGCAAGAGAATTCTCAAACACAAGATGATTCTAATGTAATCTAAGACCCAATCAAGTGCAAGTAAATAAAATTGGGTGAGAGTTCCAAAGATCAAAAAACACTTAAGGCGATTAACACTTTTGACAAATGGATATGCCCAAGAATCCTACCTTGAATCTAAACTAAACTAAAAGAATAAATCTGAAGTTTTCAAAAATTTTATGAAGTCCAGCGAGGCTCAGGAAATGTAGTCTTGTGCCATGCTTGTTTATAAAGAAGATCTGTGCCATGGCTAAATAAAATGATGTGATCCCTGGAAAAACTAGAGAAAAATACAAAGATTTGAAATTTTTCAAAACGGAGAAAACCTAAACTACCCGGGCAGATGTCTATCAATCAAAACAGGAAAATGTTCCTCAAATCAAAAAACAAATTCTATCCCCAGCTGAGTCGCCAATTTGTTGGACGAATAAATCGTTCTTGGGGACAAGACCGATCTCCCTAGTGTCAGAAGACAATCTAGCAACAAACGAACAACTAAGTTTGTCTTTCTCTAAATATATTCGTTTTACAAATAAATGCTATGAAGGTGTCGATCCTACCTTAGATCCAAATGCTTATTTGCGGTCGTAGTGCTTCCATCGTATCAATAATCCTTCGTCGCAACAAGAGCTCTTTTGTCACAAGAAAGTATCATCTTTCGTTGATCTACAATCACAAACAAGAAAATATCAATAGCACCTGTATAAAAAATAATTATAAAACATGCCTATCATAGTGATCAAGGAATCTATGAAATAAATGATCAAACGACAGCTTATTGAAATAAACAATCGAACGACAATTTATTGAGAAAAACAGAACTTGATTGTATTAATCTTAAAATATACAGAAGAACCTTACAACCTTAGCCTTGATGTTCAAAAGGTCTTCCCGGGGTCCGAACCAAGAATCTCCTCTACTTTGATAAGTCTTGCACTCTTCCTTCAGGAGCAAAAAGAGGTATGTGATCTTTCCTCTCAAAAGCTTAGCAGAAAGAAGTCTAAATCTCAACAGCACTTCGACTCAATTATTCTAAAGCTTGAACTCTAATCCTCAATCTCCAAAAACTTAACCTTCTTGTTCTTCAATCTTCTTGTTAACCCTTTGAGGCTACCCAATGCCTCCTTTTATAGAGCAGATGAGGAGGTTAGGATTCCACCTTTAAAGGGATAGAACCCTCCTTCAAAGGGATAGGCTCCTCACATCAAGGGATTAGTTCCTTAAGGTGTGGGATACATGAACCTTACTAAAGCGTACTCATCCCCAAAAAATCTCATCTAGAACCTTCTAGAATTGACCAAAATTCAACTTTTTCAGTTTAATTTCGCGCTTTTTTGACTTTACAGGGGTACCGCAGGCATTACATTGGAAAAATGCGTTCTATAACGCAGTTTCTCTTCACATTACCTGCGTACCCTAGCTAAGAATGCAGGTAAGTCTCATATTAACTGCGTACCCAAGGCTTTTTTGAGTTTTAAGGGTTTTTCCTCTATTTTTAGGGCTTGGAATGAGGAACAAAGGTTGTAAGACTTGCAGAGGAGGTAAGTATGAGTGTCAATGAGCTCATACAGTCAGCAGAATGTCAAGGTGACAATTTTTAGTGTAACGGTCACCCATTAGAATTTGTGTGGCACCCGATGTTGATCATGTCGTTGCTTGTACTTAGCATTGGATCTACCCAATATGTCATGAACCTATTGGCGAATGTGTTGAATGCGCTCGATGAAGTTGTTCGCTTTGTCAGCTTCAGACTAGACATGAGCTGAATCGGCCGGAGTAGCCACAAATGGTATGGCTACATCAATGGGACATAATGGCTGGAATCCCATGCCCACCTGAAAGGGGTTGTGGCCGGTTTAGCTATGGAGAGCCCGGTTATAACTGTGTTGTACATAGGGGAGGCTCTCATCCCATGTGTGTGGATGCTTTGAATTGTACATGTGCAAAATGTGTACAATCATCCTGTTGACGACCTCTGTTTGGCCATCAATTTGGGGATGGAAAGATGTGGACTTGGTGAGCTTGGTGTCCAAAATTGACCAGACGCTAGACCAAAATGTGCTGAGGAACCTACTGTCATGATCTGATATGATAGACTGTGGGATCCCAAAGTGAACCCATACTTGTTCAAAGAAGAGTTTAGCAGTGGCTTTTGTTGTGATATTCTTCTTGTAGGCTGCCATAATGGCCATCTTTGAGAATCTGTCGATGACCATGAAAACACAGTTGTTTCCATGCTTAGTAGAAGGAAGGCCTGACATGTAATCCATGGAGATGGATTCCCAAGGTCGACTAGGGTTAGGTAGCGGATTATAGAGCCCTTTCTTCTTAATGGTCGGTTTGGTAATGGCGCAAGCAATGCAAGATCTGATGTACTTCCCGACATCCTGTCGAAGGTTCGACCAATAGAAATATTTCTGTAGCACTGCCATTGTTTTCTCGACCCCAAAATGCCCAGCAACTCCACTGTAGTGTGCTTCCCATATCATTTTGGCACACTAGCTTGAAGGAACACAAATGTGTCCCAGGTGACATAACAGTGCATCTTGGAGGTGAAAATTTGGAACTTGCGTACCCCCCAAGAGTGCCTTGTATGTGTGGGTAAGATCACGGATCGCTCGCCTTCGTCAATCTCATATACACAATAGTTGAGAAGCTGATTATGCTTGTTAAGTGACGATCGACATTATTTGGTGCTACCCTTCTTGTACTGATGTTGAATGAAATTGTTGCAGATATGTGGACCACTTCGATAGCGATCGTTGCAGCTTCCCAGATGTGTATGAAGCTGCGAGGTATAGATTTTGTCATAAGTGGGATACTTGTGGTGTGTCGGTCCTTTGTGATATGCCACTAGATGCCCTTGTTGAGTAAGAACTGCCCCAATAGCATAGTCAGAGGCATCTGTCTCGATCTCAAATGGTTGTTGCAAGTTTGGTAATGTGAGCATTGGGGCAGAACAGAGGTGATGTTTCAATTCTATGAACACCTTCTGTTGAGATTCCAACCAAAAGAATTTTTCTTTTGCTCCTCCCTTGGTGACTTGACTCAAGGGCCAAGTGATATGAGGGAATTCCAACACTAACCTACCGTAGAAATTAGCAAGACCCAGAAAGTTGCGAAGCTCTATTAAAGTGGTTGGGGCTGGCCAATCTTGAATGACTTGGATCTTGGTTGGATCCACATGCACCCCCCTTTCATCAATAATGTATCCCAGATATTGAACTTGGGTCATGCCAAAAGTGCACTTCTCCAAATTGGCACACAACTTGTGTTGTCGTAGTGTTTGGAGGACTTCTCGGATGTGGTGGAGGTGCTCTTCCCAAGTTTGGCTGAAGATCATAATGTAATCCAAGTACACCACTACAAATGAGTTGGTGAATGGACACAAGATGTCATCCATCAACCTCATGAAGGTTGCGGGAGTGTTCGTCAAATCGAAAGGCATGACGAGCCATTCGAAAAGGCCCTCCTTGGCTTTGAAGGCAGTCTTCCACATATCAGAGGGTTCGATTGGTACCTGGTGATACCCAGACTTCAAGTCGATCTTGTTGAAATATTTTTCCCCTTTGAGTTGGTCCAGAAGGTCATTAATCTGTGGGATCGGGTACCTATTCCGGAAAATGATCTCGTTCAGCACCTTATACTCAATACAGAGTCTCCAAGTCCCATCCTTCTTCTGTACCAACATGATCGGGCTCCCACAGGGCGATGAAATTGGCTGGATGTGACCTTTCTGCAGCAGCTCCTAAAATTGCCTCTTGATTTCATCATTCTCCAGAACAGAGCGCCTATAGATCGGTCCATTGGGTGGCGGCGCACCGGGGGTCAGGTCAATGGGGTGCTTGACCTGACAGTGTAGAGGCACCCCCATGGGTGAGGTGAAGATGTCCCCGTACTCCTCCACAACCTTGTACATTTGTTTTTGTCGTGCAGAGGAGCCATGTCTAGAGATCGTGGCCATAATATTATTCTTGCCCTGGGGGCAGATCATTAGGAAAACAAAGTTCCTAGTTTTGGAAATGAGCTTACTGCATTGTTTTGCAGTAACCAAAGAGATAGTGGGAGGCGATGGTACCTCTGGTATCCTGTACAACTTATTTCCCAAAGCAACAATAATAGCGGGAGGCCGTGACTCATACACAACACGTTGCTTCCATAAGTATGGTTGGCCTAATAATACATCAGAAACATCAATAGGAACAATGTCACATAATACCTCATCCGTGAAGGGCTTGATGCTATAGGGAAGGCGACATTGCTGGCTGACACGAAGATCTCGTCCTTGGTGAAGCCACCCAATGCTGTATGGTTGTGGGTGCGCTATGGTCGGCAAGCCCAACCACTTCACGACATCTACTGAAATGATGTTCTTTTGGCTCCCATTGTTGACAATGAACTATAGCAGGGAACCCTTTACCCACATCTGGGAGTGGAAGAGACGCTCTGCCTCCTCTGGATCTTCTGGTTCCTCCTTCTAGATCTTCGTAGTGGCAACAGTGGTGTTGGGCTCTACATCAATAATCTGCTTCCCTTTGTCATTCCCCTTGTTAAGTTCTGATTCAGAGTCGGAGCATGCATCTGATTCAGAAGCCCTCAGCTCGGCAACTAGCAACTGCTTGGCCCGACACTCACTTGTGTTGTGAGTGGAGCTCTTATGGAACTCACACCACTTTCCCATGTCCTTCTTTGGCTTTGCGGTGTTGTTCTTTTCTTGTGGCTTTGGCAGGTTGTCTTGGGCTGCCATGCCTTGGCTTTATCCTTTGGTTTGCGATTTGGGGGCACCTTTCCCTTGCTTTTGATTTGCATATCCAAAGTCTCGCTTCTTCTGTTTGAATGTATGCTCAATCTTGGCAGCACACCGATATGTCGTACCAAGTGAGGAGATGTCGAGGAACTCCATTTCCTCCTGAATGTATATGTGCAGAAAACCGTGATACTTTAGCACCAAATGTTTCTCTGAATCTTTGATACCCAAATTTGTGCGCAAGGTATGGAACATATTCATTAGCTCATGCACATCTTGATCCCTTTGTTGCCGCAACATGGTCCATTGTATGTACTTGTCCTCATAGCTCCCCACGGGATAGTATTGTTCCTTGATGGCATCTCAGAAAGAATTCCAAGTGGGTACGATTGAGAACAGAGAAGGTTCTATCTCATCCTTTTTCTCATAGTAGGTTTCCCACCAGTCCTTGACATGGGGGGTAGCTTTGAGGAGTGCAAAAATAATCTTCTCTCGGTCAGAAAAGTCATGAACCGAGAAATATCCTTCTAATAGATTCAACCATCTATCTATGACATCTGCATCTATTTGACCCTCAAATATGGGAATGTCAAAGTTTACTTATACCTTAAAGGGAGTCGCGCCTCTAGAGTGGTTGCTGGATGTAGATGCGCCGCCGGTGGGCAGTCATTGAAGGATCTGGGCAAAGTTATCCATCATTGCGTTCCTTTGTTTTTCGAGGGCCTACTCGAGCAATATTTTGATAGGATCTCCTACTCCCTCATATTTCTTTTCGCCCCCCATGGGCGTCCGTCGGGGTTTGTGAGGCTGATCTTGCAAAGGTTCCACCAGATCGAGCCCTAACTCCTTATACCCCAACCTAGTTGGGGACATGCAAATAAGGATCAATAAAAAGCAGACCGCTCTGATACCACTGATCCAGATTTATGCACGAACGCAATAAAATACACATATAACCACAAATACAAAGATGCAGCAGAAATAACACTTCATTTCATTAATATCAAAGAAATGAAATTTATTTATAGACAGAATGGAAATAAACTAGCTAGGGTGCTGGTAGCGAATCTCTGAGAAGAGATGTGGCGTCTACAAACCTCTGAATTATGTTACAATGAGGCTCGAGGGCCTATTTATTATTGAGAAACAATGGATAACTCTAAATGTCCAAAAACCTAACCCTAGGAGATGAAGCACCAAAACTATGGGCCCTGTTTGGGTAAATTGGTGTTTCAACTTCTCGAGGACGTAACTTTGACATACGATCTCCGTTTGACGCGTATGATACATCGCTAGAAAGATCTATCCGAGGAATAAAATTGTTGTTGCAAATATCAATTTTAGAACAAAATCATATTTTCCGGACACATGATGCCCAAAAAATGTCGTTTACGGCCTCAAAACGGCTCCAGAAGTTCAGGACTCGAAAAACTACTAAAAATAGTAAGTTGTGCCAAAACTGAAAAACTGAAAGAGACAATGGTGGGGCCCCAAGTGGAATAGGCGGGTGGCCACCAATATCCACCTGGATCAAATTTATATGAGAAATTCCCATTATAGGATAAGTGGTTGCTTCCTCTTCCAAAATGGTTAAGGAGAATGGAACCCATTGCACAATTTAAACCTTGATTGAGGCACCCAACTTAAAAGTATCATTCTACCCAAGTGTTAATGAGACTTGGGGTATATCTCTCTCTTCGTAGATCTATGATTAGATTGGGATCAAGGCCTAAGAATTTGCTCAAAATTAAAATTTACAGGATTGGAATGAAACCAATATGGTTACGTAGATCTCGTCTTCCTGATTCCGGCGCCGCAAATGGTTCGAAAAATCGATGTTGTATGAGGAAGATATTGAGTTTTGATCGAATATGGCAAAATCCATCAAAAAATGAATTGCACAGGTGGAGTGGGCAGTAAGATCAAAATTTTAGAATGAAGAGAATAAAGTGACAACGAGGACTAATGGATGAGCGTACATTTGTTGTGTAGATAAATCCCCTCTGCGGACAGAGGCGACCCCTCTAGCCCTAGGGTGGGTCTAGCAACTATAGGAACATACTAACATCTACCTTCCTAGATTGTAAATGAAATTCAGAGTAAAGAAGATGACCTACCTTGTCCTAATGCTATGTTGTCTTCTGTCGAAGATTCTTGATTTGTTGCTCTTCTCAAGCTCGAGTGGAGGCTCTCCTTCGGCAGGTCCGTATCCAAGCATGTTTGCAACACCCTCATACACAAAGGTCTAAGATCTCACTATGTTCCTAACACACAAAAACAATCACACTTTGCACTATTCTCCCGAAGCTATCATTTCTTCCCTTCTCTATGATTGCTCTAAATTTATAACTCAGACTAACTAAGGCAGCAGAGATGAATGAGGTCTCTTATATAACAATGGAGGAGGAGGTTATGGGCCCTCAAATAATGGGAAAAGAGCTTATCCTTTGGAGTAGTTCTTATTTCTTGGGAACAAGAAGCCCAAAGGGGAATTCCTCGGCCATATCCTCAAAACAAACTTCCAGCTCGCCGCCTCGCAAAGTTTCTAGGCACGGAAGCTTCCTTTCTATTTAAAATTTTTTTCCAAAAGAGGATCGATGCGGGTCTCAGTGCAAATCTCTGCTATCGGCGCGGGTCAGACACTGAGAAAAAGCACCGACCTTGAAAACCAGGTTTATATAGGGATCTTCCATAAAAGTTGTAATGGGAGATGAATTGGTAGACAAATTGTGGTTTAGGGGTATGTATTCCATGCTTGGAAAGTACACAAAGGTCATTGTTGTTGAAAATGGCAACAAGAAATAGTGAAGGAGGCCTCCTGAAACATCTTTCCTGATCCTAGTTCGAGAGTGATCACCTAAACTAGGTGGGGACCACACATGTGATTTTTTTCGAAAAGTCTATTTTTAGACTATGTCTATTTTTAGACATATGGAGCATGGTCTAGGAGTTGCGGGATGCTATTCTTGGATGATTGGTCAAGTTGGTAAAAATATATGGACATCTATTTTTAGACATACAGGTCGAAGTCTATTTTTATACTGCCTGTCTAAAAATAGAACAGTCAAATATTATTAGCCCTTAATAATATTTGGACTATAAACTTTATCTTATCCTCTTGGAGCACTTCAGTTCGAGCTAAAGATGTGGCACATGCAGCTGGCAGAAGGAAATTCGAATTTCCTATGGGTTAGTTGAGCTATTGCATGGTTGACTTCAGTTAGAACTCATGTGGCAGAGTTTGGTGGAGTTGATGAGACAGTTGATGGAGTTGTGTTCGGTTTAACTCAGTTGAACTAGTTGTATTTAGTCTAACTGATAAATACACTAGTGATGAGTGGTGTGAATTAATTATTAATTAATTCACTAATTATTAACTCATAAATCAACTAAAGAATACATCGGTTAACTCAGTGCATGGACAGTTCGAAGACCGATGGAAAGTGAGAAAATTAGTCTACTATCAGTTATGTTATAATTGATATGAGATTTACTGTCCATTGGAGAGATTGCCAATGAGGATTAACGCGATTAAACCAGAAATTCAATTCATTCCATCCTATTCTCTTGGATTGCGTAGTAAAGCAAGCAGTGGAGGAGTTTTGAACGTGGCTTGTTCAAAAGGCAGGCTAGTTGTGTGTAACTTTTGGAACAATAAAGGTACTTGCGAGGAGTATTGTACTATGATTGCTACATGATTCTTCATTTTTATATACGAGACGGTAGGGGGAGTTCAGTTTATGAAAGCTTTCCCAGTATACATCTTGTGTTATGTGTTAATTTTCTATGTGCGCATGTGAATGTTTTCAATACCGCTTGTTGTTTTTATTTCCGCATGTGATGATTAATGCGTAGAAGAGATTATGTGTTATGTATGAAGCTCAAATAGTATGTGACCAGGATAATCTTGGTGAATAATTCAGCAAATTATTCAAATTTCTACATGGTATTAGAGTAGAATTGATCATCGGATCTATTACAGTGATTACAATTATTTCGGTAGACAGAGTCTGTAACGGGCCAGGTAGCCTCTAGATCCATCCTTTCTCTGAAAGGTGATATATCCAGTAAATTCCCCTACAGTCGATCTCTGTGCTAGAAATAATTTGTTCTCAAGTTTAGATCGGAAGCGGTTGAGTTTTAAGCTGTTGGAATTTGAATTTTGCAGCAGTGTTTTCTTGGTGTTGAAGTCAAAATGTCTTATCAAGGATTGCGATTGGAGTATGCTCTTGAAGGCAGCTCGAATTATATTGCATGGAGAGATAGGATGGAGGCGGTGTTAGATGATAACGGGCTGAAGGATTTCATATATGCTGAAGTCCCAAAGCCTACTGATGCTGCTCAAGTTGAGGCTTGGCAAAAGAAGATGGCAAGGTGCCGAAGGATTCTGTTGGAGGGCGTGAAGGATCACATAGTATCCAACCTGCATGGAAAAGATTCTCCATACTTGATGTGGAAAGCATTGACATAATTGTTCCAGAGCAAGAGCGACCAGAGGAAGTTGGCGCTCAAGGATAAACTCAGGAAAATAAAGATGGAGAAGAATGACACTATTCCGATATACTTGACCAAGTTTGTCCACTGCAGGGATGAGCTTGGGAGTGTAGGAGTTAGTGTGGATGATGAGGACTTGGTGAGCTTGGCTCTCCTTGGTCTTCCGAAGAGTTGGCATTCCTATGAGGATTCTGTCAATGGTCGGGAGAAATTGCCAGCATGGGAGTGACTTTGGTCGGATCTTGTGCAAGAGGAGATAAGGCGGAATACCAGGGATGGATCTTCATCAAAGGTATTTGATGAAGAAGATTGCGCTTTGGCTACCAAAGCAAGGAAGGGGAAGGGCAAGGAGAAGGCTTCTCAATCCAGTGCGGATGGTAAAAAGCGTGACATGTCCAAAGTGAAGTGTTTTCACTGTCACGATCATGGACATTATGCCACGAATTGTCCAAAAAAGAAGAAGAACAAGCAGGCTGCTGGAGCTGCAGCTGGTGAGGCTCTTGCCTCGCAATTTGAGCTGGACTTCTCATTGATCGCATGCATGGTGTCTAGTGCATTGGGATCTGGGTGGTATTTTGATAGTGGCACTTCCTTTCACATGACGGGAGATGTGAATCTTTTCAGCGACTTGGTGGAGAAAGATCTCCAGTTGCATGTTGAGTTGGGTGACAATGGACGATACAATGCGACCGGCATTGGTACCATAACCTTTCAGAGGGAGTCAGGTAAACTCATTCTTTTACAAGATGTATTGCATGTACCAGGTTTAACAAAGAATTTGATCTCAGTCGCAATGTTAGAGGATAAAGGGTATGAAGTTGTCTTTAGAGAAGGGAAAGTTTTCCTTCGGCACAAGGCAACAGGACAAGTCAAGAAGGTTGGGATTCGAGCAAAGAATCTCTACAGACTTGAAGTAGATGGGATGTCTACGTAGCTTCCTACTATTTGGAAGCAGGAGAAAGACATGCAACTGATGCTTGAGAGGGAGCAAGTTTTGCATGCAGGTGATAGTGAACCTCGGGATGTGGAGCAGCCACAAGAGGATCATGGAGTGGAAGAAACCACTCATGCAGAGAAATTTCGTGCCAGATGGGCAAAGGGAGTGCATGCAGCTATACCACCAGGTGAGAGGTGGGGCAACATGCATGATTAATCCCAAGAGGAGATTTCTGGGCAGGATTCATGAGATGGTGTGGATCTCATGAGTTGAACCTGGCTACGAGGTGCCCACAGCGTAGCAGTAGCAGACCAGTTGGAGTGATGCAGGCAGATCAAAGTGACAGTGTCGGATACTGGAGCGCGGATCAGAGTTGACAGCAAGTGCAAGAGTGCATGGGTGCAAAGAGTTCAACATCGCAGTGGTTCCTGATGACATGTGCAGTTGGTACCAGCAGAATTCAAAGACTTTGATGATAGATGCATCAGACTGATTGAGTTGTTTGGAGCCTATTCAGTTTTGAAGATGTTGCATGCAAAGGGTGCATGGCGCATGCATGGAGTTGCATGGTGCATGCATGAGTTTTCATGGCGCATGCAAAGGGTCCATGGCACATGCATGGAGTTTCATGGTGCATGCATGAGTTTGCATGGCGCATGCAAAGGGTGCATGGCGAATGCATGGAGTTGCATGTCGCATGCATGGAGTTGCATGGCGCTTGTGAAGGTTGCAGGGTGAATGCATGGAGTTGCATGTCGCATGCAAAGAAATTCCTTTCTTGTTGAGAGGGAGTGTTGAAAATGGCAACAAGAAATAGTGAAGGAGGCCTCCTGAAACTTCTTTCCTGATCCTAGTTCGAGAGTGATCACCTAAACTAGGTGGGGACCACACATGTGATTTTTGTCGAAAAGTCTATTTTTAGACTATGTCTATTTTTAGACATATGGAGCATGGTCTAGGAGTTGCGGGATGCTATTCTTAGATGATTGGTCAAGTTGGTAAAAATAGATGGACATCTATTTTTGGACATACAGGTCGAAGTCTATTTTTAGACTACCTGTCTAAGAATAGAACAGTCAAATATTATTAGCCCTTAATAATATTTGGACTATAAACTTTATCTTATCCTCTTGGAGCACTTCAGTTCGAGCTACAGATGTGGCACATGCAGCTGGCAGAAGGAAATTCGAATTTCCTATGGGTTAGTTGAGCTATTGCATGTTTGACTTCAGTTAGAACTCATGTGGCAGAGTTTGGTGGAGTTGATGAGACAGTTGGTGGAGTTGTGTTCGGTTTAACTTAGTTGAACCAGTTGTATTTAGTCTAACTGATAAATACACTAGTGATGAGTGGTGTGAATTAATTATTAATTAATTCACTAATTATTAACTCATAAATCAACTAAAGAACACATCAGTTAACTCAGTGCATGTACAGTTCAGTGAAGACCAGTGGAAGAGGTAGGAGAAAGGGTGGAGTCTACTATCAGTTGTGACTATAGTGTGCATGAGATTTGCACAATCATTGGAGGAGATTTCCAATGAGTATTGCACAGTTAAAGCCAAGGGAATTTTAATTCATTCCATCTATTCTCTCATCTTGGATTGCGCAGTAGAGGCAGGCAAACAGTGGAGGAGTTTTGAACCCGTGACTTGTTCAAAACTGAGCTAGTTTGTGTGTAACTTTTGGAGACAGTACTGAGTACTTGTGAGGAGTATTGTACTATGATTGTTACATGATTCTTCTTCATTATAATATACAGACAGTAGGGGGTTTTCAGCTGTAAGCTTTCCCCGGTATACATACTGTGTTATATGTGTTGAATTTCTATGTGCGCATGTGAATGTTTTCAATACCGCTTGTTGTTTTTATTTCCGCATGTGATTATTAATGCGTAGAAGAGATTATGTGTTATGTATGAAGCTCAAATAGTATGTGACCAGGATAATCTCGGTGAATAATTCAGCAAATTATTCAAATTTCTACAATTGTATGGGTCCTCCAGTATCAAGGAACAAGAGTACAGGGATAACGAAAAATTGTTGTGTAACAAATGCCCCCTAAAGTATGAAGTCTGAACATGAGTGAGGGGTGAAATTCTTTACAAGTACGTGAAAGGAACCAGACACTACGATTGGGAGACCCGAAAATCAAGCATAGATACATATACATAACTGGAAACTCTCAACAAACAACGTGACGAAAAACACACACTGATCCCCAGCAAAGTTGCCAAATTGTTGTGTAGGTAAATCCTCTCTGAGGATAGAGGCGATCCCTCTAGCCCTAGGGTGGGTCTAGCAGCAAGAGGACATGCTAATGCGTTGATTCCTAGTTAATGAATGAAATGAGTTGGGATAGATTGTCCTACCTATGATCCAACGCGGTTGTCGTAGCTACAACAGAGGTCTCCTGATCCTTGTCACGACACGTCGCAATCCTTTAACAATGGTACTCAGGTGCTTGCACAAAGATCAAAGGACAAAAGAAACATACATGACAATAATTGCATTCATAACTAGCTAATTAGTCAAGGAGGATTAAATGTATTGCGTAAGATAAATCACATCAACACAAGACGAGAATCAAAACATTAGTCATGTATATATTAAGAGAAAGAAAGAGATTACAACCAAAGCCTTGACGTCGCAGCCTCCTTTAGCGGGTCCAGTTGAAATGCGTCTCGAGCATTCGTCAGGGAATTTGGACGTGGCGAGGCAAAAGCCTAAGCTCTCTCTCTCTTTGCTCTATCTCCCACCGGCTATATCAAACTGTTTCAACAAAATGTTCAACAATTCCTATTCAACTAGCTGCATCTATGTGAGAGAGGTGTATTTATAGAAGGAGAGGAGGAGGTTGGGATCCCTCAAATGGTGGAAGGGAGGCCTTATCCTTTGGGAGGTTGCCCCAAAAGGAGGAAACAAGAAGCCAAAGGAAGGTGCTCGTCGTTATGCAGTCGAACAACCCAAGCTGACTCGCTCACGAAGTAGTTAGCTTGGAAAATTTGCTTCTATATTTAAAAAAATTTCCAAAAACAGGTCGACGCAGGCAACTCACTAAGACAGAGTGCCAATGGGCACGAGACCGAGTGTTAATTTCCTTTATCGGTGCGAGGCCATAACTGCTTGCCAGCACCAACCCAAAAGCATATGTTTTTTATGGTATGTTCCAAGAAAAGTCAACAGAGGAAATGTTATCCTCATGGCAAGGGATGTAATGACACTTTTTTCAAGGCATGACACTTCATATAAGTCACAGAAATGGTCCTCCAATGTGTGGGATGGGGATTGTAGGGATGGTGACAAAATGCTGTGTAACAGATGCCCCCTAAAGCATCAGGTCCGAGAGAGAGGGAGGAGTGAAATGCTTTACTAGAACGCGTTTGAACTAAACACCGCTGTCGGAAGTCCTGCAAGTACAAATACAAATGATATCTTTGATACATGAACATGTGGCATGGGCACAACCATCCATAATAGAGTACATAGAAATTGATATTCGAGGTATGGACACAGCCATCCAACAATAAGGATCAACAAATAGACTCAGGTATGGTCGCAGCCATCCAATCAAAGAGTCATACATATAGTCTTGATAAACCAAAAAATCCCGCAGCCTAGATCTTATCAGACAAAACCCAGGGTCTTGCGCTCCATCTCGACCCGAACAAGTACAAATTCAAGCATGCAATTATATGAGCTGAAGTCAAACATGCAAGAAAGTCACCTGATTACCAGCCAATAATGAAAGTTGTTAACAGGCACGAGAGAAACCACCAATAATGACAATGGATCTCAAGGTACAGCAGGTACAATCCGTGGAATGCGAACAGTGATATGGCGTCGAACACTCACAGAATCACTCGATCGAAAGCCAATGATGTGGACCTATCATCGAATGCGAAGAACTTGCCATTGAGGCATGCAAGCTCCAAGGTACTGGGAGGGAGTCTCTAGATCGACTTCTTGGATAATGAGCTGAAGTCGACAGGAAGTGACTTGGTCGAAGGAGGGCCATAATGTTTCCCACATCATCAACACGAGACAAAGGAACATGATGATAGTGAATCAGGACTAAACAGAGGATCAGAGGGAGGTTGAAAAATGCAATAGAAAACTTCTCTGGAACATATCAACGACACGATTTCAGATTTGGTAGTATTTGACATCAAGGGATCTGAGGTCATGATGACGTGGTAAAGAGAAAATGAGAGGTCAAAATAGATTACCCAAACCCATGGAGGTAAAAAATGACGAAATGAGATGTCCCCAACCTGACACGAATGCAGATGAGTGTCATGTTCAAGAGCGACATACTGCCAACACGACTGAGAACTGGTTCCATTTTTCCCCCACCATCGCTGGCGAGTACCCCAAATATTTTTGGAAAACAAGCTTGAAGGGGATAACATATGCTTGTCATGTAAGTTTGTCCTTCGAACTAATCCATCCTAGTACATTTTACGAGCCCTAGGAAGGAGGAACTCGATAACGTCATGGTGACGATTTCCGATGTCATTTAGGTTTTAACGAGTCTGACAAAGGAAGAACTCGCCATCTTTTCTCCTTTAGAGAGTTTGAAAAGAAGTAGAAAAGAAAACTCTAGCAGTCCCTTTTCATAGGTAGTATCACGGATTCGACAAGGTAGAAAACTGTGTCTAAGAGAACCTCTTAGTCGCGATAGGCTAAGGTATTCCTTTTTCGTAAATAATCTATCCCAACCCGAAAAATGGGTAAATGTATATTGGGTAGATGACATTTCGCAACCTCTAATGAGTTCAAAATGATAAGAGTCTCGACAATCTTTTCATGTTTTGAGAGTCAGAAAAGAGATGAAAGTTGACTCCTCCTAGAGGAACGAGTGGTATTAAGGGTAGCAACTGGTTTATGGTGATGATGGAACTGCTCAGAACAAGATAAAAGTCAAGAGGCTGGCTAATAAGACCACTCATTACAGATGTTCTCAAGAATGGGTAAAACAATCAAGTGAAGGCGTATGATTGTCCAAGAAGATGGTGACGATGGAATGAGAAAACCAAGGTTCATCTCACAAAACAGGCTGATAAATTGGCAATCATGAGAGGTAAAATAAGAATGGTTTCATTTTTACACAAGCTTGAAATCAGGAAACTCTGCTTGAAGTTGGTTTCATTTTTACACAAGCTTGAAACAAAGATAAAATATGATTGAAAAAATATTTTCATGCCCCAGCATGGTGACTCAATTCAAGGTACATGCCCCCCAAGCTTCATGGCATTCACTTGAGTAGACTACTGGTACTAACAGGTGGATGGAATGAAGGTGCAATTACGAGATCAGATGAAAGGCTTAACTTGGATTTCACGAGACCTAATCAAAGACTCGAATTGAAAAGGGAACCTGTTTCATTTTTTAACGAGGTTGACACAGTAAAAGAACTATCCTCAGAAGAGCTTGTTTCATTTTTAAAGGAGCTTGACACAAGAAAACGAATTATGATTTGAGGACCTTGTTTCATTTTTTAAGGAGCTTGACACAAGAAAACGAACTCTGCTCCATAAATCTTGTCATGACAAATAAGAAGTCATGGCTTCCAAGAGGTTCTCATATGATGGGAGAAAAACATCTCGGAAAGTAGGACCCAATGCCCCCAATACATGATGCACAATGACACTATCACTGAATGCGAGCACGGGGCAAGTAGCCACATAATTAACCTGTGGCGGGCAAGACACCAGTAGGTAAGGACCAGGAAGGGATGAGGATAGACCAGATGTCACATCAGGACCAAAGAATGAAAGCTGATCAATGGTCACAATCTGACCTTCATGTGGAAAATATATCACACGAAAGAGGGAAGAGACAAGCACACCCATGGAATAAGCATAGTCGTGTCCCAGGAGTAGATTAAAATCCAATGGTCCTTGGACCACCATCACGTCTATATAGATAGTTTTTCCTCCCAAAGTAATAGGCAACTTCGGAAGGATCCCTAATGTTTGACTTGTTCCTCTGTTAAAAGACAACAAATTTTGAGTAACAGGCACAAGCTATGGAGAACCCAAAGCTTGCCATGTATTTGAAGACATAATTCTAATCGAGGCGCCTTCATCTATGATTATCCCCGGTACGACCATATTTCATGCCTGTACAGTGATCTCAAAGGGCACGTAAGAAGGAAGACGGTATCCCGTAAATCAACTCCAATCAAAGGAAGCAACCAAAATACATGGAGGGGGTGCCATAGGAATCATAGGATTACCCCCCCGCGTTATGGGAGTGGAAAGACCATCCTCTTGAAATTGGAGAACAAGAGAAGGAGGAGCACTTTCTGGAACTGCGACAACGGGAGTCAGAGGATCATCCTCCTCGATCATGGAAATGGGAGGATCGCCCTCCAAACCTGGGGAATCAGAGGAAACAAAAAGAACCTGACTAGGATGAGGCCCACTCTCGATGGAAAAGACTTGGTGAAATATAAGTGGAACTAGGTTGTCCTTCTTCTCAACCAATGATTGGTTGTAAATGGACTCGGGAGACTAACTTTTAGAGAGAGTGGAATTGACCGGAGATGAATCTCGATCAATAACTTGATAAGCTAGCCAAGGACTCGAATAAATCCTCTGGTAACCAATGGGAATACGGGAATCATAATACGAAAGGGTATCCAATACTTTAGAGGCTTCATCCATATAAGGACAGAGGTGAATGGGATGGTTCCCTTCAGACAACCTACAGGGAAATTTGATCTTACCCTATTTCTTACGAGTCTCATTATCTCTAGCTGAAGGCTCATCATCAACATGATATAATGAAGGTCGAATCAGGCTAACATACCACACTTCTAGTACCTTGGGAGTACCAGGGCAATCACGAAGAAGGTGGTCACCCTCATATAGCTTGCAAGGGAATTTGACTTTGCGAGGCAGAGTGGGAGGCTTCTTGATATTAGCTGCATGGGTAGGAATAGTTGTCAATTCCCCCCTAGCTTATTTTCCTTCTTCTTCTTCTTAGCCACCCTGTTACTAGAATCTAGACTCTCACCAGGCGAGAGGAAGAGCGAGGTGAAGAAATAGGTGAAGAAGGTGAGGGGTCAACTTTAGAATCAATATGATGTTGTTCAGGCGAAGGAGACGATTGAACAGAGGTTGGGACACTCGAGACCACCGAGGTCAAAAATAACCATACGGGCAAACCAACAGTTAACCCAGGAAGGGACAATGTTGCCATATAAGGAGCACAAACATTCTCAAAAGAAGAAAAAGGACCAATATTCCCTTCAAAGGGGATTCCTTGGTTGGTAAACCCTGGAAATGTCGCCATTGGCCGCAATCCTAATGAATCACTAAGGAATGTAACTTTAACCAGGAATATTTCGTGGGCAGTCAATTTTAAGACACTGAAACAAAACTTTGTTGTTTCATGTTTTAAGAGTCGAGAAACAGGAAAAAGATGACTCTAGTCACTTTCAGATTGAACGAGCGTGAAAGGACAAGTGCTAGATGATATTTTTCTTTTTAGAGAGTCATGAAAAGATCGAAATGACTACTCAGGTAATCTAAGCAAGAGGGTGTACCAATTTTCCGTGAACTGCAATATACACCTTGGTGATCAAATGAAAGAGAAATGACCAAGGACTTAACATACGTGCAGACAGTCTCCCCGAATGTTGTGTTTGGTGTACCACGGTTACAGGGTGGCAGACTCGGCTTCCTACGGATAAAGGATTGCAACCTATGAGGGTCTCGCTTTATATACTCGACGATACAGAGAGCATAAGTCCGTGTTAGCGCTGTCTACTTCCAGATGGCGAACAACATCTACTAGGTTTAATGACGCTAGAACACGTCACTAGCCTAGACCTCTAAATATGTGCGTTAAGTTTCAATGCTTCCTTAGGTTAATTTAATTGATTTTAAGGTTGATCTTGAATTAATGTTTCGATTTCAAGGCCTTATCGAATGTGATCTCGAATTCCTAAATGCACACTACATGCAAAAGAACACCATTTCCGTTCGATGAATGCTAACTAAGAGAAGGATAGGAATCTTTAACAGAGTAGCAATCAATGAAAACATAAGAAGAGTTTCACTAATGCACCTAATACAACCAAACAAAAAATGAAAACTCTTTCCTAGTTCGCTAAGAGCTAGTTATGCAAAAGAACTTTCCATTTTCGATTCAAACGAAAGAATGCAAATTTTTGTGTGTTTTAGATGAATGAAGCACATAATGCACTGTTACACTAAAAAAGCAAAGCAAACACTAGTTTTGAGCACTACGAATGTAAAGATCTAAAACAAATAAATCAAATGCAATATAAACATAAAACACACTCAAAACAAAGATGCACTCTTCCAAGCAAACAAAAGGCTTTTAAAACGATCCAACGAGCAATGTGATTTATACTCGAAGTGACGAAATGGAGAGTTAAATGAAAACAAAAGTGACCACCCAACAAAGCAAAGACACAAGGAATCGAGAAAGACTAACACAATCAATCAACGAATTGAAATGACAAAAAAACAAAGTGACTCGAACTTCAATCAAAAGGCACAGTGAGGAGAAGGCCGAACAAACATCACAAGACATCTAGAAACCCTAGGGCTACAAAACTTCACTGATGAGATAATGGACAAATAGATGAGAAGACCGAGACTATAGAGTCAAAAAAATCTCAAAATACCAATTGCAAGGCAAAGAACCAATCCAAAGACAAGAAATATTGACAAAAAACTTAGAAAGAAGGTCAAATCAACTCCTACAGGATTCGACGCAACTGTTAGGCTGTAATCCACGCCTAACAGGGGTTGGCGCACTTGTGACAAAAGCAACAAGCGCCAACTGGCACGATTGTTCAAGAAAAAACTGTGCCAAGCTAGAAAACTATGGGAAAAGGATAAAACCACTGAGTAGAGGTTTGACACTCTGGAACTGAACAGGAGGATTCAAAACAATCAAGCAAGTTGAGGAAGGCAGAAAAGAAATCAAACGACCAAAGTTGACTCGACAAGTCAAAATCTCAACAAACAACGAGACGAAAAACACACACTGATCCCCAGCGGAGTCGCCAATTTTTTTTGCAGGTAAATCCCCTCTGCGGACATAGGCAATCACTCTAGCCCTAGGGTGGGTCTAGCAACTATAGGAACATACTAACATCTACCTTCCTAGATTGTAAATGAAATTCAGAGCAAGGAAGATGACCTACCTTGTCCTGATGCTATGTTTTCGTCTTCTGTCGAAGATTCTTGATCCGTCGCTCTTCTCAAGCTCGATGCACGATGCTACCAATGTCTGATTACCTGTACAGACAATCAAGACACTATGTCAAGTGTAAAATCACAACAAACATAAAACAATTACAACCTATCTAACTGATCAAGGAATGCTAGAAATATCATTATAAATGTAAACAAGAGTGGAAAATAAACATTAGATGCATTTTATTATGATAAAGATAAGGGGAGTTTACAACCAAGCCTTGATGTTGAGGCTCACCTTTGGCAAGTCCGTATCCAAGCACATTTTTAGCACCCTCATACACAAATGTCTAAGATCTCACTATGTTCCTAACACACAAAAACAATCACACTTTGCACTATTCTCCCGAAGCTATCATTTCTTCTCTTCTCTATGATTGCTCTAACTTTCTAACTCAGACTAAGTAAGGCAACAGAGGTGAAGGAGGTCTCTTATATAACAATGGAGGAGGAGGTTATGGGCCCTCAAATAATGGGAAAAGAGCCTATCCTTTGGAGTAGTTCCTATTTCTTGGGAACAAGAAGCCCAAAGGGGAATTCCTTGGTCATATCCTCAAAACAAACTTCAGGCTCGACGCCTCACGAAGCTTCTAGTCACGGAAGCTTCCTTTCTATTTAAAAAAACTTTCCAAAAGAGGATCGGTGCGGGTTCAAGATTAAGACAGAGCGCCGATCGGTGCGGGTCTCAGTGCAAATCTCTGCTATCGGCGCGGGTTAGACACTGAGAAAAAGTGCCGACCTTGAAAACCAGGTTTATATAGGGATCTTCCGAAAAATTTGTAAAGGGAGATGAATTGGTAGACAAAGTGTGGTTTAGGGGTATGTATTCCATGCTTGGAAAGTACACAAGGGTCACTGTATGGGTCCTCCAGGATCAAGGAACAGGGAGTACAGGGACAGTGACAAATTGCTGTGTAACGATATCGCATTGGAGATTGTTATGTTTACCATTCATTCATCGCAAGTTAAGATATATATATATATATATATATATATATATATATATATATATATATATATATATATATATATATATATATATATATATATATATATATATATATATATATATATATATATATATATATATATATATATATATATATATATATATATATATATATATATATATATATATATATATATATATATATTGCGATACGATTGAGACGAGACATGTGTCAGGTGGAGTGATCGTGCGCATATCGCACATCGGCAGAGTTCAAGTTTACGGTTAAGACATCGCAGGTTATGTTATTTATGCTGCAATGCGATGGTGTGACCATGTGTCGGCACTGTGCACTTCACAAGATTTAGGATTTATCGTTAGTAGCAGCATGTTAAACCTGCGGGAGGCCGAAGTGCGATAAAAGGTTAAAATTGCAATTTTGAGATGCGACAACTCATCGCAACTTCACGTCGGCAGTCACATTGTTTAAAACCATTAAGGGTATGAGTTATAATTAGCGACATGTGATTTCGAAACTGTATGTCTTCCAATCTGCGATGAGCCTATAATATGATTGCGATTTGTTCACATTTAGTGGAGTTTTCCTAGGAGATATTGGGAAAAAAAGTGTAGAAGGCTCAATTTTTGACCATTATGAGTAAATGAAGAGTCATTCTTGACTGATTAGAGCATTCTAGAGACATTAGAGAGGTTTTCAGAGCTAGCTGACGACTTCTGAGCATGATTTTGCTTCAGAGAAGTTCCAAGGGCCACTAGGGCCACCAAGATCCAAAAGTAGAATGAGGCCTCGCCAAGGCATCCAAAGGCCATTATCAGAAAAAAAATAGTCATTTCTAACTATATTGAACCTTATAAACCCAATTATGGGGTTTGTAGAAGAATTTGGAGACTTTTGAAGGCTGAGAAGCCACAAGGAAGTTTTAGGGAGGCCATTGCCATTAGGTGTTAAAGGCATAGAACGGGGAGCCCGAGTTCATTCTGAGCGAATGAACAACCTATTTTGGATGATTGATATGTGTTGGAGATAATAAAATAGGCTTCAGGAGCAGAATAAGACTTCTAGGAGATTTTGTTCCACAAAGAAGCTCAGGGAAGCTTAAGGACACCGACAGAAGAGGTCAAGCCCAAGGGAGCTTAGGTCCATTTCTAGAGATTGAGCAGTCAATCCAGGGGTATTTTGGTATTCTAAACCCATTGGTACAGTCCAAACAACCATTAGAGTTGAGAATCAACTTGTAAAATAAATTGACCATCTTAATCCCAAAGAGCCAAGTACATTGACAGAGGCTCAAGGAGACGTAGCCCAAGTGTTGAGGGTGAACTCATTTATTATGTTTATTGTTGGTTAATTTGCTGTAATTTATGGTTGTTGTACATGATTTTAATCAGCTTAAAAAAATGTTTAATTGCACACATAAAGCCTTAAACCAGTTAAAACACATACACCTGAATTAAGAATTCAATTATGCACATGCATGTATAAGAAAGATCCTAAATTTGTTTTAATTGAGTGGGAGGTGCTTGCATAGCAAAAAAAGTCAACCCCATTTTTATATCAAGTTAGTATCAGAGCACAAGGTTGGTTGACAGAGCACTAGGTTGCGTGCTTGAAAAAGCAAAAGGTTTCTTGCTTGCTTGTTTGACTTGAAGGGTGTTTAACAGTGCAATTAATTTAACTGTTTGCAAATTGGTTGATGCTTACAAGTTTGAGTTTGCTAGAGGTGAAGGGGAGCTACTGCTAGCTAAGTTTAGAAGAGGATAAGAAGGAATAAGGCTGAAAGCATCCTCCTTACCCAAAGGACCTCAAGGCAACCCTTGAAGCACAAGAGGGATTATTTGCAAAAGAGGTTGCCTGAAGAAGAGATACAAGCAGCAAGGGAGAGCTTGAATCTATGGCCAAATTGTTTTTGAAGCTTTGTGAATTGTTGTTGAAGTTATTTAATTCATTTACATAATGATGACAACTTCATCAAGTGATGTTTTTAAATCCTCCTCCTTTGCAAGACTCTTTGATAAAGAGATGAAGCAAGACTTTCACATCATGAAAGATATGGTGCAACAATTGTATGAAGATGTAAGGGAGAGCACTAAACTTCAAAAGAAATTGGTTGCTATGAAGAAAGATAAGCAAGAACTTCTTCAAAAGATGCATGATATGGAGATTCAGCTCCATGATGCCAAAGAAGCCTTAGCCAAGCACATGCTTGAAGAAGAGGTAAATAATTAAAGTTTGTCTTCGATTTCCTCTTAAGATAAATGTGTAGGTTCTTTTGAAAAAAACACTAGAGGAATAGGGTCCAAATCGATGATGAAAATGGGCTATGAAGGTAAAGGATTAGGCAAACATGCACAAGGCATGGTTGAGGAAAGGCCTAAGTATTTGGGTCTTGGCTATGGAAAACTTTATGGAGAAAGTTCTAAAGCCATGAAGGCACTTGAATCAGTTCCAAGAAGGACTTTTATTGCAGGTTCAAAACCTCAAACATGCAAATTTTGTAATCAAGATGAATGCAATTGTTTGAAACCCATGTTGTAGCAATATGCTTGTAGACATGCAACTTATGGTGAGCAAGAGAGTTGTGACAGCTCTAAGGGCATGAACAATGTTGTTGGTATTCACAAGAGAGCTGGAACCTCTTCAAGTTCATCTTCTCAAGATGGTGAAAAACATTCAAAGCAACATTCAAGGTATAATTCTTCCTTTAATCATGCTTTTTATGATTATGTTAAGCATGAAAAATATGCATGCATGAATGGGATAAAAATTTGTTGTTCATATTGTGGTTTGAATAACCATCAAGTTTCGAGATGATGGAAGAGAATGATAGCATACAAGAAATAGTTCAAGCAAAGGCGACTTGAACAGAAGATGCAAAAGATTTGCACACATTGCCAGAAAAAGGGACATCTCATTGCCCAATGTTGGATGCTGCATCCAACCACTCATCCCAAGCACATGAAGCAAGAGGATAAAAATACTGGTGAGAATGTGACCAACGATTCCATCATCGATGTGAGTCCAGATGATTCACAAGAAGAAGATCTTCAGCAGGAGAAATCACCATTGAAGTGGATTGGTAAGAAATGGCTCAATTTATTGACCAAGTAAGGCATGCATTTCCTTTGTACATAGATGCAAATTTTCGGTATATGTATGCCTGAATTTCTATTAAAAGTATGACAAGTTGCAGCAGAGGATCGCAACTTGTAGGATGCAATATTGCATGTGAATGCTGTTTAGTTGAAGGCATTTCTTTTTGTTGCACAATTTTTCCATGGAGGTGTAAAAGATGGGTATGTTACTCACTTATGTTGCAACAATATCATTCAGTTTATCTCTTATAGTCACCCACATGTTTTGGGATTATGTACTTGTTTGTACTTGAAAGGAAGAGTTGAAAGTGTACATATGCATGAGTTTGTATGTGTAAATGGAAAACTTGTAAATAATTTCATTGTAAATAGATACATGCATGAGTGTTTTCAATGTATCATGTTGTATATCGACTTGTGTCAATTGTGTCGCACACATGTTTGTCGACTTGTGTCGATTGTGTTGCACACTTTTCATATTGTCTTGTATTGATTGTATTGCACATTTCATGTCGACTTATTGTTGATGTCACATGTCGCACGACTTATGTTTTAGTCAAGGGCGTTTGTCGATTGTGAGTCGATAAATGGATACACCAATGTGAAAAAGGATCGTCATGTATGTGATGTTACAGGAAGGTGACAATCAATGCTTTGATGAAGTAAAAGGAGGTCATCTTCATTTCAATTCTTGCATAATATTTTATTTTCAAGATTGATCGTGTGTTCTTGTGACAAGATCTTGCAGGAAGTTTTGGTCCATTCGGTGAATAAGTGGACAAGATGCAAGGTGTTTTACAGCCATTGCAGAGCAAGCTGGTGTTTTTGTTCACGACAAGATTTCACTCATCTTTCGAGCTTAATTTGGAAAGTGGATTTCCAAGACAGAGCTTGTATGCCATAGTTGCAAGAGGGACTTCATTCTCAGTGGGAAGGCTAACAGTTTGCCAAGCACATAGACAGAACAATGGTACAGTTGGATATGTATCAATTTACAACAGCCAACAATGTTGAAGTGGGTCAACAACAACCAGAGAGCAGTGGTCAAGAGACATAGCCAGTTGCGGTGCAAGGCATGTCAGGGTGATTGCCAAAGAGACTTTTCAAGAAAAATCAGCTAATATAACTTGAAAGTAGCAAAGTGTTGAAGCTTAAGGCAGATAATCATCATCTTTTGTGGGTCCAAAATCCCGTCAGTGGGAAGGAGTGATTAGATTGGGATCAGGGCCTAAGAATTTGCTCAAAATTCAAAGTTACAGGATTGGAATGAAACCAGGATGGTTGCGTAGATCTCGTCTTCCTGATTCCGACACTATGAATGGTTCAAAAAATCGATGTCGTATGAGGAATATATTGCGTTCTGATCGAATATGGCAGAATCCATCAACAGATGAATTGTATAGGTGGAATGGACAGTAAAATCAAAATTGCAGAACGTAGAGAACGAAGTGACAATGAGGACGGATGGACGAGGGTACATCACATTAGAGATTGTTATGTTTACAATTCATTCATCGCAAGGTTAAGATATATATCTTGCGATGCGATTGAGATGAGACACGTGTCGGGTGGAGTGATTGTGCGCATATCGCACATCGGCGAAGTTCAAGTTTACGATTAAGACATCGCAGGCTATGTTATTTATGTTGCAATGCGATGGTGTGACCACGTGTCAACACTTCACACTTCGCAGGATTTAGGATTTATCATTAGCAGCGACATGTTAAATCTGTGGGAGGCCAAAGTGTGATAAAAGGTTAAAATTGTGATGTTGCGATGCGACAACTCATCGCAACTTCGCGTCGACAGTCGCATTGTTTAAAACCGTTAAGGGTATGAGTTATAATTAGAAACATGCGATTTCAAAACCGTATGTCTTCCGATATGTGATGAGCATATAATATAATTGCGATTTGTTTTGAAATTGCAAATATCCATTAAGGATTTCGCTGTTATGAGCTTTCGACTATATACATGGGTCCATAACCCACATGGCCATGGTATATGGTAAATTGCAGTTTCATGCAAAGGTTCCACTAATGGAAAAGCCAATTAACGGTTGGGGGTGCGCATGTGGCCACCACCCTAACCATAAATTTTAAATGCACGGCTTAATAGGAGGAGTGGATAGGGGCACGCCAAATTTGGTGGTTAGCCCTAATTTAACTCTAGTTAACTAGAGTTCTCCACATTTAGTGGAGTTTTCCTAGGAGATATTGGGAAAAAAGTGTAGAAGGCTCAAATTTTGACCATTTCGAGTAAAGGAAGAGTCATTATTGACTGATTAGAGAATTATAGAGACGTTGGTGACATTATTAGAACCAAATGAGGAATTATGAACATGATTTTGCTTCAGAGAAGTTCCAAGGGCCACTAGGGCCACCAGGAGCCAGTAGTAGAATGAGGCCTAGAGAGGGTAGCCAGAGGCCATTCTCAGGAAACCAATAGTCATTTCTGACTATCTTGAACCTTCTGAATCCAATGATGGGGTTTTCAATATAATTTGGAGACTTATGAAGGCGAATAATCCACAGGGAAGTTTCAGGGAACCCATTGCCACCAGGTGTTGAAGGCCTAGAACGGGGAGCCCGAGTTAATTCTGAGCTAATGAATAACCTATTTTGGATGATTGATATGTGATGGATATAATATAACATGTTTCAGGAGTAGAAGAAGACTTTTATGATATTTTGTGCCACAAAGAAGCTCAGGGAATCTCAAGGACACCGACAGAAGAGGTCAAGCCCAAGGGAGCCTAGGTCCATTTCCAGAGATTGAGCAGTCAATTCAAAGGTATTTTGGTATTCTAAACCCATTTGTATAGTCCAAAAAACCATTGGAGTTGAGCATCAACTTGTAGAATAAATTTACCATCTTAATCCCAAAGAGCTAAGTCCATTGACGAAGGCTCAAGGAGATGTCGCCCAAGTGTTGAGGGTGAAATCCTTTATTATGTTAGTTGTTGGTTAATTTGCTGCAATTTATGGTTGTTGTACATGATTTTAATCATCTTAAAAAAATGTTTAATTGCACACATAAAGCCTTAAAACAGTTAAAACACATACACCTGAATCAAGAATTCAATTTTTCACATGCATGTATAAGCAAGATCCTAAATTTGTTTTAATTGAGTGGGAGGTGTTTGCATAGCAAAACAAGTCAACTACCCATTTTCAGATCAAGTTGGTATCATAGCACAAGGTTTCTTGACAGAGCACTAGGTTGCTTGCTTGACAGATCACAAGGTTTCTTGCTTTCTTGTTTGACTTGAAGGATGTTTAACAATGAAAATTATTTAACTGTTTGCAAATTGGATGATTCTTACAAGTTTGAATTTGCTAGAGGTGAAGGGGAGCTACTGCTAGCTAAGTCCAGAAGAGGACAAGAAGGAAGAAGGCTGAAAGCATCATCCTTACCCAAAGTACCTCAAGGAAACCCTTGAAGCACAAGAGGGATTGTTTGCAAAAGAGGCTGCTTGAAGAAGAGATACAAGTTGCAGGGGAGAGCTTGAATCTACAACCAAATTGTTTTTGAAGCTTTGTGAATTTTTGTTGAAGTTATTTAATTCATTTACATAGTGATGAAAAATTCATCAAGTGATGTTTCTAAATCCTCCTCCTTTGCAAGACTCTTTGATAAAGAGATGAAGCAGGAATTTCACATCATGAAAGATATGGTGCAACAATTGTATGAAGATGTAAGGGAGAGCACCAAACTTCAAAAGCAATTGGTTGCTATGAAGAAAGATAAGTAAGAACTTCTTCAAAAGATGCATGAGATGGAGATTCAGCTCCATGATGGAAAAAAAGCCTTAGCCAAGCATGTGCTTGAAGAAGAGGTAAATAATTCAAGTTTGTCTTCAATTTCCTCTCAAGATAAATGTGTAGGTTCTTTTGAAAAGCACACTAGAGGAATAGGGTCCAAATTGATGATGAAAATGGGATATGAAGGTAAAGGATTAGGAAAACATGCACAAGGCATGGTTGAACCAATTATGGTTGAGGAAAGGCCTAAGTATTTGGGTCTTGGCTATGGAAAACTTTATGGAGAAATTTATAAAGCCATGAAGGCACTTGAAACAATTCCAAGGACTTTTGCTGCAAGTTCAAAACCTCAAACATGCAAAGTTTGTAATCAAGATGAATGCAATTGTTTGAAACCCATGTTGCAGCAAGATGCTTGTATACATTCAGCTTATGGCGAGAAATAGAGTTGTGATAGCTCTAAGGACATGAACAATGTTGTTGGTCTTCAAAAGAGAGCTGGAACCTCTTCAAGTTCATCTTCTCAAGGAGGTGAAAAATATGAACATTTAAAGCAACATTCAAGGTATAATTCTTCCTATAGTCATGTTTTTTATGATTATGTTAAGCATATATATCTGCGTGAATGATTGGGAGAAATTTTTTTTGTTCATATTGTGGTTTGAATAACCATCAAGTTTCGAGAAGCTGGAAGAGAATGATAGTATACAGGAAACCGTTCAAGCAAATCCGACTTGAATAGAAGATGCAAAAGATTTGCACACATTGCAAAAAAAAGGGACATCTCATTGCCCAATGTTGGACACTGTGTCCAACCACTCATCCCAAGCACATGAAGCAAGAGGATAAAAATACTGGTGAGAATGTGACCAACGATTCCATCATCGATGTGAGTCTAGATGATTCACAAGAAGATGTTCAGCAGGAGAAATCACCATTGAAGTGGATTGGTAAGAAATGGCTCGATTTCTTGACCAAGTAAGGCATGCATTTCCTTTGTACATAGATGCAAATTTTCGGTATATGTATTCCTGAATTTCTATTGAAAGTATGACAAGTTACAACAGAGGATCACAACTTGTAGGATGCAAGATTGCATGTGAATGCTGTTCAGTTGAAGGCATTTCTTTTTGTTGCACAATTTCACCGTGGAGGTGTAAAAGATGGACATGTTACTCACTTATGTTGTAGCAATATCATTCAGTTAAGCTCTTATAGTCACCCACATGTTTTTGGATTATGTACTTGTTTGTACTTGAAAGGAAGAGTTGAAAGTGTACATATGCATGAGTTTGTATGTGTAAATGGCAAACTTGTAAATAAGTTCATTGTAAATAGATACATGCACAAGTGTTGTCAATGTATCATGTTGTATATCAACTTGTGTCAATTGTGTCGCACACATGTTTTTCGACTTGTGTCGATTGTGTTGCACACTTTTCATATCATCTTGTGTCGATTGTATTACATATTTCATGTCGACTTATTGTTGATGTCGCATGTTGCACGACTTATGTTTTAGTCGAGGGTGTTTTTCAATTGTGAGTCGATAAATGGATACACTAATGTGCAAAAGGATCATCATGTATGTGATGTTATAGGAAGGTGACAATCAGTGCTTTGATGAAGCAAAAAGAGGTGGTCTTCATTTCAATTCTTGCATAAGATATTCTTTTCAAGATTGATCATGTGTTCTTGTGACAAGATGTTGCAGGAAGTTTTGGTCCATTCGGTGAATAAGTGGACAAGATGCAAGGTGTTTTGCAGCCATTGCAGAGAAAGCTGGTGTTTTTGTTGATGACAAGAGTTCACTCATCTTGCGAGCTTAATTTGGAAAGTGGATTTCCAAGACAGAGCTTGTATGGCATAGTTGCAAGAGGGACTTCATTCTCAGTGGGAAGGCTAACAGTTTGCCAAGCACATAGAGAGAACAATGGTACAGTTGGATATGTATTAGTTTACAACAACCAACAATGTTGAAGTGGGTCAACAACAACCAGAGAGCAGTGGTCAAGAGACATAGCCAGTTGCGGTGCAAGGCATGTTAGGGTGATTGCCAAAGAGACTTGTCAAGAAAAATCAGTTAATATAACTTGAAAGTAGTAGAGTGTTGAAGCTCAAGGCAGATAATCATCAACCTTTGTGGGTCCAAAATTTCGTCAGTGGGAAGAAGTGATCAGACTGGGATCAGGGCCTAAGAATTTGCTCAAAATTCAAAGTTACAGGATTGGAATGAAACCAGGATGGTTGCGTAGATCTTGTCTTCCTAATTCTGGCACCATGAATGGTTCGAAAAACCGATGTCGTATGAGGAATATCTTGTGTTTTGATCGAATATGGCAGAATCCATCAACAAATGAATTACGCAGGTTGAATGGGTAGTACGATCAAAATTTCAGAATGAAGACAAAGACGTGACAGTGAGGATGGATGGATGAACATTCATCGCATTAGAGATTGTTATGTTTACCATTCATTCATCGCAAGTTAATATATATATATCTTGCGATGAAATTAAGACGGGACATGTGTCGGGTGGAGTGACTGTGTGCATATCACACATCATTGGAGTTCAAGTTTACGGTTAATACATTGCATGTTATGTTATTTATACTGTGATGCGATGACGTGACCACGTGTCAGCATTATGCATTTAGCAAGATTTAGGATTTATCATTAGCAGTGGCATGTTAAATTTGTGGGAGGCCGAAGTGCGATAAAAGGTTAAAATTGCGATGTTGCGATGCGACAACTCATCGCAACTTCACGTCGACAGTTGCATTGTTTAAAACCGTTAAGGGTATGAGTTATAATTACTGACATGCGATTTTGAAACCGTATGTCTTCCGATTTGCGATGAGCCTATAATATGATTGCGATTTGTTTTGAAATTACAAAGATCCATTAAAGGATTCCATTGTTATGAACTTCTGACTATATACATGGGTCCATAACCCACATGTCCATGGTATATGGTAAACTGCAGTTTTGTTCGGAGGTTCCACTAACGGACAAGCCACTTCACGGTTGGGGGTGCGCATGTGGCCACTGCCCTAACCATAAATTTTAAATGCGCGGCTTAATAGGCGGAGCGGATAGGGGTGCGCAAAATTTGGCGGTCAACACTAATTTAACTCCTAGTTAACTGGAGTTCTCCACATTTATTGGAGTTTTCCTAGGAGATATTGGGAAAAAAGTGTAGAAGGCTCAATTTTCGACCATTCTGAGTAAAGGAAGAGTCATTCTTGACTGATTCGAGCATTCTAGAGCCATTGGTGAGGTTTGTAGAGCTAGCTAAGGACTTCTGAGAATGATTTTGCTTCAGAGAAGTTCCAAGAGCCACTAGGGCCACTAGGAGCTAACAGTAGGATGAGGCCTAGCCAGGGCAACCAGAGGCTATTCTCAGGAAACCAATAGTCATTTTTGACTATCTTAAACCTTATGAATCCAATGATGGGGTTTTAAAAATCATTTGGAGACTTGTGAAGGCCGAGAAGCCATAGGGAATTTTTAGGGAGCCTAGTTCCACCAGGTGCTGGAGGCATAGAACGGGGAGACTGAGTTCATTCTGAGCGAATGAACAACCTATTTTGGATGATTGATATGTGTTGGAGACAATAGAACAGGTTTCAGGAGAAGAAGAGGACTTATAGGAGATTTTGTGCCACAGAGAATCTGAGGGAAGCTCATGGACACCGACAGAAGAGGTCAAGCCCAAGGGAGCTTAGGTCCATTTCCAGAGATTTAGTAGTCAATACAGGGGTATTTTGGTATTTTAAACCCATTGGTACAGTTCAAAAAACCATTGGAGTTGAGAATTATCTTGTAAAATAAATTTACTATCTTAATCCCAAAGAGCCAAGTCCATTCACGAAGGCTCAAGGAGACGTAGCCCAAGTGTTCAGGGTGAAATCCTTTATTATGTTTGTTGTTGCTTAATTTGCTACAATTTATGGTTGTTGTACATGCTTTTAATCAACTTAAACAAATGTTTAATTGCACACATAAAGCCTTAAACCAGTTAAAACACATACACCTGAATCAAGAGTTCAATTTCGCACATGCATGTATAAGAAAGATCCTAAATTTGTTTTAATTGAGTGGGAGGTGTTTGCATAGAAAAACAAGTTAGCCACCCATTTTCAGATCAATCTATGTGTCGTGAACTTATGAAAAATCCGTGAGGAGGAAACGTAGAGAGGATTTGTGAAAACAGATTTGTAAATGCCATATTTTGATGCTGGGATGATCCGCAACAACATGGAAATCCACATGCCTTCATACCATTAAAATTTGTTATTCCACGAAGTTTCCCTCATTTCCCTCTGAATTTGGGGCCTGCAGAAGAATATAGTGCATTTGTGTTCCATTTTTGGAGATAGAAAGCACTGGAATGAGCTCTCAAGGTTTGTCTTCATTGCAAATTTTCTGGCAACCTCAACGTTTCCGAACGTGATTCCAACCTTTTTCCCAAGGCCTCAAGTCATGGAAAATCTACTTAAAACAAAAGGGACATGACGCTGAAGCTGAAGTGGACCCTGGAAATGGAGGTGTTGTTGGTTGGATTGGATTCCATGTGGCCGATTTTATTGCTTCCAAATATCCATCCTCATTCAAAGATTGGATGCTTTTATTTTCATTATCAAATCCATTTTTTTTTGTTGATTTCAGAAACACTGACTGGAAATATTAGTGCCTGGGCTTCTTTTTCTGGCAAATCCCTATGAGAAATTTCTGTTATAAGATAAGAGGTTTCTTCCTCTTCCATAATGGTTGAGGAGAATGGAACCCATTATAGTGTAAACCTTATTTGCGGCACCCAACTTAAAAGTATCATTCTACCTAAGGGTTAACAGGAGTTGGGGTGTTGCTATCTCTCTGTAGACCCATGTGCCATTAACTGGTGACATATTTGTGGGGAGGATACGTAGAGAGGATTTGTGAAGCTGGATCTGTAAATTCCATTTGCTGATGCTAGGATGATCCACGATAATATAGAAATATGCATGCCTTCCTACCATTAAAATGCACTCTTCCACTAAGTTTCCCTTGTTTCCCTCTGATTTTGGGGCATGCAAAAGAATAGAGCACATTCATGTTCCATTTTTTGACTCACTTCATAATTTACTCTCCCCTATCTGAACCACCATCTCCCAACTTCATGGCCAGAGATAGTCTTATGTTCAGATTGACAACAAAAAATATAAAAGGCTTGTCCCATAAGTTTCATGAGTATCTCAACTGAATTTAGTCGAAATGTGGAAGTACCTCACATATTTCTTTAAAATAAGCGGAATTACCTGACAGATTTCCCCAAATATATTTCAGGTAAAATAAATAGTTTCCATTTGACATCAACCTTACAACTAAATGCAATTTACCAGTGTCCAAATTTTCCATCCGAGATTCTTATGATAAGCTGATGATTCTCCTGCTTGACAGGAGGTTGTAGGGTAACCTCTTTACTCAAGTTAGAAAACATTGAAACCCCTTCTCAACCATCAACTTGGCCAGATATTTTTTTCACTATGATACCACGACCGATTCAACGGATACACCCAATGCCATCAAAGGTAAAAAGAGAATGCAATGAAGGGGAAAATAAAGGTGTGCCTCAGTAAAAATGCATAGCAGCTCAACTGAAACCATCACAACCATCACAGGCTCGAATCCTATTTCTACAATGAAAAATCCGCAGTCAAAATTCACAGTCATAGTGGGATTCCTTATATCTGCACCTTGATGCTTAATACAGATATTAATTCTTATTAGTTAGTGGTAAGATGTGTAGTGTTATCACTCAGAAAAATGAAGCATCATTTGACAAAGTCATATAGGTTCATGTGCCAAAGGTAGGGTTGTAAGGTTCATTTTTCATTACTTGGTCAAGGATTGATTTTTTATCTTTTATTTTTTTTATTTTTATTTTTTTATTATTATTATTTATTATTTATTATTATTTATTATTTATTTTTTAAGCTTACCCTAAGGTCTAAACCCACTCACTTTCAAATCCCCTCATGTCACATCACCCATAATTTTCTGACAATTTTCATTTCCTAAGGTTTTAGTTCCGAAATGGTCGTTTTAGCCAAGAAACCTCAGTTTCGTAACAAAATACACTGAGAAATTTCACTTTTTGCTACGAAACCGCTGATACTTTCGTAGCGAAAACACCCAAAAATACACTAAGAATGCTACGAAAGTGAGGTTTCCTGTCTGTCATGTCAAATTAGCTGTTAGGTGTCAGAAAATCATTTGAAAAGGATAAGTTAGATACCATTCAAGTCACTTAGGGTAAATATCAAGGTACATGCTTAGGGCTGAAGTCATCATCACCATTTTAGGCATGTATGAGTCATAATTGTGTTATGAGTGGGCATAAAACTTCAAAATATTCCCAAATTAAGTCATTTATCATTCTTCATTCCTTCTTTGCTTGATATTGAGTTCTAGAGAGCATTTCATTAAGCCAAAGCTGTGCCTGGTATTTTCAAAGGTTGCAGATATCAGTGATCAAGCGAGGCAGAGAATTATCAAGCAAGGCATAAAACTATCAAGCGAGGCTGAGAAGACATTAAAGAAACTATGTCTAAAAAAAGAAAGACAAATAAAAGTGGCCAATGTTTAAGATATGAGCCATCAGGTATGAATCTGATCAATGACGACCCAACAACTGTAGAAGTCTTCAGAAGGACAAGATGTTTACAGTTTTGTGAAAGACTACAAGGCTGCCATGTACAGGTTTCTAAATAATTTTCTCTAAATTTTAGTGGAACAACTACTAAAGTAGGGATGCTGAATCTTACCATTACACCAGAGGTCATTGCAGCAGCAACAAGGATTCCAAGGGGACAAGAGAAGTGGTTCAAAGGGTTCAAATTCAACATGGAGGAGTGCAAAGAGTTTTTCAAGCTAGAAAACAATGAAATGGACCTTACAAATGCCATTCGAAGGAGCTGCATGAAGGATAACTGCTTAAAGTTGCTGCTTATCATCCAGAAATATTTCACTTGTGAAGGGAGATACCATAAAGTCTATTCTTACCATTTCAAGCTTCTCCTACACTTTGCTAGTAAGATTTCTCTTGATCTGCCTTTCTATTTACACAGAAGTTTAGCAAAAATGGTAGATAAGGTCTAAGAAAAATCTGAAGGAAGTGAAACTTCATTGTTTCATCACGGTTTAATAAAATTGCTGGTTTTAGATGAGCTCCAAATACTAGGCAGAGACTGGTCTTCTTTCTTATTTGTTAGTGGTTTTGAATTGGATACCCTTACTCCTACAAGAACACCTAAACCTAGGGGTATCCCGTCACCTTTAGTGGCAGAACCAAGTGAACCAACAAGAGTAGAGAAAAGTGAACCAATCATGATGGAAACAAAGCAATTGCAGAGTTTTGATACACCCAATGTCCCACCTGCAAAACAAAAATCAAAAGTGATAAAACCTGCAAAACAAAAAAAAGCTGTGAGTAAGCAAGGAAACAAAAGGATTACAAGGAGTCAAACAATGGCTTTAGAAGAAAAAACAATGGTTGTAGAAGAAATAACAGTAGCTAAAGGAAATTTAGAAGACATACTACATGCCATTGATATTGAAGAGACTCCTATAGTCCAAGCTGAGGATATAGAGGAAGGTGGACAGAAACTTAAAAAAGCTAAATATGCAAAGAAGCTAGAGTTTGAAGGTGAAGATGCAGGTTTTATGTTCCAAGCAATAAATCCCATGACAAGGCACTCTAGAAAAATTTTGGAGAGCAGAAAAGAAGTTCATCCAACTATTGATACTATCAAGTCACCACAAGACATTATTGATCTTTCATCTCCTGCAAAAAAATATATAGTTATCAAGCCAAAGAAAGGTAAAGAAAAAGTAATTGAAAAAACACAGTTTGAACTCCTTGAAGAATAGTTAAGGTTAGCTAACCATGAAATTTCAGTTATGAAGAAGGAAGTAAGGAAACAATTTCCAAAAGGTTCAATTTAAAAAAATGAAAGAGGTTTGGGAAGAGTTAGTTGACAGTGTTTCCAAGACCCTAGATAATATACAACAGTTAATCAAATGGACCATGCCATTGAAGAAAGAGGTGAAACATGTTAGGAGAATGAACATACACTTAAAATCTACCAACAAGAAGCTGAAGGATCAGGTTAAAGACCTCCAAGAACAATTATAGTTAATCCATGAGGAGCTGGAGAAGAAAGGTCTAAAAATGACAGTAGTTGAGGAGCCAATAGCTCAACTCATCATCAATGAGGAAGAAACACCTCAAGACTCCTAGTTTGAGCTGGTTTATGTTTTTGAAGGTAAATGGCATGTTGGAAACAATTTTTTTACAGTTGGAAGACACATTTTTGAATCTAGACAAAAATCTGGAAATAACACACTTTTCAGTAGTTTCGTAGCGTTTCCTAAGCTTGAAGCCAGGAAAACGCTACGAAACCACTGTAGCTTTCTTTTTTCCTTTTGAACCATTTTGGGGAGCTTCCAAAAGGATGAAATCACATGGAGGATATGTCAAGACATGAGGAATACAATGTAGAAGGAAAGAGTCAAAAAAGTTGATGGCAAAGGGCATTTTTGTAACGCTACGAAAGTACACTACGAAAATGTCATACTTTCGTAGCGTGCTGTTTTGAAGCTTTATGAGCAGTTTTGGATAGGTGGATACTTTCAAAGGGTCAAAGGACTATGTTAGTAGTTATCCAAGACTTGAAGACTAGGAGATGAAGACAACTCATCAGCCAAACCATGCGTTGAATATAAGGACCAGTTTTCCTAAAAAGCAGGGTTTGTTTCTAGAGTTAGAGGAGGCTAATTAAGATGTAATGTAGTGATGAGTTCCATCACACCCTATTCGAACATGTGAAGGAATAGTTTTCAAAGATGTAACTGATATTAGGAGATAAATTAGTTGATGTAATAATGAAAAATTTGAGTCCTATTAGGAAAAGCACTGTCAAATAGAATAACTGTCATTTTCTCATTAAAGTAGATGTTTTCTTGTTATGCAAGGTGTCATTAGGAAAATTTCAATGAATCTAGCCAGGAGGCAGATCATCTCATCATGTAACAAGTCTATTAAAGGGCAGATATTCAAATTTGTAAAGGGTTGGAGACTTTTTGGTAATACTGCAGCTTTATGTGAATTGACTGTTTTCAGTAATACAGAGAACTTTTACTTGACCAACCTGAGATTCTTATGGAGTTTTTAGTGCTTACTTGATATATATTTTCTATGTGTACCATTTTCAGTGGTTTTCATCTTTAATACTTAGAATTCATTCATGTAATGCTCTGACTTCCTTTATAGATGAATTGACTGTGTTATTTCATATTTTCATTGCTAAAAACTCTTTCCTGCCTCACCTTCCATGTCAAGTGAACTTACTAATGAATCACTGAATTTGTTGACTCCATAAGCCCAATGATTGCAGACTTATACTCTTTTCAACCTATACACATCACAAGAAATTTGTTTTCCAAGTAGAGTTAGCCATCTAGATTCTTCTTTATTCAATATCATTAACCCCTTTGAGAAAACCCTCTCAGACTGAAGAGGCTAAAATTCAGTTACAAGTTGGTCTGAAACAGTTACATGAAGTTTTCTGATTAGCAGCCTCTCAGGTGCAATTTTCTGATAACATGTAGCATTGCGCCCATAGATATATTGTATTCATTCCATTTCTTTTTGACAGATCAATGCTAAAAACAGCTTATTCAAACAAAATGTATCAATTGTTACACTGGTTTGTTGCTGGTTTTAAGAGATCCTTTTCGAAATTTCCATGAAAGACACCATGACCACGAAAAACAAAACGATAAGGGTCAATTTCCCCAGAAGCGCTCTAACATTTTCTCACCTTCTTGGCACCGCAAGAAGATAGCAGATGACAAGAGCCACGTGGTTATTCACCTTCTTGTCTATGGTCTTGCAAGAAGTAGGCATATGATAAGAGCCACTCGCCTTCTTGTTTGTGGCATTGCAGGAAGTAGACGATGAGAACCACGTGGTCAAATACCATTGGACTGTGGCGGACGAAATTGAAAGTCACTCATTGGCTACAATGAACAGTGTTTGGACATGAATGTACATAGAGAAAATGCCTCCGCGTAATTAAGTTCGATTGTAAGGTTCATTTTTCATTACTTAGTCAAGGATTTTTTTTATTTTTTTTAAGCTTACCCTAAGGTCTAAACCCACTCACTTTCAAATCCCCTCATGTCACATCACTCATAATTTTCTGACAGTTTTCATTTCCCAAGGTTTTAGTTCCGAAATGGTCGTTTTAGCCAAGAAACCTCAGTTTTGTAGCAAAATACACTGAGAAATTTCACTTTTTGCTATGAAACCGCTGATACTTTCATAGCGAAAACACCCAGAAATACACTAAGAATGCTACGAAAGTGAGGTTTCCTGTTTGTCATGTCAAATTAGCTGTTAGGTGTTAGAAAATCATTTTAAAAGGATAAGTTAGATACCATTCAAGTCACTTAGGGTAAATATCAAGGTACATGGTCAGGGCTGAAGTCATCATCACCATTTTAGGCATGTATGAGTCATCATTGTGTTATGAGTGGGCATAGAACTTCAAAATATTCCCAAATTAAGTCATTTATCATTCTTCATTCCTTCCTTGCGTGATATTGGGCTCTAGAGAGCATTTCATTAAGCCAAAGCTGTGGTTGTTATTTTCAAAGGTTGCAGATATCAGTGATCAAGCGAGGCAGAGAATTATCAAGCAAGGCATAAAACTATCAAGCAAGGCTGAGAAGACACTAAAGAAACTATGTCTAAAAAAAGAAAGACAAATAAAAGTGGCCAATGTTTAAGATATGAGCCATCAGGTATGAATCTGATCAATGAAGACCCAACAGCTGTAGAAGTCTTCAGAAGGACAAGATGTTTACAGTTTTGTGAAAGACTACAAGGCTGCCATGTACAGGTTTCCAAAGAATTTGCTCTAAATTTTAGTGGAACAACTAATAAAGTAGGGATGCTGAATCTTACCATTACACTAGAGGTCATTGCAGCAGCAACAGGGATTCCAAGGGGAAAAGAGAAGTGGTTCAAAGGGTTCAAATTCAACATGGAGGAGTGAAAAGATTTTTTCAAGCCAGAAAACAGTGAAATGGACCTTACAAATTCCATTCAAAGGAGCTACATGAAGGATAACTGCTCAAAGTTGCTGCTTATCATCTAGAAATATTTCACTTGTGAAGGGAGATACCATAAAGTCTATTCTTACCATTTCAAGCTTCTCCTACACTTTGCTAGTAAGATTTCTCTTGATCTGCCTTTCTATTTATACAGAAGTTTAGCAAAAATGGCAGATAATGTCTAAGAAAAATCTGAAGGAAGTGAAACTTCATTGTTTCATCACGGTTTAATAAAATTGCTGGTTTTATATGATCTCCAAATATTATGCAGAGACTGGTCTTCTTTCTTATTTGTTAGTGGTTTTGAATTGGATACCCTTACTCCTACAAGAACACCTAAACCTAGGGGTATCCCGTCACCTTTAGTGGCAGAACCAAGTGAACCAACAAGAGTAGAGCAAAGTGAACCAATCATGATGGAAACAAAGCAATTGCAGAGTTTTGATACACCCAATGTCCCACCTGCAAAACAAAAATCAAAAGTGATAAAACCTGCAAAACAAAAACAAGCTGTGAGTAAGCAAGGAAACAAAAGGATTACAAGGATTCAAACAATGGCTTTAGAAGACAAAACAGTGGTTGTAGAAGAAAGAACAGTAGCTAAAGGAAATTTAGAAGACATACTACATGCCACCATTGATATTGAAGAGACTCCTATAGTCCAAGCTGAGGATATAGAGGAAGGTGGACAGAAACTTAAGAAAGCTAAATATGCAAAGAAGCTAGAGTTTGAAGGTGAAGATGCAGGTTTTATGTTCCAGGCAAGAAAGCCCATGACAAGGCACGCCAGAAAAATTTTGGAGAGCAGAAAAGAAGTTCATCCAACTATTGATACTATCAAGTCACCATAAGACATTATTGATCTTTCATCTCCTGCAGAAAAATATATAGTTATCAAGCCAAAGAAAGGCAAAGAAAAAGTAATTGAAAATACACAGTTTGAACTCCTTGAAGAACAGTTAAGGTTATCTAACCATGAAATTTCAGTTATGAAGAAGGAAGTAAGGAAACACAATTTCCAAAAGGTTCAATTTAAAAAAATGAAAGAGGTTTGGGAAGAGTTGGTTGACAGTGTTTCCAAGACCCTAGATAATACATAACAGTTAATAAAATGGACCATGCCATTGAAGAAAGAGGTGAAACATGTTAGGAGAATGAACATACACTTAAAATATACCAACAAGAAGCTGAAGGATCAGGTTAAAGACCTCCAAGAACAATTATAGTTAATCCATGAGGAGCTGGAGAAGAAAGGTCTAAAAATGACAGTAGTTGAGGAGCCAATAGCTCAACTCATCATCAATGAGGAAGAAACACCTCAAGACTCCTAGTTTGAGCTGGTTTATGTTTTTGAAGGTAAATGGCATGTTGGAAACAATTTTTTTTACAGTTGGAAGACACATTTTTGAAGCTAGACAAAAATCTGGAAATAACACACTTTTCAGTAGTTTCGTAGCGTTTCCTAAGCTTGAAGCCAGGAAAACGCTACGAAACCACTGTAGCTTTCTTTTTTCCTTTTGAACCATTTTGGGGAGCTTCCAAGAGGAGGAAATCACATGGAGGATATGTCAAGACATGAGGAATACAATGCAGAAGGAAAGAGTCAGAAAAGTTGATGGGAAAGGGCATTTTTGTAACGCTACGAAAATGTCAGACTTTCGTAGCGTGCTGTTTTGAAGCTTTATGAGCAGGTTTTTGTACAGTTTTGGACAGGTGGATACTTTCAAAGGGTCAAAGGACTATGTTATTAGTTATCCAAGACTTGAATACTAGGAGATGAAGACAACTCATCAGCCAAACCATGAGTTGAAGATAAGGACCAGTTTTCCTAAAAAGCAAGGTTTGTTTCTAGATTTAGAGGAGGCTAATTAAGATGTAATGTAGTGATGAGTTCCATCACACCCTATTCGAACATGTGAAGGAATAGTTTTCAAAGATGTAACTGATATTAGGAGATAAAGTAGTTGATGTAATAATGAAAAATTTGAGTCCTATTAGGAAAAGCACTGTCAAATAGAATAAATGTCATTTTCTCATTAAAGTAGATGTTTTCTTGTTATGCAAGGTGTCATTAGGAAAATTCAATGAATCTAGCCAGGAGGCAGATCATCTCATCATGTAACAAGTCTATTAAAGGGCAGATATTCGAATTTGTAAAGGGTTGGATAATTTTTGGTAATACTGCAGCTTTATGTAAATTGACTGTTTTCAGTAATACAAAGAACTTTTACTTGACCAACCTGAGATTCTCATGGAGTTTTTAGTGCTTACTTGATCTATATTTTCTATGTGTACCATTTGCAGTGGTTTTCATCTTTAATACTTAGAATTCATTCATGTAATGCTCCGATTTCCTTTATAGATGAATTGACTGTGTTATTTCATATTTTCATTGCTAAAAACTCTTACCTGCCTCAACTTCCATGTCAAGTGAACTTACTAATGAATCACTGAATTTGCTAACTCCATAAGCCCAATGATTGTAGACTTATACTATTTTCAACCTATACACATCACAAGAAATTTTTTTTCCAAGTAGAGTTAGCCATCTAGATTCTTCTTTGTTCAATATCATTAACCCCTTTGAGAAAGCCCTCTCAGATTGAAGAGGCTAAACTTCAGTTACAAGTTAGTCTGAAACAGTTACATGAAGTTATCTGATTAGCAGCCTATCAGGTGCAATTTTGTGATAACATGTAGCATTGCGCCCATAGATATATTGTATTCATTCCATTTCTTTCTGACAGATCAATGCTACAAACAACTTATTCAAATGAAATGTATCAATTGCTACACTGGTTTGTTGTTGGTATTAAGAGATCCTTTTCGAAATTTCCATGAAAGACACTACAAGGGTCAATTTCGCCAGAAGCGCTCTAACATTTTCTCACCTTCTTGGCACCGCAAGAAGATAGCAGATGACATGAGCCACGTGGTTATTCACCTTCTTGTCTGTGGTGTTGCAAGAAGTAGGCATATGATAAGAGCCACTCACTTTCTTCTTTGTGGCATTGCAGGAAGTAGACGATGAGAGCCACGTGGCCAAATACCATTGGACTGAGGCGGACGAAATTGAAAGTCACTCATTGGCTACAATGAACAGTGTTTGGACATGAATGTACATAGAGAAAATGCCTTCGCATAATTTTGAGTTCGATTTTTTTTATTAGGTTTGAACGAGGTTCACCATTAGGTTTATATATACGAGTTGTCTTTAATGCGATTTCTTGAAAAGTTCTCTGATTTTTTTTCTTTTTTCGATCTAATTTGTCTAAAATTTGGTAGGAATTTATTGAAATCGAAAGTTCTATGGGTAAAATCTGCACAATTAAAGTGCCCTAGGGGTTTTTCAGGGTGCTGAATCCATATATATAGTCAAAAAATCTGTTTAAATAACACAAATCAATATTTCACCTCAAAATTTTCAGTCGGATACTGGCCTAAAAATCCACAAGAAACTCCAAAAAGTCACATTAAAGACAACCCCTATATATATATATATATATATATAGTAAGAAATCAACATCAGTAAACATCAAAAATGCTATCACAGACATGGAAACTACAAAGATAAATTACAAGCTTGAGTTGTGACATGAAGTTATGAGTTTTGATCTATGGACTTGGTCAATGGCTATGAGGTTCGATGAGGTTTGTCAAACCTCAACATTATTTTAAGGTTCACCAAAATTTGAACCTCAATTTAAAGTTTGAACAACCTTGTGATATAGAATTCAAGGAACAATAAAATAGAGAAAACAACAACATAATATTTAACGTAATTATTTAAATATGTTCATTTTAATTACTTAACATTGATAGTGGAGACAAGATTTTGTGTGATTATTATTATTATCCAATTTTAAGGTCACAACCAAGTGAGACACCAAAGTGGTGTATGAGAGACCCTTGTTTGTGGGACAAGAGACCCACCTCCACGCAGGGGATTGACTGTTAAGCCTACAAAGGCATACATACCCAACCCCCCTTTGGTTTTGAACCTGTGACCTCTTAGGAGGAAACACCTACTCTTAACCATTAGGCCCACTCAAGTCCACCTGTGATATTCAAACTTGGCAAGTTTAAATGGTTAAGGGGATGGATTGACTATATTTTGATCTAACATGGGAGAAAAATAGAAAACTAGGTCATGGATTGATTAAGTGACTTCCATTCACACTTCAACAATTATAAATGGTCGAGGAATTAACTCTAATAGTTGAGTTGAACCCTTCCTCATAAATGAGGACTTTCAACAAATGTACACTAACCACTCACATGGAAAACAACTTGGTGATTATCACTTGACAGTCAATAAATTTATTTATAGTCTTAAATCTCTACATCCCTAAAGGAGAATTTCCATGACATTTGATGTGGGAAGCACATTACTCGAAAATTGTAGGGTATTTCAACTTAAAAACATTCTTGCAACCTTAGAGACACCTTTATATTAACCATTTATGCACCTATATGTTGAAGCACATATCAAACCATTCATTCACTACAACATTGGAAATATGATCAATCACATATTAGGTATATATACACCTTCACCAACTTTGACTCAATTATGGGAGTCATTCACCATGAATTTATTGTATATTCTATTTATTACCCATTGTGCTTGGTTGAAACCAAAATCATTTCACTTAGAAAATGTCTCTAAAGTCATTTATGGAAATGCATTTCACCATGATAGAAACAATCAAACTAAAGTTTTAAATTGAAGCCTTGTTTATTTTATATGCATGCACATCCATGTACAAGGAGTACACTTGCACATCCTTGTACCTGGATTAAGAACCTACCTTTCATATAACATTCCTATAACATGGTTCTCTGTGTCATCCTCAGGTTAATACTTTTCTCATTAGGAGGGGACTGTGATATCCCTTGGTTAATATTTGTATCATTGTAAATATTTGAAATTGTTAAATGGTTGAGAGAAGGACATGAATTCCATTGCTTGAGGAATTAGTTGTTGTTTTAAACAAAATTCTTGGTTGTATGAGTGGTTTTAAATAGGGTTTATTATGTCATAAATTAATTGAAAAGAAGAGGATTGGCTCATGTGTCCTTTAGCTCCAACCATAAGCAAGAAAAGGACAAAATTTAAAGACGGGCATGGGTTGTGTTGTACAGCAGTTGACTGCGTGGAGATTTGAGAAAAGTGAGACAGTTGGTCTGTTATGGAGCACAAACAAGTCTGGGAGGGGGATTCGGTGATTCACTCTCACATGGGTGAAGAAAGACCTGTTAATTTTTGCAACTAGGGTCAAAATCCACATTGGATACCTCAGATGATTAAGATAATAATTTTATTAGATTCCTCTTTTGGAGAGGATCAAAATCGACATATAGATCGCCCAAATCGGTTAAGCATAAGTTAAGTAATGAATTAATTTATTATTTTATGGGTCGGCCTAACCGCATGTTGATCTGGTCAAAGCCCCAAGCGGTCACTCACAAAGTTATAAATAGAAGCAACCTCGAGTTCATTCACACACATTCGCTCATGAGATCTCCTCCATGTTATTTTATTTTTTGGTTGTATTTTATGTTTATGGCTCGCACAAGTACATCGACAGGAGCTCGCACAAAAGGTCTAGATCACAAAAGTAATCACGCATCAGATCTGGGTGATTTGAAGCAAAGCTGCGAGTTGGAAAGGGTAAGGTAGCAACCTAGGTCAGCAGAGTCACTGGCTGGGTGTGTTGTGCCCGCGACCAAGGACCCCATAACTACTGGCTAAGCTTGTTGAGGGTGTGACCTAGTCACAGAGGTCATATCAGGCTGATCTAAAGCAGAGACGTGGGAACATAGTGTTGTGGTATCAACTTAGAGCCCCAAGGCCACGAGCTGAGCATGTTAAGGCTGTGGCTCAAAGAATTACTGGGCAGATCTAATTCGGTTCACATTTAGTTGATTGCACAGTGCCTCCAGACATCATTCGTTTAGTCTCAGTAGCGTCAGAGCGATCATTGAGAGTCTCTTGGATTCAAATCTAGGACTTCAGAGTTGAGATCACTTTGTGATCTACCATATCCATGTTTTGGTATTATAGATCTGTTGATCTGTAGATCAGATATGTTTGTTTACATTGTAGATGTATCTTCAGCCCTCATTTAGTATCAGTCGTGTTCATCAGTTTGCTATAGCCAGTGTCAGCGCATTTCAGTTCTCAGATTCAATTTACTTCACGCAAAAGTATGGGCATGGTTTTACTAAGTGTATGTTATTTTTTTTATGCATTGTAAAGATATGTACTCATGGATCATTTTATACTTGTTGTTGAATCATTTGATGATGATCTAAAAATAATTATTTCCAAGGGTTTTCCCCGTAATGGGTTTTTCCCTGGTCTCGAACCAATCCTGGCGTATCTATGTGTTCATGCTTCTCTTCCTTTGATCTTTTACTTTCTGTTGCTTAGATGACGATGATGATGATGGTATTGTTCTTTCTACATAGTTACATATTATGATGGTTAATAATACAAATCTATACAATGGAAAAATGCTTTGAGGTGAATGTAACATGTTAAAGATGAAATGTATATCAAATTAAAGAATGATGTTTCTTTATGAAAAAATAACAAGACTGGAGTGAAAAAAAATTATGCAGAGAGAAGAATCTCTCAAGGAGTGCGTAGGAACAACGTAAGGGTTTTTTGTGTGTAAATTCTCATGAGAAAGGAAATTCCTCCAAGGTCGGAGGTGAGAACACATAACAAACAACATGACAAATTAATTTTTTGTTGTTAAGCTTGGGTGAGTTTGTAAACCAGCTAAATAACCCTCACAAAAGGCTTGTTGGGTACAAGCATTGTAGAGATCAATGGCTTGCCTGTAAGGCTGAAGAACCCACTAGATGCTTGTGGATTGATGAACCTACCAGGTTGGGAAGAATCACTCAGGTGCTTGTGAGGGTGGATGAAGCACCAAGAGTTGCCTTGATGTTGAAGCTCTGGTGTTTGACTCGCTAATGAACCACCTAGAGAGTGATTTATTTACCCATCAGTAGCTTATCCATTGATTAATCTTCCTTATTATGGACTCGCTTCTTCTAAAAGTGAGTTGAACTCTTTGTACTATGATGTCCTGGCATGGATGTCCATAAGGTATAAAAATTCTGAGAGAACTAAGTGGAAACTCATGTAGTTGGTGGACGAAGGCAGAGAAACCTTGAGATGTCATGTTTTAGTTGTTTTTTTTTTGTTGATGTTTCCCTCTAAAAGCACTCCACCTCAAGCTTTGGAATCTGGCTTGGGGGTGATAGCTACAAGTAATAGTGTTTTTCGATCATTTATGGTTGGGTGGAGAGTCGAAGTCCCGATCTTAGTTTCTTGTTTATTTGGATGTAGAAGATAAGTAATTGCTCATACTTCTTATGTTATAATGTTATGTACAAGTCATCGTACTAGTTACATGTTTATGCTATGATAAATAATGTGATTCCTTATGTGTTAATGAGTAATGGATTTCCTGTATGCATGAAGCAAGAATGGTCAAATTTCAGTAAATTTTGTGTAAGCGTGAATAATTGTGTTTCTTTCATCAATTTGGCAAGTAAGAGTTGCTAGTTGCTAGTTGTTTGAGGTTTTATTGCTTTGTGTATAGGAGTTGCTTAAGTTCCTTGTAGTTTTGATTGAATGCACCTAAATGTGCATTCACTGGGTATAACTCTTGTACATATCATTTTTCCGAAGTTCTGTTGTTAAAATTTTTGTGCATTCTTTAGTGAGTTTAGTTGTTTGTCACAATGCAAGCTCCATGGATTTCATGGCCTCGATGTACTGAGAACTATGGTGAAGTCATGAAGTTCATGATTTATCGGGACAAAGACTCGCATGTCGCGACATCTATGTAAACTAGAGAAAACTCATGAAATTTCTCTAAGTGTTGAAGGCTTGAAAATTGGCTTGAGGTCTCTTATAGGAACTGCCAAGTCGGGGGTCAGAAGGTTCGGGGGAAAGATCAGATCTCAAGTAAATTTGTGACAAATCCAAAGTGTGCAGGTGAAGCCTTGGGTGGGACCCGTAAGTCGAGATTCAAGTCAGACACCTGGTTGGGGTTCAGGTTGGTTACCTACGTCGTAGTCGGCTAGTCAAGGGAAAAGTGGAGCGATCTTAGATGGAGGTCAGGTCGACCTCTAGGTCGGGGGGTTAGGGGTTAGACCTTATTGTTTAAATTTATTAGGGTGCAAAGTTGGTGTTGAGGAGGTAAATCCCCTCTGCGGACAGAGGCGATCCCTACTAACCCAGATCGGGTCTAGCAACAATCAAACACGCTACAGTGCAGTTTCCTAATCGTAAATAAACCGACTTGCGAGGAAGGCTTACCTGTAATCCAACGCTGTCGTTTGTAGAAGAGGTGGTGCTCCCGTTCCTTTGCCCTGGCAGATCACAATCCTCACGATCTCCGTGATCGGACACCTGCACATGCAAGAAACAACACAAACGCAAGCATAAAATCCAGTATATACAACTATACGTCAGTCGAAGAGGACATAACTCATGAACATAATCGAGAACAAGAGTGGAACCATAACCAATAGTCGCTTATTATTAAAGAGTCAAAAGAAGAATACAACCATAGCTTCGACGCCGAATTCTCCTTTGGCGGGTCGTCAGCAAAACATGTCTCGATAAAGCCTGTCAAGGATGGGACAAACCTCTCTCTCCGGATACTTGGCAATAGTCTCCTTGCTTGGATTTGGCCTTAAGGGAATCAAGAAGGCTCTTGCAGCATAAGGATGTGAAAGCTCTTGGGAACTTGGAGATTAGCTTGCCATGGAAATGAGAAAGATTTTATAGAAGGAGGAAGGGGAGTTGGAATCCCTACAATTATGGGATTGGCCCTATCATCAAGGAAGCTTCCATGAGAGGTGGCAAACCACTTCCTCTCTATGGAAATCCGTAGCCAAACCTCCCAACTCAAGATAGATATCAGTCCAGGGATCTGTTAGGATGAAACTTCCGCCTTTTATTTTTTAAAAACACCTCTTAATATGGTTGGCGCGGGTGTGGCTCTATGACAAAGCGCCAATTGGCGCGCCCTCTTTGGAGGATTTGCCCCCTTGGCGCGAGGGCTAAACTGTGGAACCACACTAATGAAGAAAGAGCTATTTTTAGGGTTTTTTGCAGGGAGATGTTTTCAGGGCAATTAAAGCTCATCTTCAGAGGGATGCAATGAAAGTATTATCAAGTCTTGTCTCTGCCCACAGGTCACGGAATGAGCCCTCCAATGTGCGGGATGGGGATTGCAGGGATGGTGACAAATTGCTGTGTAACAGATGCGCCCTAAAGCATGAGGCCCGAGAGATAGAGAGAGGGGTGAAATGCTTTACGAGAACATGCCGACTGAAAACACCGCCATCGGAAAACCTGCGGAGCGAAATACAACTGATGTCTCAGATACATGATATATATGCGTGGTATGGGCGCAGCCATCCATAACAGAGTGTACAATAAGCTATATCCAAGGCATGGACGCAGCCACCCAGAGAGGATCGATAAATAGACTTAGGTATGGTCGCAACCATCCAATCAGTGAGTCATGTAAATAATCATAATAATCCACAAAATCGCAGCCTGGATTACAACAAACACAATCCAGGGTCTTACGCTCCATCTCGACCCGAACAAAGTACAAGTTCAAGCATGCGAATATATGAGCTGAAGTCGAACATGCAAGAACATCGTCTGATTACCAGCCGATGATGAAAGCTATTAACAGACGCGAGAGAAACCACCAATAATGACAATGGCTCTCAAGGTACTATAGGTACAATTTACGGCGTGCGAATCAATGAGCTGGTGTCGAACACCCGTAGAATCACTCGATCGGAGGCCAATGATGAAAACCTCGCGTCGAATGCGATGAACCTGCCATTGAGGCATGCAGGCTCCAAGGTACCATAAGGGAGTCTCTAGATCATCTTCCTGGATAATGAGCTGAAGTCGACAGGAAGTGATCTTGATCGAAGGTGGGCCATAGGGTTTCCCACATCATCGACACGAGACAAAGGAACATGATGTTTTTTTTTGTGAATCAGGATCAAACGAGAATCAGAGGGAGGTTGATATTTTGCAGAGGTCAACTTCTCTTGAACATATAAACGGCACGACAGTGGACTTGGCAATATTTGACATCAACAGATTAGAGGTCATGGTGACGAGGCAATGAGCAGATGAGAGGTCAAAAGGGATTATCCAAACCCACGGAGGCAAGTGAAGAACGAGATGAGATGTCCCCAACCCGACACGAATGCAGACAAGTGCCATGTTCAAGAGCGACATACTGTCGACACGACAATGATGCTGGTTCCATTTTCCCCCACCATTTCGGTGAGTACCTCTTTATTTTTACACAAGCTTGAAGAGGATACCATATGCTTGTCATATAAGTCCGCCCTTCGGGCGAATCCATCCTAGTGCATTTAACGAGTCCCAGGAAGGAGAAACTCGGAGAACGTCATTTCGACTAGATCCGATGTCATCAAGGTTTAACGAGTCTGACAAAGGAAGAACTCGGCGTCTTTTCATATTTAGAGAGTTTGAAAAGACAACAGAAAAGTAAACTCCAGCGGTCCCTTTTCGTAGATAGTTCCTCGGACCTGAAAAGGTAGAAAACAATACCCGAGAAAACCTCCTAGTCGCGATAGGCTAGGGTATTCCTTTTTCGTAAATAATCCATCCCAGCCCGAAAAAGGGGTAAACGTATACTGGGTAGATGTCGATTCGTGTCCACTTTAACGAGATCGAAACGACAAGGGCCTCGACAATCTTTTCATGTTTAGAGAGTCAGAAAAGAGCTGAAAGATGACTCCAGAGTGACTTTTTCGTGTATTTACCGAGTCCGAAAAAGTATAAAATACAACTCATTTCACCGTCTAAGTTGCGTAAAGACCTGTTGCTGCACAAAAAAGCAAGCGTAAAACCCATTTTCGACAAAATATATTAAAATATTCAGAAAAATAACTTTGAAGACCTATTTTGAGTTCAAAAAGTTATAAATATGTCAAATGGTAAAAATAAAATTACTTTTTACTTTTTACCTCACCGAAGAGCAGCAGTGGTCCAGTTTGTGTGTGAACTTCTGATAGCGATTGTGACCGATCCGGGCTACCATTCAGAGTTCCGTCAGTTCCAGGTAAGAGGCGCTTCCTTGTACTCCATTTCAATCCATTTTTTAATAGTTTTCCATCATGCATTAGACTTCTGTGGCAACTTTTTAAATTTTTAGGGCTCCGATCATTGGCGTGGGTATCGGGCACGAACCCGCGCCAATGGGCTTTTATATGCAAAGGGCTTGCGCCGACTGGCGTGATTTTTCAGGAAACAGCCGCGCCAGCGGCGGAACCCAAATTTCCGCCTAAAAATTCGAGATTTTAATCAATTTGGATGAATTTTGAAGCTCATCAGAGATCTAATTAAGGGTTTGTGACCATGTTGATGCAGTAAACCAAGAAAAATGGTGATTGAGTGGAAAGAGAGAAATCACGGTGAAGAGGATGAACAAGCCATGGAAAATGAAACTTGCATGAATGCCCTCAAGAACTGTGGGCTAAAAAAGTTCTTCCTGACACCTTGTTTACGAGCTCAGCCTGAGCTTCTACAGTACTTGATCAATATGTGGGACGCAGATGAACAAGTATTCAAGTTGCGGGATCAAGTGTTAGAACTGGAGGTTGCTGACGTGTACTTCATAACCGGATTATCGCGCAGAGGTCCGGTACCCATATTGACAGGGAGCAGACCGTCTGGTGAGAAAATGGAACAAGTGATGGCACGAGTGTGCCGAGGGGCACAACTGGGATCAGGAAGTGGAAAGGTGGACATCCACACCATTCCTGATCTGGCACTGAGAGTGGTGTTGCATACCATCACGCAGGCTGCGGGGTCACAGGCACCGCACGAGGCCACAAAGGCCCAACTTTTGCTAGCCTCAGAGTGTATGACTCCCCTATTGTTTGACTGGGCCATAACAGTGACGATAAACATGAAGAGACAGCTCACGAAGTGCAAGCAGGAAAAACTGAAACAGTTCGGCTACGGTTCCATCCTGGTATCATTCATTCTGGAATGATTACCAATCTTCCAGGGCCAAGGGGCCATAGTAGCTGAGCCGATTCCACAAGAGCCAAGAATGGCTCACTGGGCAGCACTGATGCCCAGAGTTGGAGGAGTCAAATAGATGTCCTGGAGGCCGGAGTTTTTTGGGTGGTTGCGGCGTCAGTTGATCGTAGTGGAAGACTGGCCATATGCAGGAACCGATTTCACTGGAGACCCAGATCTCCCACTGCCAGAAGGAGATGATTGGGACGAGGAGTTGGGTATGACCCCTTCTCTTTTTGATTTTTATGTTTTATGATTTTTTTGTTAATACATATCCATCCTGACACATTTTATATGCATGCAGACGTGGGCCAAGAGAGACCAGCCGATATGTCTCCTATCGCGCGGAGGACTCTTCCCGCACCTAATCCTCAGGCAGAGGGTGTAGAGGGGGGGGAGTTAATCCAGAATCTCGAGGGCATTGCCCAAGGGATCCCAGACTATGCCCGGCTGGCGGATGTACCGATGGCGTACCAGAGACATACGGTGGGAGTGCCTAGTCGCCTCCACCAACTTCTGAGACGCTTAGTGCGTGCAGTCACTTGTTATCATGAGCACCATGCGGATTAGACTCCTAGGGCTTTTATCATGCATATTTTTTGAGAGACATGTCGTCTTCGGATGTATTAAGACGAACATATATATTTTTTGATTCTATGCGACGCACACTATGTAAACATTTCGATATCTATATATATACATATCTATTTCTGGATGGATTTTCCTTTTACATGTGATGATGATTTACAAATTGCGCAAATGTCTATCTAACACCAAATTAGCTACCGCATCTGTTAATGTATTCATATGCCTGGGTATATGTTGATATGTAATATAGTCAAAATTTCTTTCCAGTAAACGAATACGCAGATACAGACGTAAAATGATGGGTTTCTAACCGAATAATGACCGTTCAGTTGTAATACTACGAGTTGTGAGTCTAGATACACAAGCAATTCACGGATACCAAGGTTTACAGCCTCGGTTAATAATTCTAATACAGCACTATATTCCGCGATGTTATTTGTAGTACGTCCCAGACACACACCTTGCAGGTTGACCAACTCACCAGCAGGATCATAGATTACCCAAGCCGCCGAAGACAGGTTCCTGGTACTGCGGGAGGCACCATCCGCGAAACCAACAAACGAACGAATGGACATCTGCAAAATCAGGTAGACCCGATCAGCAGAAAGATGTTTACATCGCACACCACACCACACATGCACACAAATGAAAAACACACACTTATGTACACACACCACACCAAAAATGAATTTAAGCGTAGTATTTTTTCAGGTACAGCCCATTCCTGGGCTGCGCCAGCAGAACTCCTTCATAATCTATAAGCTCATAAGCCCCATTCTTCAAAACGCGTTTTACTATGTAGGGCCCATGCCACATAGGTTGGAACTTGCTAGCCCCAAGCTTGTCATGTGCTTGATCGTACAGGAGGACGAGGTCCCCTTCAACAAAGGAACGAGGAGAAACTGATTGATCGAAGTGAGCTTTGACCCGCTTCTTGTGTGCTTCAATAACTAAAGCAGCTAAGCGGCGGTTTCATCTAACCGTTCCAGATACAAAAGACGCTCTTCCTCGGCAGAAGTGTCGAGTAGAAGTTCCACAACTAATTTCAACGAAGGAATCTCGCATTCAACCGGAAGAGTTGCTTCTAGACCATACACCAATTGAAATGGTGTGAATCCAGTTGCACTCTTTGCAGACGTCCGGTATGCCCATAGAGCTGAGAACAGTTGGAGGTGCCAATTGGATTTGTGGATACCAACTGTTCGTTGAAGCATAGTGACCAGAACCTTGTTCACTGCTTCAACCTGGCCATTTTCCTGAGGGTAATATGGTGTTGAGCTATCGTGGCGTAAGCCCAACTTTGAAGTCAACTCGGCCATCATATAATCTTGGAAATGAGTACCATGGTGAGTAACGATGGCTTGCGGGACCCTGAAACTTGCAATGATGTGGTTGAAGATGAATTGGGCAGCTGTCTTACCGTCGGCAGCTAGTGTAGGCATCGCTTCGGCCCACTTGGTGAAGTAGTCGACAGCGATAATTATATATGCATGCCCCCCGGCCGAGTGAGGGTTACACGTCATAAAATCCACACCCAATTTCGCAAAAGGGCCGATGGTAATAACAGGATGCAAAGGGAGAGGCGGCGCGCGCATCTTGCGCTGAAACACCTGGCACGCGTGACATTTATGGACTGCAACGATACAGTCTTTGAATATTGACGGCCAGAAGTAACCTGCTTGCAGAATTTTCTGGGCAGTGGCATATCCGGACATATGTCCACCACAGGCGCCACTGTGGCAGTCATTAAGGACCCTTTCAGCCTCTTCCAAGGTTAGGCACCGACGGAGCACCGAATCTACTCCAACACGGTATAAGGTATCTCCTCCGATGCGGTAGGGTTGAGACTGATGCCGAATCCGTCGTCGGGCATCTTTAGTCAACTCAGACCGAAATGTGGAGGTCTGAAGATACACGATTATGTCGCCGTACCAAGGGTCGCGAGTACTGATAAGGAAAAGAGTTTCGTCCGGGATATGATCCTCGGAGAGTGAAGGAGTGGAGTCTGTTGGGAGTGAGCATATAAGATCCGCGAAAACAAGTGATTTGGTTGACTTAGTAGTGGTGAACTCTAAGTCAAACTCCTGCAGGATGACAATCCATTTGGAGTATTTCCCCCCCAGTAATTGTCGAGAGAGAATATATGTCATGGGGTTGCAATCCGAAGCCACTGTTATCGTACGCAACAGGATGTAGTGGCGAAAACGCTGCACAGCGTGTACTGCGGCTAACGCCAACTTCTCAACATGAGCATAACGCGTTTCTGTATCGAGAAAGTTCCGCGATAGATAATAAACAACATGTTCATTACCATCATCATCATCCTGCACCAGAACCATAGCTATGGTGCTAAACACGGCGGCAAGATATAAAGTGAAATCGTGGTGATAATCAGGAGGACGAAGCAACGGAGCATTAACAAGCAACATTTTCAGCTTCTCAAAGGATTCTTGAGCAATTTCGTCCCAATGGAAGGGAACGTTTTGCTTTAATAGGCGTGTGAATCCTTTAGCCACCTCCGCGTAGTTCGGGATAAAGCGTCGAAGGAAGTTCGCTTTTCCCTGCAGACTCTGTAACTGATATAACGAGGAGGGTGATGGGAGGTTGATAATGGCCTCGACTTTTAAAGGGTCAAGGCGAATTCCGTCTTTGGAGACAATGAATCCCAAAAGACGGCCTGAATCGACGCAGAAGACGCATTTATGAGGATTAAGCCTAATATTGTAGCGTCTACAGCGAAGGAAAATCTGGCGGAGGTGTTCAGGGTGGTCCTGTCGCCTAGCCAAGTGAGCTGGAAAGTCGTCCAGATAAGGCTGAACGATATGGCGAATGTCATGAAAAGCGTAAGACATCACACGCTGGAAAGTGGCTCCAGCGTTCTTCAAGCCGAACGAGAGCTTTTTATATGCGAAAGTACCCCACGGACAGATGAATGTAGTCTTGTGTTGATCCTCAGGTGCAATATTGATCTGATTATACCCTGAGAAACCATCCATCAAGGAATAAATCTCGCTTCCGGCACACTCGTCGATGATCTGGTCTATGAACGGAGTGGGATAATTATCCTTTGGATAGGCGCGATTGATGTTGCGGTAATCAACACAGACCCTAATAGTACCCTGCTTTTTATCAATAGAGACAATGTTGGAAACCCATTCTGTGAGGGGGATGGGATAAATAAATCTCGCGTTCAGAAGTTTTTCAACTTCTGCCTTAATTGCAGCGGCTTTCCAAGGATGCATGGGGCGTAAGCGTTGGTGCACGGGCTTCGCACCAGGGTAGGTTGGAATCTCATGCACTACGATACTGGGATCAATCCCCGGCATTTCCTCGTAGGACCAGGTGAACACATCTCTGAATTCTTTAAAAAGATCAGTATAGACTTGAATCTCATCAGGAGAACAAGTCACTCCCATGTGTATATTCTCAACGATCCCCGGTTTAACGGAGATGTTGATCGGGATGGTTTGAGTGATATTACTCAGGTTTCCCTCCAAAAAAACCTCGTGTGTCAAGATGGGCGTTTGGAGAGGAGGAGTAGGAACCTGAGATGCATAACGCTCTAGACAATCTGACATTGCCCCCAAGCTAGGCATGAAAGAGGAACGATGATGTCCATCGCTCCAAGGCAACTCCTCAAGAGACATAGTTTCAATGATGGCTTCATCGGAAGGAAAAGTCTCTTTGAGAGGATCAGGCGAATCGGCCTGACCAAGCCAGGGGGATTGAGAGTAGACATCTAGAGCCATGCTCAAAGGAGCATGCTGAGGAGGTGGAGGATCAGATGCAGCAAAAATTTCACAGTAGCTAATATCTACTGGAGTCAAGGGCATTGATTCTCCAAACTCAAACACCTGCTCAGGCATAGGGATGAGCCAGGGGTCATCAGACCTGGAAATCATGTTAACTTGAGCGGTGTGCGGTGGTGGTGCGAGAAAAATACACATGAGGATGGGGTCCTTGAAGAGACCGGGTCCTACACTGTTAGGGGGATTCAAAATCTGATCCACGTATGGAACGTTGTTCTCGGAGGTGGAGGTGAAGAAGGACAACTGATCCACCGTGACGATTTTGCCCTCGTGAGGGAACTTAAGAAGTCGAAAGACGGTGGACGGAACACATAGCATGGCATGGGTCCAGCTGCGGCCAAGAAGTATATTGTAGTTGAGCCTGGCATCAACTACTTCTACTTATACGTTGACAGTCTTCCCCTGTAAAGTGATCGCTAAACTCTCGAGAACACCCAAGGGTTTGGATTCCCGACCATCAAATGCCTCGAGGGCATTGGGAGAGGACGAAAGGGCCGGAGAGCCAATGGCCTTCCAGCAAGCGGATGGCATGACGCAGGTAGAAGCACCTTCATCCACAATGGCCCTATGAATGTTCAGACCGTTGATACCGACTTGAATAACAAGAGCGATCTGATGTGGAAGTCGGTTGGTGAAATTCTCTAAATCGAAGGTGAGAAGACTCGAATCGGCGGGATCAATGCCACCGATCGCAGATAGTAAAGCCTTCCGTTGCGAAGGACAACTTTGAAGAACTTCTAGTGCAAACATAGAAGAAGGCGCCTGTGCCAAATCCTCAACAATACTGTAGTGCTGAGCGGCACGAGCATTCGGATTATAAGAAGATCTTCGAAGAACACCTTTAGAAGGTGGCTTCACAACAGGTTCAGGGGTAGGCTTCTTGATTTCCAACGAATCGGAGACAGGTGGGGGAGGTGGTCCATCTGCAACTGCCTTCCCGGGTGCCTGCCGCGATTCGTTGTAATCCTTCGAACGCGTAGCGACAGAGATAGGTGCAGCACCATTCATCATAAAAACTTGGGACCCAAATGGTGCAGATGGTGACGGCTGTTCAACCATCTGGGTCTGCTGAGACGGGAATGGCTCTTTAAGAACTGCCGGAGTCCCTTTTGAGCCTTTGAGAAGTTGACTAACTTCAGATCGTCGTGGACAATCCTTAGTATAATGGTCTCCTTCACAAATGAGGCAGGGGTACTTCGGTTTACGTTGTGAACCATCCCTAGTATGAGATTTGGATTCTGGCTTTGGGGCGTCGGATTTAGATTTACCTTTGCCCTTATTTTTCCCTTTGGAGGCTTTCTCCGTAGGATTGGCCTGAACGGCATTCACCTCTGCGGTTTTTCCAGAATCTGACGGGGCGGGATGAGTAGGAGTATTGTTGGAAGAATTAAACTTCTGCTTCCCATTCGAAGATTTCTTCGAATTCTGAGATACAGAACCAATGACACCATCCAATGCAAGGGTAGGTGGAGCCTTAGAGGTTCCGGACCATGGGGCATCAGGTAAGATGTCATAAAGCGTGCCAGACTGAGAGTATACAAGATCCAGATATTGGGCACGCGCAATGGCTGTTCCTCTGTCACACACGCTCCCATCGCAATATCTTGGGCGATTTTGTTCACGAAGGAGGTGGTGAACTAGTGAGTTAGTATATGATCAGGTATATGAAACTTGATCAGTCTACGACAGCGCCGCCACTCATGAATGTGATCAGAAATGTGAGTGGCTTTATCCTGCTTCAGAGAAGTCAGGAGGTGCGTCCCGGCTTCATAACGAACCGGTAACTGAAAGTGCGTCAGAAAAGCCATGGCTAAGGAATTGAAATCCTCGAAGATGCCACGGGATAACTCGATGTACCACTTAGCAGTAGCTCCAGTCAAAGTGCGTTGGAAGAGGCGCAGACGAATTGAATCGTCGACCCAAGAGTTAGACGAACACCAAAGATGATACGTCATCACATGCGCTTGGGGGTCCTCCCCAGCTTTACCCTCAAACTTGGGGCAATCACCTGGTATCTTAGTAGGAACTGGAGGCCAATAAGGATTATGTAAAATCGGATCATTGGTCAATTTTGAAACATCCGACAACTCCAAGGTAGCCAGGAATGACAATGGCGGATTGACCGGCATGCCAGGCCCGGGATGAGGACCGGTACCTGTACTCCACACTGGTTGTGAATATCCTTGCCCCCATGGGTTCTGTCCCATAGGATTATGACCGTAGGGGGTGTAGGTCGTATAACCAGGCTGATTTGGCTACTGGTAACCAGCATGTGGGGCTTGATAACCAGAGTACGAACCCTGATTATGTGTCGGCCCAGTGTAAGCAACATTTGGATTTGGCTGCTGAGTATAGGTAGAACCGGGTGGAGGAGAATAATACTGAGAGCCTCGGGGCTAGTTATAATTCGGTTGAGATTGACCATGAGGATAATAACCGCCGTGAGGATGAGTCGGCTGCTGATAGGTGGAACCCTGCGAAGCCTGATAACTAGGGCGTAACTGTTGATTTGGCTGCGGCGTTGAATGAATCGGCTGTTGGGCAGGGTTAATGGAATGAGCGGGCTGCCCTGAGTGAACAGGTTGACCCGGCTGAGAGGGCTGCCCTGAGTGAACAGGTTGACCCGGATAGACAGGCTGCGCCAGCTGCGCAGGTTGACCTGGCTGTAAAGGAGCCCCAGGTTGTACCTGGTGGACCGGTTGACCTGGAGGCGGAACACCAGGTTGTACCGGATGGGCCGGTTGGCCTGGTGGAGGAATAGGGCCAGGTGGTTGCTAGTAACCGGCTTGACCTGGAGGCGGAACAACAGGTTGTATCGGATGGGCCGGTTGGCCTGGTGGAGGAATAGGGCCAGGTGGTTGCTAGTAACCGGCTTGACCTGGAGTAGGACCATAGGGTGGCCCCGGCTGATATGCAACATTAGAAACAACATGATACTACGGTTGCATAGGTTGAGAAGGCTAGATTTGCCCCCAAGGACCATAGACCGGTCCCGATTGTTACCCTGGCTGAGGCTGTACAGGTTGACCGGAAGGGCTGTAATACTGTCCTTGCGGACCGTACGATGGCCCTTGCTGGCTCGTAGGATAGCCTTGCACGGGCTGCCCCTGTGGGTCGTAAGGATAGCCAGGTTGGCTCGAAGGTTGGCCTTGGAAAGGTTTCCCTTGCGGGTTATAAGCCTGGTTATAAGGTAAACCTTGAGCATGGAGGTAAACCTCAGGAGCGGGTAGACGCAAAATGTCCCCGTGCTCATCATACTGACCTGAAAAATCATACACGGGTGTACCATCCTGTGCATAGTGCGAAAAGTAAGAGCGGTTGGGATCTTGGGAGGATGGTCCAACCTCGGGGTTCGGCTGTTGTATGGACAACCGATACTCCTCTGGAGAGATGTTCTCCGGTATAGCAGTCGCTAAATAAACGTCTTCAGGAGATGGCATAGCCCTGGCGGAGGGTGCCGTGACAACGGGTGTAGAGGCGGCCACACAGACACTGGGTCGAACAGGTACAGAAGTAACGGGCGTCTGAGGAGACACACCTGGTGAAGGAGCAGCTGGCCTCGGAGAAGGAGCTGACACTCCCATAGAGGCAGCGACGGAAATGATCTGACCCAAGGACCTGTACCCCAGTGGTAATGAGGGACTGGACGTTGACATGACAGCTGTTTCAGAGTTGTCTCCCGAAAATAATCTTCGTGGGAAGAGCTGATAGTCATCACCAGACATTGGGATTTCCTCACCAGAATCACTCATGTTTGAGTCCGCCGCTAGATCTTGCAATAGACGGCGAGGACTAGGAGGAAAGACAACAGTTATAAAGGGCGAACCCGATGTAAGAGAAATGAAATCAGCTCCTAATCTCAATTCCGACACAGGGTCAGAAAAGGGCCAATTGAACTCAACTGGTCCCCCAAAGGGTTGCTCAGAAAGAACAGGTCCCTCGTCAGGAAACTCGGAAACAATGGGCTGCTGTGGTTCAGCAGAGGATTGGGAAACCTCTGATGAATCATCCGTGTAAGGACTACCAGTAGACGAAACCGAGGGTTCCGCCACTGTGGCAGTAATGATAAGGGAAAAAGATCAAACACACACATGGGCTGAAAAAGAGTCAAGACACATAATCAAACGGTCAACAAGCAGAAACTAACAAGGCGTGTGATCGTGGGTGATTAATTTTTACCACATTGAAAAATAAGAAACTTCATCGTTTCATGTTTTAAGAGTCGAGAAATGGTCGAAAAGATGACTCTATCTCTTTCAGATTTGACACAAGCGTGAAAGGACAAGCGCTTGGTGATCCTTTCAAATTTAGGGAGTCAGATAGGATCAAAATGACTACTCAGGAATACTAGGCAAAAGGGTGTACCAAATAACCGTGAACTGCAATATACACCTTGGTTTCAATAATGAAAGAGAAATCAACCAAGGACTTTCCGTACGTGCAGGGAATCTCCCCGAATGTTGTGTTCGGTGTATCACGGGTATAGGGCGGCAGACTCGGCTTCCTATGGATAAAGGATTGAAACCTAGTGGGGTCTCTCTTTATATACGTGACGGTACGGGGAGCACAAGTCCGTGCTAGTGCTGTCTAAAGCCAAGAGGCGAACGACAACTACTAGGTTTAAAGACGCCGGAACACGTCTCTAGCCTAGACCTCTAAATGTGTTTCGTTAGATTTCAATGCTGCCTTAGTGTAAATTGAGTAGATTTTAAAGTTGATCTTCAATTACGTTTCAGTTTTCAGGCCCTAACGAATGTGCTGTCTCAAAAACTCCTAAATGCAAAACTACATGCCACAGTACATCATTTCGTTCGATGAAAGCTAGCTACAGAAGAGTTGAGAGCTTTTTACACAAACAAAATGATCGGAAGACAATCAATGATATCTCTAATGCAACTAATGAAACTAAAACTTTTCTTTCAAATTCACTAATTACTAGTAAAATAAAAAAGATTTCAATTTGCACTAATAAACCAAAAGCAAAAGAGATTTTTTTTTTAATATTTTCAATGTTTGATAGCTAGATGCACTAAACAAACCGAAAACAAATGAAAAGCAATTCGAGAAATGATAATAAGAGAGCAAAAACAAGCATATTTCACTCAATGGCACAAACAATCAGATCTCAAATCGACCAAAAGTCTCTCAAAACCAAGAAAAGTCCCAAAGACACTAATGAGCCGTGTGATCTAGGCCCAAAATGAAGCGAAGCGAAGTTCGAATGAAAACGAAATCAATCACTCAAAAAGCGCAATAAGATGATAGACAACTGTCAAACGAATGCAAGGGAGCAATCCCAAAGTCGACTGAATGGATGAAAACCAGAAACTCCCAAGGAAGGGTCGACTCACAAAAGCACCTAGATGCCCTAGTTCTTGAATGCAAAATCGAAAGAAATAGGCAAACAACCAAAGGATGGAGGTTACAATCAGTCAAACTAGACTCTAGTGCACTCAAACAGCCGAAAAAACAAGATCAAAATCACAAGTCAGCCTCAGAAAGCATGAAACACAGCAAACCCTAATAGCTCACAGGATTGGCGCGACTGTGGGCTTGAAATGAGCGCCAGAAAGGCAATGGCGTGGGTGATACACAGGCAACCTGCGCCAATGGGCGCGATTGTAACGCTTAAAAGCGCGCCAGCCGAGTTCACTATGGAAAAACGAAAAACAAGCAATCTCAGACACAGACAAGTGATAACAAGGCTAAAACAAAGCCAAACAAACAGGAAAAACCAGTCCAAAGAGCTGACCAAGCAAGCAAGACCAAGAAGTTGACCGGAAAGAGAAGACAAAACTCCAAGTTGTTCAGTCCATAAACCAAACCAGAGATTGACTGAAGCAGCGTTGATCTACTCCGCTAATGCAGAGCAAAAGCGTTTCGAAGGCTATCTAGCTGTGCTTCAAGCTCCATCTATAGTTTACAAATCAAACAACAAGCTGATTCCCCAACGGAGTCGCCAAATTGTTGAGGAGGTAAATCCCCTCTGCGGACAGAGGCGATCCCTACTAGCCCAGATCGGGTCTAGCAACAATCAAACACGCTACAGTGCAGGTTCCTAATCGTAAACAAACTGACTTGCGAGGAAGGCTTACCTAGAATCCAACGCTGTCATTTGTGGAAAAGGTGGTGCTCCCGTTCCTTCACCCTGGCAGATCACAATCCTCATGATCTCCATGATCGAACACCTGCAGATGCAAGAAACAACACAAACGCAAGCATAAAATCTAGTATATACAACTATATGTCAGTCGAAGAGGACATAACTCATGAACATGATCAAGAACAAGAGTGCAACCATAACCAATAGTCGCTTATCATTAATGGGTCAAAAAGAAGAATACAACTAAAGCTTCGACACCGAATTCTCCTTTGGCGGGTCGTCAACAGAACATGTCTTGATAAAGCCTGTCAGGGATGGGACAAGCCTCTCTCTCCGGATACTTGGCAATAGTCTCCTTGCTTGGATTTGGCCTTAGGGAATCAAGAAGGCTTTTGCAGCATGAAAGCTCTTAGGAACTTGGAGATTCTGGAACTAGCTTGCTATGGAGATGGGCAAGCCTTTATAGAAGGAGGAAGGGAAATTGGGATCCATATAATTATGGGATTCGCCCTATCATCAAGGAAGCTTCCATCAGAGGTAAAAAACCACTTCCTCTCTATGGAAATCCGTAGCCAAACCACCCAACTCAAGATAGATATCAGTCCAGGAATTTGTTAGGATGAAACTTCTGCCTCTTATTTTTTAAAAACACCTCTTAATATGGTTGGTGCAGGTGTGGCTCTATGACAGAGCGCCAATTGGCGCGCCCTCTTTGGAGAATTTTCCCTCTTGGCACGAGCGCTGAACTATGGAACCGCGCCAATGGAAAAAGAGCTATTTTTAGGGTTTTTTGCAAGGAGATGTCTTCAGGGCAATGAAAGCTCATCTTCAGAGGGATGCAATGAAGGTATTTTCAAGTCTTGTCTCTGCTCACAGGTCACGGAATGAGCCCTCCAATGTGCGGGATGGGGATTGCAGGGACGGTGACAAATTGCTGTGTAACACACTCAATTCTAATGCTGAAATCCTTGATCATGAGCTGGTTTTTTCCCACTGCTCCATAAATGCCTTGATTCTGCAGGATCTGAGCTTTGATGGCGCCGGAAAAAGGTTTGCAAAGTTTCAAACTTTTTTCTTTGATAGAATCTATACTGCCGCCACCTTTCTTGACATTTCTTTATAGTACCAGCTTCCAAATCCAACTCTCTATCTGTGCAACATGCCATTAAATAAGTACATGTTCACCATGGTGGTTTTCCACCTCTTTGTAACCCTGCAAAATAAGATAACGCGTTAAAAAAATAATGGAGGTGGTGGACGCAACGAGGGTGGCTAGACTGACTACGCAGACTGGTTAGATGGCGTAAACATCATGGAAGACCCATAGTGCGGTGAAAATAATATGGATTACAGTTGGTAGGTGGCGCAGAGGCGAAATAAATGAAAACCTTAACAAACCCGACCTATGAACAAATATATGAGACGGGAGGACGACTATACGGTGGGACACGTGGAGGTGACGTGGCGGAACCGGTTGACAGCGGAATGGTCAACAGTGGGGATAAGACCAATCTGGACCGTCAGATCTCAAAGGAGATCGACGGTGGGAAACACGGCAGAAGGCAGTGAAACGGTGGGCCAGGAGTACAGAGGCTATGGTTTAAACCCCGCGCAGCTTCATCGATCGATGGCCGTCGGATGAGGCTCCCAAGATCTAACGACTTACGTGAATATCATTGCGCGTCCTGTACCGAGTGATAACGCGCAATGGAATAGCGGTTTTGAAATCGTACAGGAGCCACGCGTCGAGAGGTGTATGGAATCGCTGGCCGATGGGGAAATACTGCCAACCGCCCGAAGTCGGTCCGATAGAAACCGCCAAGTTTTGAGATAGTGCGCTGCAGGGACCACCAGCGAGTAACTCCGGACCGTTGATCTGGCGGTGAATGGATGGCGATGACACGATCGATGTGTTGAACGGGTGAATTATGAGCGTCGTGGGTTTAAACAATCGTCGTTCGATCTATATGAATCAACGGTTGAGGCAACGCCCGATAATCATATGGGACAAACGCCTTTCGGACCAGTGCATGGTCATGGTGTAGGGTTACATGGAGAGAAAGGTTGCGGGGCTAGCGGAGAAGGGGTTGAGGCCTGTTATATGGTCCGAAAGTGGGCTTTTAACCCTTTTTAATGCATTTTAAGGCCTGAGGAGGGTAACGGTAGGGGAAAAAGGGAGGTTTAGGCATAATCAAGGGAGTAGGGATGTTTTAGAGTGGATTTCAGAGATGGGAAGGGGAATTAGGGGAATCCGGGGGAAGAAAAGGGACTTTGAGGAGAGGAGCAATGGGGTGAAAATGAAGAAATTTGTAAGGGTATAAAAGGCAGAATAAAACCTTTAGGAGCCTGATTTTTGGTCAGCAAGGCATATTGATTCAGAACAGCAGAAAAAAAAAGTCACCAGGCAAGGAACTTGGAGAGGCTGCAAGGATGATGTGTTTACAAAGGAAATACATTCCTTAGAGGCTTATGAAACAAATTAGCCCCTCGCTTGCTTGTCAAGAAATTTATAAGGGGCTAACAGTGGCTCCACATGGGGATGGCTTCTCCTTGAAGGAGTCAAGAATCTGGAAATTGAACTTTGGAGTAGGCCAGATGCCTGCTGCTTGGCACATCCCTTTCTTTCTTTGATTCACAGCTGCCGGAATATGAAGAAACATCAGCAGACAGACTTTCCCCAACAATCTACCTACCCATACTACAATCCTAGCATTTTTCTTCTTCTACGGTGCATTTGAGCTAGCAGACTCTTTACATCTTTTTTATTTCTTACAAACAAGAAAATAAACCTATTCTATTTCTACCCTTATTGCTCCATGAGACCAGATTAGACTATTGGTCTCATATGTTTCTCTACCTAATCTAATATCTTCTGGGATTAAACTATCCAGCAGATCTCTTCTCTACATTCTAAAACAGAAATTGAAAAACAACCAAGCCAAGATTAGACTGTCTGGCTTGCTGTGGACCATGGCATAAAGACAGTTGCACATGGACAGAAACTTGCAAAACTGTGGAAACAAAACCTGAAGGCTTGAAATCTGGAACTTGTAGCATCCTTCTTATTTTTTTGTGACTCAAGTTTTGAGCATGTTAGATTCACTTCCCTTTCTTTGTTTCAGCTCTGGTTTTGGGCATGTTAGGGCTGATTCTTCTTTTTTCTTTGCTGGTCAAGGTTTTGGGCATGTTAGGACCAGTTGTTTGACTTTCTTTGGCTCAAATTTTGAGTTTATTAGAGCCAATACTTTGCACATCAGAGGTTCATGTTTTAAGCACGTCTGAACCTCTCCCTGTCCTCTATTTTTTTGAAACATTTTCTCTTTTTCTTTGAAAATAAAAAATGCAATGGTATGTACAATGGAAATGGAGACTGGAAATTGTAAACTAGCAGAAGTAATGCTTGAGCATCCTGCCATTTACAGGACCCCCAAACAGCTTAGTGCCATCTAATTCTTGTAAGAAGAAAGCATTGGGACCCACGGTGGCTTGGATGAGGTATGGACCTTGCCACAAACTATCAAATTTTTTGTTCTTTCCTTCATCCTCTCTTCTCGAATCCCACTTCAAAACCTTATCTCCAACTTTGAAATCAGCAGCTTTGGTTCTCTTGTCAAACAATTTCCTTATATTTTCCTAAACCTTCACTGCTCTGTTGTAGACCTCTTCCCTTGTTTGCTGGAGATGGATTGTCTAATTTATTCTCCTCACCATGCTGTCCTCTTCTATCTATACCTCTTGAATGAGTTTGATCATTGGCATTCCGAGGCTGGTAGGAAACACTGCTTCTATTCCATAAACGAGCTGGAATGGTGACATGCCAATAGATTTCTTCGTTGTAAGCCTGTCAGCCCACAAAGCATGTACCAACTTGTTGTGCCATGACTTCTTGTTCTCTTCCAACAGCTTTTTGATGATGATCTCCAGGCTTTTGTTTAATGATTCAACTAATCCATTACCTTTTGGGTAATAGGCAGTTGAATGACCAAGCGTTATTTGATACCTATGACAAAAATCAACCATATTTTTGGATCCGAAAGAAGTAGCATTATCAATGATTATTTTCCTTGGGCAGCCAAACCGAGAGAAGATGTGACCTTCTAGGAAACTAATGATGACTGAATCTGTGGCATTCCTAGTGGGTATGGCCTCTATACACTTAGTGAAATAGTCTGTGCCTGTCAGGATCCATTTGTGTTGTGCATAAGAAGCAGGATGGATCTCTCCTATGAAATCTAGGCCCCATTGCAGAAAGGGACCCTCAACAATGATGGGTTGTAGGGGTAAAGGGAGGAGTTTTCCTTTGCCTTCAAATATCTGGAATTTGTGGCAGGAAACTATCATTTTATGGACATCATTGAAGAGTGTGGGCCAATAGTATCCAGCTCTGAGTATTTTGTTTACAGTGGCTTTCCAACTCAGATGGCCTCCACATTCTCCAGCATGCAATTCTTGTTTAACCCTCTCTTCCTCATTCTCAGGCAAACACTTAAGCAATAGGCCATTAGGATTCTTCCAGTATAAGTTTTCATTCAAAATGCAGTGATTTCTGGCTTTTAGCTTTAAGAATCTGGCCTTGGTCTTTGATAATCCGGGAGGGGCATTGAGGTGTGTAAGCACATACAGAATGTTGGAATACCAAGGAGAGCTCTGAAATTTTTCCTCAGCAGTGAGGTCAGGAAATTTTTGTTGCTCATCCAAGGTATTTATCATGTTAATGTCTAGGGCTTGTAGGTTTGATTCAGCCATTAATTTAGCTAAGCCCTGACCTTTAATCAGTTTGGTGGGTTTTATCTCAAGGTCATACTCTAAGATCATAGCTATCCACTTGCCCCTTTTCCCATCTGGGTCTTGGGACAATATATCTTTGACAATGATGTTGGGCACATAAGCTACAGTGTGAGAATGCAATACGTACACCCTGAAGTCTTTCAAGGCCTTAATCAGAGCATAGGCATGTTTCTCCATGATGTTGTATTTCAAGGGTGCATCTCTGAGTGATTTTCTAAAGAAGGCAATTGGCTGTTCCATTCCCTCCGTGTTTTTCTGCAGCAAAACTGTAGCCACTGTGTGTTCAGAGGCAAATGAAAAAATCAGGAAATCTTTGGAGAAATCTGGGCTAATTAGGACGGGAGCTTGGGTAAGTGTAAGTTTCACTGATTCGAAATATTTCTTAGATCTTACGGTCTATTTAACTCCTGCACCTTTCTTCAGCATGTTAGTCATGTTCCTAAGGTGTTCAGCCAGATTTGGAATAAACCTCCTAAGGAAGTTAATCTTCCAAATGAAATACTGTAATTCCTTGATGTTTCTTGGGTGTGTGACCTGTAGTATTCCCTCAACTCGTTGTGGGTCTATCCTGATTCCCTCCTCGGATATAATGTGGCCAAGAATTTTACCTTCTTGTAGCCCAAAGACAGTCTTTTTAGGTTTCAGGGACAGACCAAACCTTCTAAATTTTTCGAATACCTTTCTCAGATGTTTCAGGTGTTCTTCTTCAGTCTTGGAAAATATTGTTATGTCATCTAAGTAGATAACAATGAAGTGCCCTATCTCATCTGAAAATGCTATGTCCATCGCTCTTTGGAAGGTGGCTCCAGCGTTCATCAATCCAAAAGGCATCTTCACATACATGAAGGTACCCCATGGAGTGGTAAAATCTATTTTGAGTTGGTCTTCTGGGATCATTAAGACTTGGTTATAACCTAAAAATCCATCCAGCAGGGAGATTCTTTTTGAGCCCACTACCTTCTGAAGGATATGTTCCATTTTAGGCAAATGGTAATTTTCCTTGAGTGAGGCTCTATTAAGATTCCTGAAGTCTATGCACAATCTGATTTCTCCTGTTTTCTTCCTCACAGCCACTAAGTTTGATACCCAATCAGAGAACCTCACCGGCACAATTATACCTGCTTCATACATCCTCTTAATTTCTTTCTCTACTGCAGGCAATTGTTTGGGATTGATTCTACGAATTTTTTTCCTAAAGGGCTTCTGATTTTCTCTCAAGGGTATTTTGTGTTGGATGATGTTTGTGTCATAGGCCTTTAAGTCCTCATAGCTCCATGCAAACACATCCATGAATTCCTTGAAAAGGTCAACGTATTTCTTCTTCATGTTTGCAGGTAGATACTTAGCCAGTTTAATCATTTTGGGTTTCTCCTTGGTGCCTATGTTGCATTCTTCCACATGAGAGTCTGTATGTTTGATAGTGGGATTTTTTGCCACATCATCAAAGTCGAAAAGGTCCTCTAAGGGTGCCAGGCCTCTAGGTATATTCTTATCTTTGGCCTGCAGCACCTCTACTTCTTCACTATCTGCATTTTCACATTTGCGATCCGGGTTTCCAGTCTGTTCATGTAAAGAATTTATTTCTATGTGACAGGGTGTTTCTTCCTCATCTGAGGATTCTTCACTTAGGCAACTACTGTCAGGTTGGGAATCTGAATCAGGAAATTCGAACTCGTTTCTGCCTACCAGGAAGTCTTCAATCTATTTATCACCTTCAGAGACCTGCCAATATTTTTTCTTTGTCTGGCACAGCAGGTCTGAATTTCGTCTGTATGATGATCTGTTGGTCACTAGGAGTCTTGGGGTAGGAACTGGCTAGGCAATCTAATCCGTTTGCAATGACATTCTGACCCCTAGGAACGAACACTAACTTGTATTCAACAAATTTTTTCAGTAGATCCATAGTTTCAGTCCTATATGCTCTCAACCTAGGATGTTTCGTTGTGTATTCACCGTTCACCTGTTTAATAACTAACTCTGAGTCTCCCCTTACGTCTATCCTACGGGCCCCTATTTTCTTCAATAGATTTAGACCCAGGAACAGAGCCTCGTATTCAGCAACATTATTTGTGCATTTGAAATGCAGACTACAGGTGTGACTCTCTGCGTAATCGTTTTCTGTATTGCATAACCACACTCCTACCCCAGCAGTTCTTGTTGTGCATGACCCATCGAAATTCATTCCCCACAGGGATTCATCCTCGTTATTGTTATCATCTCTTTCCCTATAGCTGGGTTCACCATTATGTTGCGTAATAGGGTCTATACTGGGCTGTGGATCGCTTTGTTCCTTGTGGAATGTATGAGTCTCAGGGATCTGGCAAGATGGTTGTTTACACTCTATTTCTTGCTCAGTCGGAGTAAGGTGTCCACCGCATATCCTACAGGTTTCGTTGTGGTTTTCTTCTTCGTTGTCCTCTAAATTTAGAGCAGCCATTATGTTAAAGTCCATGGCTTCTGCCTCTCCATTTGTATATCTGTTTTGAGACTCTGACCCTTACAAGGATGCATCATTACAAAAGATGGAGTCAAGGTCTGTGTGTATAGAATAAACAGGTGAATTTTCTAGTTTTTCGGGGCTACTGACTAGGAATTTCATCTGTGTCTCCCTATACAATTTTCTAAGTTGGCCAAAGATTGGGATTGTGGCATATGAATCATCCATCTGCATTGTACCCTGTAGCTTGGATCCCCATGATCTTGATAGTAGCATGCCATACTTAGGTGGCACATCTGCCACCACAACATCCATGACCATGCATTTAGCTGGGATTTGAGTTAAGCTCACACACAAATCTTTGATCAGGCCTAGGCATTTTACTCTGCTAGAGTCAAATGAGTATAAGTCTTTATAGGTTCTGGTTATCTCTAGACCTATTCTTTCCATAACTACCTTGGGCATTAGGTTTTGAGATGCTCCAGAATCATGCATTGCATTATGCAGGATCTTGTCATGAATGTTGAGGCTGATATAGAAAGGAGGAACTACCCCTTCCTGAAACTTCCCCTCTATATTAGGACCAAACAAGAAGGCAGGTTGATCATCATTCAAATTGACAGAGTCACCATTCTCACTAAGGTTCAGAGCCTTCAAAATCTGGCCTTTATATACATCCTGAGTGGCCAGCTCAGAAAGTGGGACAGAGATTTTAATTCTTGCAATCTCACTTTCCAAGTTGAAAGTGGACTGACTCTTGGGAGTGCTCAACTCTGTTTTATTTGCCACTGCCTTAGTGGCTAAATCAGTGGGTTGATTCTTGTTATGTATAGTGTTTGTGACAATTTTATTAGGAGCACTAACTGCAGTGCTAGTGCTGCTAGCTGGTTTACCTCGTGCACTAGTGTTTTGGTTGTCTTTTTCTCTTCTCTCTCCAGAACTCTCAGCAGCTGATTTGTTGGTTTCAGCAGTTTCTTTAGAAGTTTTCGCAGGCCTATTTTTGATGGTAGTCTCAGAAGCTTTGGGTTTAGTAGTTTCTTGACTCTTTTTTCTTCTAAGTTCATACTGTTCTCTGACCTGCATCATGGCATTTTCAAATCCTAGTCTGTAATATTCAGATTCCAACCATTCCTCCTCCCAACTAGAGGGTGAAGGCTAGTCTTCTTCTGAATAACAGTTATGGATTGAATCTTCTGTTTCAAACATATTAATTGTGTTTCCCTCAGACTCTTCTATGATTCCCTAATCTTCATCAAGAAAATTCTCTTGGAATGGGGAGATAACTTGTTGATATGATTCTCTTCGTCTGTTGGGAGCGTTATTGTTTCTTCTAAAGTTCTGGTTCTAGTTCTTG